>CM040395.1:11856594-12204094 GCA_022702515.1 Ilyophis sp. 1 JC-2022
AATTGGGTCCAATGAGGCATATTTAGATAGGCTACAGGTTCAACTCTCTTATTTGGAAGTTAAACCGAGTGTGAAAGTTGAAATGTATTTGCCAAAATGAAAATATATTTTGTCACATGCTTTTTAACTTGATCCTCAGATCCTTTTACACAAACTGGTTTGAGGTCAGAAAGTCAACACAACAGTAATTAGGTTCCTTTTTCTACATTGTAGACATTTTTTACTACAATGGATCAATGCAGCACCCATCTACTAATCATATACAGTATGGAATAACTCACAGAAGTTACTCATTACAGAAGACCTCAATTCGACCATGAAAAATAATTCTCAGTGTTTAATTGGCAGGGAATATTCAGAAACAGACAAACAAACACAGAATAATATCATTAAAAAATGCTGCTAGCTGCTAGCCTGTATAATGAGCGAACTATTGTTATCCTCTCCTCTGTGAATTAATTTATTAGCCTGTATATTCCCATGTAGCAAGAAAAGGAAGTGTCAATCCAAGTCAACGCAAGACCCTGCTGGTGCCTCGTCTCCTCCGGCCCCTCCTCTCTGAGTCGTCCTTGATTTCCTTACACGTCACTGTTTACCGCAAATATACGCATTACAAAATATAAAGCTTACAAGCAAGCCAGGTTCCCTCGTGGTCTCTAATTTCACACTCACAACCGTGGAGATTTTGTGAAAAGCACTGGCGCTATAGACACCTGCTTGGGACCGTGAGATCAGTCTTTGCTGGGAACACCGTGGACATTCAAACAGCTGCAGCTGGGGACACATTTGACCTGTTTGGTTCTTTTCCATTCATCACAGACTGGATTTGAAGGAATCGCATTTGAAAAAACGAAAGTTTAAGCGTGAAGTTAAAGTGCAGATATCTGAGGGTATTTACATCCGTACCGGGTGATAACGCCGACAGTCTGCACTGTAAGCTCATACTCAGTGTTTCATTTCAAATCCAATGTGCTCAGTTATACTCCAAATACCTAAAGACTGCACTGTAGGCTATAAGAAAAAATATCTGTCATTTATCAGCATGACCTTACGCGCAAAATATGAGAATACGAGAAACATGTAATCTTTAATTTAAAATTTTCATGCAAAAAATAAATTTTTCTAAAAAAAAAACGAGTCACAATTACTGGCAATGCTAGAAATAGTTACAAACGTAACTATGGTCTCAAATCTCTCGCTATGTGTTCTCCAACCTCATCAAACATTACAGGAGAAGACTATAGTGCTGCTATCTTGGCGAAGTAAAATAAATAAACATTTATTTTGTATACTGAAATAATGTATTCTCATTCAGCTGACCGCGACCATTTCATGAACCTTCTTATTGTCTTTCCCGCTCTTCCTGGGGCTCATGTATCTTCTGGGTGAACAGAAAGCATTTTTTCACACCTTTGAGCATGTCCCCCCCCAAATCCCTGGTTCTTCAGCTAGCTAACTTTATATATTTAAAGGATTTAAAGGCTGTGAATTATTAAACATTTCAGCTCTTGATCAAAAAGTAGGATGATTCAAAGTGACCCCTCTACTGATGGTATAGAGTGGAACACAGAAGCGGTACAATTAATTACCTTTTTATCAACAAAATAATTTGACATTTAATGTTAGATATTTATTTTTAACCTGATGTACAGTTCAAAAAAATATCAGTACAACATCAGTAACCTGATGAACCACTGTTATTAGTAGTAGTGATATTTCTGCATGGCAAATAATTTACTTGTAGATGCAGTAGTAATAGAAAAACAACAGACCCAACTGTCATGACATGCACGCTGCTTGTTCTGAGTAATTGACTCATTTATTGAAAGGGGCGTGTTCAAAATAATAGCAGTGTGGAGTTTAATTCGAGAATTAATTAATTCTGTGAAAAAACAGGTGTCATTAATTGTCCTTTATTAAGAAAGAAGGGAAACAAATGTTTCACACATTGTTATAAAATATATTTCCTTCTGAATTGCTAAGTAAAATGGGCCGTTCCAAACATTGTTCGGAGGAACAACGTAATTTGATTAAAAAGTTGATTAAAAGGTGAGGGGAAAGCGTATAAAAGAGTGCAGAAAATTATAAGATGCTCAGCTAAAAAGATGTTCAAATGCTTTAAAATGGCAACAAAAACCCGAAACACGCGGAAGGAAATGAGCAACTACTGTTAAAACGGATCGAAGAATAGTCAGAATGGCAAAGATTCAGCCAATCATCACCTCCAGAAAGATTAAAAAATGATATAAAATTACCTATAAGTGCTGTTACAGTCAGAAGACATTTGATCGAAGCTAAGCTGTCAGCAAGAAGCCCCCGTAAATCGCCATTGTTGAAAAAACGGCATGTGCAGAATCGGTTAAAATTTGCCAAGAAACACATCGATTGGCCCAAAAAGAAATGGCGTAACATTCTGTGGACTGATGAGTGTAAAATTGTTCTTTGCGGGTCTAGTGCTCGTCGACAGTACGTCAGATGACCCCCCGGGTACTGAATTTAAGCCACAGTACACTGTGAAGACAGTGAAGCATGGTGGCGCAAAAATCATGGTATGGGGACAGTACGGTGTTGGGCCTATTTATCATATACCAGGGATCATGGATCAGTTTGAATACATCAAAATACTTGAAGAGATTATGTTGCCGTATGCCGAAGAGGAAATGCCCCTGAAATGGGTCGTTCAACAAGACAACGACCCCAAACACACGAGTAAGCGAGCAACATCTTGGTTCCAGGCAAAAAAGATTGAGGTAATGGAGTGGCCAGCTCAATCCCCCGACCTCAACCCCATTGAAAACTTGTGGGGTGACATTAAAAATGCAGTTTCTGAAGCAAAACCCAAAAATTCACAGGAACTGTGGAATGTAGTTTGTTCATCCTGGGCTGAAATACCTGTTTCTAGGTGCCAGAAGTTGGTTGACTCGATGCAACGCAGATGCGCAGCAGTTATCAAAAACAATGGTTATGCAACTAAATATTAGTTCAGTAATTTAAAGTGAAGTTAAATCTTGAAAAATGTCTTCAGTTTATATAGTAAGTGTTTGAGTTTGAAGAGAAAAATGTCGACACTGCTATTTTTTTGAAAAGATTAATATTCCTTTTCTTTGCTTCCTGTAAAAGAATAACGCAGACTTGATAAAAATTAGTTAATGCTTTGATTTGGAATTGAATGTGTTTCCACTACATTTGAAACTAAAAGCTATTAAAAAATATTTGCACTTCATTCACTTTTTTTAACACACTGCTATTTATTTGAACACAACTGTATATTAAAAAGTGAAATATAATCATTGAAAATTCACACATGACTGACGATGCAGAATGGCAAAATTCAAGTTAAAAAGAAACGAGACTAAATTTCCCATTTAACAAACGCTCGGAGAGTCACTTGACCCTGGAGCTTGTCGTAATAGCACTGACCGCTTCTTTTACTTTCTGTAGTCTTTCAAACTCAATCGCAAAGACACCCCCCCCCCCCCCCCCATTAATTTAAAAATTAAAGCTCTTTGTAGCAGGGCTCACTCAACCTTCATCCATATCTCATCAACCGTCATGTTTGTTTGTTTGTTTGTTAGTTTTTTGTTGTTG
The DNA here is from genome assembly GCA_022702515.1 of Ilyophis sp. 1 JC-2022. Lineage (NCBI taxonomy): Eukaryota > Metazoa > Chordata > Actinopteri > Anguilliformes > Synaphobranchidae > Ilyophis > Ilyophis sp. 1 JC-2022. Next base: position 11,860,183 of record CM040395.1, read on the forward strand.
TTGTTGATTTTGATTTTATTTTATTATGTTAGAATGACAATGTCTGTATTGTGAATGCAATTATAAGAACTATGTTCTATGAATGTAACCACACAACTGTTTTGTTGATATGTCTTTTTCTGTCGGACCCCAGGAAGACTAGCTTTTGTCATAGCAAAAGCTAATGGGGATCCTAAAAACAATAAACAATAAACAATATCAACCTATACAAGCTGAACAGTTTCTGTGCATGTGCCCGGCTTACAGCACCACTGAAGCAGGTATATCAGATATATTTACAGATATTTACATGGGAACATTCAAGTATGTAATGATGTGAACAGGCCATTCAACCCACCTAGACCTTGTCCTCTGCACGCGCAGGACTGGATGAGCTGGCGTGTGAACGTCTTGCTTTACTGCAACATAAATTTATTAATGACAAAATGAAAAGGCCACACTGTGTTATATTCTGTTTGTGGACTGCCTTTTTTCTTTAACGCGGTGTCTAATCTAGGCAATGGCCTCGTGATCGAGAATTAATCGTGAAAAATGTATACGGGGTGGTGAGAATAGAGGGGGGATGGACAAACTCGGAATATTAATCACCACCTACGATCTACGGCCCACGACACCATCTCTGTTTGTCATCCAATAAATCCTCTGATGAAGATTAATTGTGCCGGTTAGGGTACTGGGACGCACACACACACACACACACACACACACACACACACACACACACACACACACATACACACACAATACAAAGGTTCTTCGGAAAGATACATTAAACAGAGTTCCATTCGGACACACCGAGTTCATAAAAGATCCCACGCCTCTTCTCCAAAGAATCCCGATGTCCTACTCAAAATTCCCGACGCACACATGCGAATACACGCATCAATAACGTACCTCATTAAAAAGGTAGAGAGCATGTTTTCTTCATTGATTTACATTACTGGCATTGCTAAGTGGTTGCCTTAAAGGTCTGTCTGAAAGAGTACATTAAAAGAGAAGAGGTTGATTTAATATTTGGTTCAACGTCACCGCCCACCACCGCTGCCTGCCTGGTGGTTCTCTCGCTGCAACCAATGCAATTTAGTAAATGAATTTCCCCTGTCATCCAGATTCTACCACTCTGCAGCAGCGGCTCAAACCCACACATAGTTCTGTGATTAAATTCTTCCCTCTCAGTCAAACCTGCAATACAGAGAAAGCCAGCCAACGAGCCATTTTCCGATAGGGAAAAGGCTGAAATGCTTTCAGGATGGCCAGGCAACGACGCGCATGTCCAATACCCAATATGACATGGCAAGATCTTTCTGAAACCGTTGAGCCACACACATTTAATGCCACCCACAAAAAGGAGATGGGCGAAAAAAGCAATGCAAGTAATTGCATGATGAAGGCCTTCCACCTATCAATGCCCACTGAAACATCCTCACTGTTGTGACAGACGGCTATTTTTGTTGTTTTCCCCAGTTGATACCAATTAACCACTTTTCCATAAGCAGTAGAGATAATGGCATGAGACCAATCCAACGCTGACCTGCACTCACATGGTCACATGACTCCCTCAGTGTCTGTGGCTTGGTTCCTTCGGACTAAACTAAGCCCTCGTCGCCATGTGACGCCAGTCAATCACTGACCCATATATATATATAAATAATACTTTGGTCTTCAAAAGCAAAAGCCTCATAATTGAGTTTGATTTTGAGAAATAAAGGAAATGACTGGAGTCTTGAGGGTACACCTCATACTGGGGTTCACAAATCTGTGGTGTGTAATGTCTGGTCTCTAGGTCCACAGGATTTACATATGCATTGAATGCTACTTGTGCTCATTTTAAAGCCTCTAACCCCGCTGCTGTGGCCTTTTTTTCTGCAGTCATTGGAAACTGAGAAAGAAAAAATCCGCCAACTTTTTATTTATTTTCCAGGCCACAATGTTACATATCTGCGTGATATTCTATAAGAGGTGTTTTTATAATTTAGAAAATTTTATACATTGAATTTTCCCCCAAAAAAATTTCCATATATTGAGTGTTGGATAAAATACTTTGAAGGTCGTGTGAAAACAGTCATTTTAATTTAGTAATCAACCTTTTTTTAACCCACAAATGGGTATCAAATCTGAAAACAAAATATTGATGCAGTCAGAACTGAATTCAACCAACCTTTGTAGTTAACTTGGGCTTACAACTGCCACTTTTGTTTGTTCTTTTTCCCTCCAAAAACATGGGAAATATCGCCAAATTCATTGATCACCAACATTTGCTCAAACTGCTATTTGCATGTGAAATTAAGGACAAAAGTTGATTGAATCCAAGCGATAGCACAAATGCCACAACTGGGATTAGAAAGTCCACTCATCCACACCCCCAAAGTCATGTCTTTTTACATTTGCACACTGGGATATTTTATTTTATCGCATGCAGTCCACACAACACATCACCAAACCTTTGCATCTGTGAAGACTTCCATTAGATTTGTGGATATAAATGGCAGTTGCAAACGGCGTCTCTAAAGTGCAGCTCATCTCTCAGAACATAAAATCACACCTGACTCAAAACCAGGGCAGAACTCCTCCTTCGAAAAAAAGAGGGAGACAATAGACCGTAAATGCCAACCTCAGACCATCTGTGATCCCTTATCTATAGCGAACACATGTGCGTTAAGCTCTGGGGGAGTGGGGATGGGTGAGGTAACTGATGGGTAAGAAAATGCATGGCATGCACACTGTCCAAAAAAAAAAAAAAAAAAGCAAATGAAACGGCAAGAAACAGGAAAACAAAAGCAGCGTAGCTACTGTTGCCGTTATGGAACCCCGAGGAGCCGCCGTGAAGATGCTGGATGCAGGCCGCTTTGACTGCCGGCCCGGATAAAGCTGTCTCCTCTTCCAGATGGAAGGATTTTTTAAAACGTAGGGATGAAAGAACGGCGGATCTGGAAGAGTCGTTATCCTTGGCGTGGCTCCCTTGGAGGGGATAATTTGGTGTAATGTTCAGGAGCTCACAGTGCGAGGGGGGGAGAGAAGCCGGGAGGAGGGTTAATTTGGTGTAACGTTTAGGAGCACAGTATGAAGAGGAGGGAGATCGAAGAGAAGCCGGAGGGGTTGGACAGGGATGAGGGAGGGGCAGAGCTGGGGGCGGGGTTGTACAGGGGGGGTCATTTGGTGTAACGTTCAGGAGCACAGTATGAGGAGGAGGGAGATCGAAGAGAAGCCGGAGGGGTTGGACAGGGATGAGGGAGGGGCACAGCTGGGGGGGGGGGGGTTGTACAGGGGGGGTCATTTGGTGTAACGTTCAGGAGCACAGTATGAAGAGGAGGGAGATCGAAGAGAAGCCGGAGGGGTTGGACAGGGATGAGGGAGGGGCACAGCTGGGGGGGGGGTTTGTACAGGGGGGGTCATTTGGTGTAACGTTCAGGAGCACAGTATGAGGAGGAGAGAGAGTGAAGAGAAGGTAGCGGCATTGGATTGGTGGAAGGTGGGGGTTTTGGAAAGTGTGCTTAAATTAAGGGTGCAACCCACACCTCCACACTTGGCCCCACAAGCTCACCTGATCAAATGAACTTTCCCTTGCAGAGCTATTGGGCCTCGTTTATTATTCAGGCGTACGTTCAAATCTGATCGTAAATTATATTTCTGTATGATACGTCCTAGTGGGAGCATGTAAAGGCAGAAGAGGAGAGGACCAAGAATAGAACCCTGCAGGACTCCACAAGTGATACTGACCTTGTCAGAGACAAGTTCCCAATAGATACAGTGTAATCTCTATCCATCAGATAGGATCTGAACCAGTCAAAAACTGGACCAGACAAACCAATAAATTTTTCCAGTCTGTCCAACAGTATTGCATGATCTACAGCGTCGAAAGCGGCACTAAGATCCAGCAAAACTAAAATAGAGAGCTTATGTGAGTCTGTTTTCATGCGGAAGTCATTGACAACTTTCAAGAGAGCTGTTTCAATGCAATGATGAGTTGAAACCAGACTGGAAAAGATCAAAGTGATTGTTGGACATTAAGTGGCAATATAATTGGTTATAAACATTTTTTTCAAGACTTTTACTAAGAAACGGAAGATTAGAAATGGGACTATAATTGTTGATAATTGATGGGTCTGGATTACTCTTTTTCAACAGGGGTTTAATAATAGCCATTTTTAGTGCGCTTGAAAAGATGCCAGATTGGAGAGAGGTTAACAATTAGTAGTACCTCTGCTGCTAAGAGTTTTTTCACAGCAGCCTCAATGGTAGATAAATTGATAGGTGAAAAATGATCCATGGTTACACTACAGTTGGGTACAGGGGGAGGGTGAGGTGGGCGATTCACAAGTCTATCGACAGTAGAGAAGAGTATATGTGGATTATTAATATTATCATTGATGATCTTTGAGAAAAACATTTGTCGGGCACTTTTTATTTCACCGTTGTACTTATGAAGATTTACTTTAAAGCGATTATAATGAACCTGGAGTTTTGTCTTTCGCCATTTACAGGTGCAGCTCAAAAAATTTGAATATCGTGAAAAAGTTAAATATTTTTTGTCACTCATTTCAGAAAGTGAAACTCATATATTATATAGATTCATTACACATAGAGTGAAATATTTCAAGCCTTTATTTCTTGTAATTTTGATGATTATGGCTTACAGCTAATGAAACCCAAAATTCAGTGTCTCAGAAAATTAGAATATTTTGCTTTAACATATTTTTAAAGTATCATATTTAATATTTGGTCGCATATCCTTTGCATGCTGTTACTTCCTGAAGTCTGTGACCAATCAACATCAAAAGACTCTCGATATCTTATTTTCAGGTACTGTTACAAGCGATACTATAACCTCTCTGCATTTGAACTGATCTCTATGAGAATTGGGGGGTAAGACTAGATTCAGCTGTAAATTACGCTGGTACAGTATGGAACACATGACTGGCGAAATGGCTGTACGTCATCAAGGGTCTAAGGTATCAAACGAGCCCCAAACCATCACTCTGCGGCCAGATATGGAGTAGATGTGTTATTTCTCCTGACTCATTTTCCTATAGAACTCTATGGGGGAAAAAGTCAGGAGAAACAACCCTTAAAGGGATCCATCCATATCTACTGTATTTCAGGCAGCAGAGTGATGGTTTGGGGCTCGTTTGATACCTTAGACCCTTGATGACGTACAGCCATTTCGCCAGTCATGTGTTCCATACTGTACCAGCGTAATTTACAGCTGAATCTAGTCTTACCCCCCAATTCTCATAGAGATCAGTTCAAATGCAGAGAGCTTATAGTATCGCTTGTAACAGTACCTGGAAATAAGATATCGAGAGTCTTTTGATGTTGATTGGTCGCAGACTTCAGGAAGTAACAGCATGCAAAGGATATGCGACCAAATATTAAATATGATACTTTAAAAATATGTTAAAGCAAAATATTCTAATTTTCTGAGACATTGAATTTTGGGTTTCATTAGCTGTAAGCCATAATCATCAAAATTACAAGAAATAATGGCTTGAAATATTTCACTCTATGTGTAATGAATCTATATAATATATGAGTTTCACTTTCTGAAATGAGTGACAAAAAATATTGAACTTTTTCACGATATTCTAATTTTTTGAGCTGCACCTGTATGTTCTGCTTGCTGGCATTCTTTTCTGAGGAGCCGTACTGCAGCAGGTAGACATGTGTGTGGTGTAAATAGTCATTAATGTGGGGCGGACTGGAACAGCACAGCGTGGAGGAAATTGTCCGCTAACATACGGGTGCCTAGCCAAAATTAAAGTTACATACTCCAGCTTTAATCATATAGCAGGCGCTTTTAGCTGAAGCGGCTTGGGCTACAGATCAAGTGCTACCATCAACGTGTTTTTCCAAGGAATTAAATTAAGCACTTACGTGCTGAAACACATTGACAATCAGCAGCCCTCCAGTACTGACAAGTACAACAGAGAATATATCAGTCATGCGTTGATATGTCAGTGTTTTTACACTTGTCAGCACGTCTTACATGCCCTGTCAATAAATGACATTCTAGTTTTGTCTGCATCTCTAGATTTTTTTTTTTTTGGGGGTGGGGGGCCTGTGTTTAAAGTGACAATCATACCTCCTGACATTCCCTTCTGTGGAAGTTCACCAGAAGTGTATTCGGGGATCGTCAAAAAAGTCAGACTGACGGAATAATAAAGATCACATGACTGTTCCCCCCCACAAACAGACCGTTTGTTGTTGACAGTTGCTTTGGATTTTGCCGTCTGGCTCAAAATAGCCCCCCTAAGTTATGCAGTAGCGTGCATTAGGAAGCCAGCAGTCTGGAGGAGAGGTTGATAAGTGGGATGGGGGATATTGTCAGAGGCAAAGCTAGCAGCTTTACTGTCTCCCGTGAAAGGGGGGCTTGGGATGGGGGTGTTGGAGAACGAGGCCCAGAACAGGATTCGACAAGGTGAAAAGGATTCACAATAGCAAGGAGGGAGAAGAACAAAACGTGTCAATTTCACAGCCATGGATGACATTTCCTGGTTAAAGCAAACAAAATAATGGCCCAATGAGCAAACGGGGATATGAGCTCCTTCCTGCTAACGACCAATTTATGAATAAAGGGGTTTGTTTACAGTCTGCGTGCATTTGCATTATATTTACATTATTTGGCAGATCCTGTCATCCAGAGCGACTTACAGAAGTGCTGTGAACTTTTTATCAAGCAAAACACTCTTGAGATAAATAACCTTCCGCACATTTAGGGGTCGATTTACTAAAGGTTTGCGTGTACAAAAACACATGTAAAACTGTTACCACCTGCAAAAAAAATCGCCCGAGGTGATCAACTAATGAGGTGTAAAGATGATGCCATGCAAATAGATTACTTTAGCACATGTAAGGTGAATTACTAAGCCCGAACGAAAGTTTGGTAAAGGTATTTGGGGGTGCATTTTAATACAAATGGAAAGCAGGTATTCAAAAACACGGAATCGATAAGATGACGGCTGTCATTGTAGCAAGACACGTACGGGTGTGTTTGGAATATCCATAAATGAACGTTCTGAATGATTGCGTAACAATGGGGGCTAATTAACTGGCCCATTCTAGCTAATGCTCAAAATACACAAGAAGAGAAGTAATGGTTAGCCTACATAGGCTACATCGTGAACAGTTAGGATTTTTTTTATTTTTTAAATATGAAGCAAATTGTGTTACAGGATACAATAGTAACTAGTATTTGAATCAAACAAACAATACAATGTCTATTATGACAAACAGTGCATAACAAGCAAATAAAAAAAATAAAACCCAGGATCAAATGGAGATGTGATTTTATGTGATACTTACGGCGCGAGCAGGCTTAGTGCTAGTAAGCATAGTTATGATCATTTCAGTCCTGACAAACATCTGTAACTCCCGGCAGAAACTAATAATAGCTTGTTCAGTGTAACAGTAGCCTATACCCTACACTAAAAAAATACCATAAAAACGGCAACATTGCTGCCAGTATAGCCATTCCAAACACGCAAACCTTCTCATTTAAATATGGCTGTTTGCGGCTGGAGTAATTTACATAATGACTAGTTGATCACCTGAAAAGTGGAAAATGTTAACATGTGCAAATACTTTGGCTGCGCCCGCAAAATAACACCCCTTATTTGGGATCTTAGTAAATCGACCCTTTAGTGTTTTGAGGGAAGTGCAATCAGGATAGGGTAAGTCAGGGTTAGGGTCATATTTACTCAGGATAACCTCAGGGTAAGTAAGTGATTAGTCCAGATCTACTATGCCTGTATCAGTTACTTTGATGACCTACACATGTAACATTTTTTATGCGTCTATTCTTGTAACGTTATAACTGCCGTGTAGCAAATGTTACGCATTGTCTGGAGACGGTGCACATGATTTGATACGCATGCTTTTTTTCTCTCTCTCTCTCTCTCTCTCTCTCTCTCTCTCTCTCTCTCTCTTTTCTCTTTCACACACACACACACACACACACACACACACACACACACGCACGTGCTCCTCGACTCTGTCTTTCACCTGTCAGTCAGTTGGAAGTGAGGATCTATCCTTGTGACATTTCAGATAAGCCCTTTCTCAAGTTAAGTGGTTCCAGAGGGATACGTGTTCATAGTTGAGAATGATGACCACTGTATCACACCAACTGTGTAATACCTCTGACTGCAACGGCACTTTCCGTTGTTTTCTCTGTTGCGTTAAGATGTGTACTCAAGAGTTCTCAAGCTTAGTGATTTTCAAAGGTCACATATTAGCATTTCATTATTATGTATTGCTTCATTCACTTATTTTACATTTAGATATTTTTTTCTTGCAGCTATGTTCTTTGCATTTCAGTTTTTAAAACTAGCATTTTACAAACCAGGAGAATTTTTTATTTTTTTTATTTATTTTTTTATTTTATTTTATTTTGTATCCTAACTACAATACTTTTCTTCATTACAAATCTGGTTATACAGTGCCCTCCACTATTATTGGTACCCCTGGTAAAGATGAATAAAAAGGGTTTTAAAAAATGCACCGTTTGGTGAATTAGCTCAATCTCACCCTGAAAAAATGAGAAAAATCCAATTGAAGTAAATTTATTATGAGAAAAAAAAATTCTCATCAATTTTTTTTTATTTTTAACAAAACCACATGTGCCACAATTATTGGCCCCCCTGCATTTATATATAAAATAAAGTAATAATTTTTAATACTTGATCGCATATCTTTTGCATGCCATGACTTCCTGATGTATGTGACCCAATGACATCAAAAGACTTATAAATGGCTCTGAGTCATCAAGGATCGGACGTATCAAACAAGCCTTAAACCATCACTCTGCTGCCAGAAATACAGTAGATATGGATGGATAACTTGAAGGGTTTTTTCTCTTGACTTATTTTTCCATAGAGTTCAATAGGAAAATTTGTCAGGAGAAACAACCCTTAAAGTGATCCATCCTTATCTACTGCATATCTGGCAGCAGAGTGATGGTTTGAGGCTCGTTTGATACCTCAGATCCTTGATGACTCAACTGCAGAGATGTTATAGTATTGCTTGTAAGAGTACCAGAAAATAAAATATCAAGAGTCTTTTTATGTTGTTGGGTCACAGACATCAGGAAGTCATGGCATGCAAAGGATATGCGACCAAATATTTAAAATTATTACTTTATTCTATATGTAAATGCAGGGGTGCCAATAATTGTGGCACATGTGGTTAAAAATAAAAAAAATTTTATGAGGGATTTTTTTTTCTCATAATAAATTCACTTCAATTAAAGGTAGAATTTTTCTCATTTCTTCAGTGTGAGATTAAGCTAATTCACCAAACGGGGCATTTTTTATAACCAGTTTTACTCATCTTTACCAGGGGTGCCAATAATAGTGGATGACACTGTATATGTGTGGTCATGGTATTGCAGGAAGAGAGAGAGAGACATCAATGTGTAAGCCATTGGTATGTATTGTTTATATAAGGAACATATCTTAGTGGGACCGTAGGCAGAAGTATATACTCCAGGGTGCTGCTGCCCATATATTCAATGGAAGTGCAAGGTAACACGATGGGACTGCAGATTTCAGGCAGTTTTATTATATGTTCTGTTGTCTCAACATGTATACGTTTTTATTATTAAACTTTTATTTAAGCAGGTAAAGTCTCGCTGAGATTAAAATCTCTTTTACAAGAAAAACCTGGCCAAGACTACAACATTGATGTTTTCATTTGTTGTACACTGCCTGTAGTTTAAATGCACAGGTTGTGTGTGTGTGTGTCTGTGCATGTGTGTGCATGTGCATGTGTGTGTGTGTGTGTGTGTGTGTGTGTGTGTGAGTATTTGAGAAGTAGCTAAAGAATACGGGGCACTGGGAGAAAATGACAAATCCACATCTGCCATTTTTAGCACTCGGGTCACTGGTGTCAACACAAAGCTTTGTGGGAATTGATGTCCCTCGTATAAAACACATGGGGGTACAAGACAGGTCTCTGGAGATCGGGGACGACAGCTACAATAATATGTTTGGGGGAAAAAAATGTTCAATCAAGATTTCCTTTTTTTGTCATTCAGCTGCAGGAAACTGCCACCAAAAAAAAGATTGAATTTGAGATACTGCCCTTTGGTCTGAACTCTGCTCCTTTATTAAATACAAAAAAATGAATTGGCCTTTCAAGTGAAACATATGCAAAATTATCCCATTTGAGAGAGAGGGAGAAAGAGAGAGAGAGAGAGAGAGAGAGAGAGAGAGAGAGAGAGAGAGAGAGAGAGAGAGAGAGAGAGAGAGAGAGAGAGAGAGAGAAAGAGAGAGCAATATGAGCATTCAGGTGTGTACTTTGCAGCTTAATTATACTCCAGCAAGGTTTTTTGGATTGGCCCGTCCACTGGCAGAAAGGATGTGGGACATTTTAAATGCATTCACCGTTCATAAGCGAGAAAAAAAGCACTTGGTTTTGTGATTTTTATGTATTTATTTTTTTAAATTTCTCTTTATACACAGAGTGAATAGGACCCATAAACTTGCAGCCAAAACTAACGGACGCTTTTCAGGCTGCCACGCCAGAACCCAAGCCTTTGGCAGGATGCAGTATATCTGCTCTTACTAAGTGATTGAAGAGTATCCCACAGGCTAATTAAGGGCTAGGATTTGTTAATGCTGACTGGGTTCCAGAGTTGTGATTTTTTATCGGGGCTTGGATCTGAACCAGCGAGGCTCAATGTTGGTGTCATGGAAAAAACTGTTGACTCTCCCTCCTAGCCTACACATCATCATCATCATCAGTGCAGGGGGAGGGAGGGGGGGGGGTGGACATAACAAGAAATATAATGGGCCTTTCCTGGCCTTAAGAGAGTTTTGATTTTCTTCAATACAAATAGCCCAACCCCCTACATTATTAATGTGGTAAGCCGACAGGTTCAAAAGACCCTTTAGTTATAACTCGCTAGCAGTATGGCAAAGGGTCTCGTACCAGGGGTCTAGTTTAGATTCCAGTTATATCCAGTCTTCTCCTGTTTGCAGAAGCATAGTAACAGAGTGTAGGGAGAAAGCATCATGTTTCCATTGTAGCCACCACAGACACACGCTTGCAATTTATGTTGTGAACAGTGAACAAAAAGATGACTATATAGAACACTTTTCACATTTTTCCATTGTTGTCCTGCAGCAGTTTCGTATAATGGTGAGAGAACATAGAGGTTGCAGATTTAATTCCAATGCCAAGATGTACAGTAAATATTGAATAATATGCTGCGGTGATATGCATTTTGTATTTTGTTGTGATATGCACAACAAAAAAAACATATTTCTCTTTCATATACATTATTCTGGTATTGTGCTTCGTCTACTGTATACATATAAGCATAAACATTATTCTTCACTTCACAGGTTTTAGCATTTTCATTTTATTACATTGTAGTGTAATGGTTAGTGAACTGGCCTTGGAACTCAGAGGTTGTGGCAGGGCATTAGCAGTTCACCTTTGAACAAGGTACTTAACCTAAATTGCTTCAGTGAAATATACAGCTGTATAAATTGATTTTCTATAAAAAAAAATATTTAATTTGCTTATACTGTAGTTGCTTGTTCTGCTATATAAGTAAATGTATTTTTTAGTCAATTTTAATTTGGTTGCCATCCGTCTTTATAGATTATACTAGCAATGATAAATCATGTAATGACCCTAAAGATGGCATAGAATCCTATACACAAACCATTTATGGAAAAAGATGAGATATTAAATATAATATTAAATATAATGGGCAGTATCTTATCTCATAATGCTATGTATGTGTTATCAAGCCTCTAGAGTTGTAGACACTGGGGCCTGATTCAATTAGCATTTGTCTGAAAGTTTTATTTATAATAATATGCAAATATGAATTTATTTCTAACTCAATTATGTGAGTTTAGCAAAAACAAAAAAAAAGAAATATCTTGCCTGATGTATATATTTACAGTAATCATAGAAATAGATGAAAAAGTATCGTTTCCTTTTTTCAGTTAAATTATAACAGTCAAAATTGATTGAATTCTGACTGGAAAGTAATCTCATAAACAAACCCTTTTCCCTTTCATTTAGCCATTTTTCAGAACTTATCTAGAACAGTTCATACGGCTCCCGCCGTGCTCAAATTCACCGAACCAACAGCCTTAGAGTTGCACGCCCATTTACCTAACCACTATGCTACAGACCAGTACAGGAATAAAGCTTTAATGTGTGAATGACTGTGCTCATAACCACAAAATTATGATCTCAAGTTTGGCATTACTGTGTGCCCTTTTACTTCATATTTCTCAGAATTTGCTTCAGGGAAATGCCCAGGAGTATACATTGATTATAGGTAAAAATATGTAGGCTATGTAAATTACTCTGGAAGAAGCCATTTAGCAAGCAAATAAATAATGCCATGTGATGGACTGCTGCCCATTATTCCCTTATTAAGACTAGACTGATTGGAATCCAATTTGCACTGCTGAGTCATGGGTCTGTTCTCCACACAGTGAAATAGTTTCAACCGAAGCTTGGCTCATTATTTCACAGCGTGCTCATCAGTATCAAATCATCAATATTCTTTTCCAATGCCAGGGTCCAGGAACACAAGACCTGTCTAGCAGCATTTTGGCTCTGAATTCAGTCAGTGTGCAACCTTAACTTGACTTCCAAATAAATGCAAGAGTTACTTTTTTTTCTCAGGGCAAGCACTTTGTATTTTCTCTGATCAGGGTGATTGATTAACTGTTTATGAAGAAAAATAAACTTTCATCCAAAGATATTAAGTGAATTTGCATATAGTATACTATACATATCTATGTATGCAATTCATGTGTGTGCTTAAGTTTGTGTCTAGGTATACTATACATACAGTTAAATGCAAAAGTATCGGGGCAGTGACACATTTTTGATTGTTTTGGCTCTATACTCCAGCACATTAGATTTGAAATGAAACAATGAGTATGGCATTAAACTGCACACTGTCAGCTTTAATCTGAGGGTATTTACATCAATATCGGGTGAGATACGTGAAATAATTACAGCTGTTTTTACACATAATTCCCCAATTTATGAGAGAGAATAGGACAAATTAACATAAACTGAAATAAAGTCATCAATTATTGTTATTTATTTACTACTTGTTTGCAAATCCTTTGCATTTGAAGACTGCCTGAAGTCTGACCCATAGACATCACCAGACGCTGGGTATGTTCCCTGGTGATGCTCTGTCCCAATAGTTTTGCAATGAACTATATATACTGTATATATACTTGTGTATGTGCTGTAAATTTCAAGGTTCTATTGCTTTCAGTTTTAAAAAAAGGCGTGGTAGTAGCAGTTCAGCAGGCCAGAGGTGCACAGCGGTTCACCGTCTCTTTGAAGCTTGGGTGACGGCGCACGTTTGTGTGACGGGTCAGCAGACAGAGAACAGCCGTCAAAGCCGCAGCGTCCTCCATTGACGAGGACCTCGTGTTTTATCCGCCTACATTCCTGTCTACCGACGTCTGGCTCTTCAGCTACAGCCGCATTCCCTCCAGATTTCCCTCTGGTTCACAATGCCCAGAGACGGGTGCGACTTTGCATTTCAATTTCATTCCAATAAATAAAAGAGAAAATGCTGGCTGGTAAATTAGCAAGATGAAACTGCGAAATGGCTTTGTTTATTATCGAGAGGTTTGTGCGTGTGCGTGTATGTGGTACGTGTGTTGTGCGTTTCTGTGTCTATAGCATACAAATTCTGTGGAGGTGATGAAGTAGCAGCCATAGGGGACATTATTAGCTCACCCAGAAGGCCATATTATATTGAAGAGATCTACGTTTACATCTTCCAATATTTTTCGCCATAACTGGTTACTCATTTTCATATGAAAATGAAAAGCATCGGACAATGTTGCTCATGGGTTAGAGACCCACACACACACACACACACACACACACTGTGTAACACACACACATACCAAATGTACGATGTATGCACATACAAACGCACTTATGCACACACACAACCGCACCTACACGTATACAGTCCATTGCATACACACAAGCACGCGCGCGCACAGACACACATATTGTGCGGAACAGCCAATCTTTCCAAGCTTCTAAGGAAAAGGTTGTCGCAAGCCACGACTGAACCGCCGAGAGAGCACCAGTGTCCACGATCAGATTATCTCCCTGGTAACGTACAGGAAACAGTTGTCAGCTGCAATGCACCATTAATTGAATTTGGCTGAGAACAAAGCAACGTATTTAACAGGAACACAGCAACAGATGGAAACAGGATAGAGCTTGCACAGTAATTAAAACGTTGGAATGAGTGCTTCTTTGTAAATGTGCCTCATTATGCAACGTTTTCCTGCACGGCCGATTAAACCCCTCTGCCACTCAATCTCGATCCCCAAACTTCTTGAACGATCATGATTTTTCCATTCGTTAATGCTGATAAAAATGAAAAAAACACGCATAATGAGCTTCTAAATGACCGCTGTCTACTGTGAAGTACCGTGCATAAAATATCCACACCGTACTTCAATTAAGCAATTAAATACGTTATTGTTAGTGAAAATAAGATAATTTTGTTACTGTGCAAACATAACTAGGGCTATAGGGGATATTACAAATATTTATGACATACCTATCCTAAAGGAACATTAAAACTATAATAATAAATTAACCAGATATATTCCAAAAACAGAAATTATTAGTTAATATTTCCAAATATTTATCTGTTGTTTGTGCAACAACACTTTCTTTTGTAACTTTGATAGTAGTTTTCCAGTGTGTTGGGGTGGGGGTTGTTGGTGGGGGGGGGGTTTGGTTGTTGGGGGGGGGTGTGTTGGGGGGGGGTGGTTTTGGGGTTGTTGGTTGGGGGTTTGGGGGGTTGTTGGTTTAAAGGACAAGATAATTTGGGGGTTGTTGGCACCAATTTGGGGGGTTACATAACTTGGGTTTGGGGGGTTGTACAAATGTTGTATGGGGGTTGTTGGTCAAACTTCGGGGGTTTTGGGGGTTGTTGGTTAGTTGTTTTCCATTGCTGAACGGTTGTTGGTTGGTTGTTGGTTTGGGGGGTTGTTGGTTTGGGGGGTTGTTGGTTGGTTTAAAGGCTTGTTCAACATGTTGTTTGGGGCACAGTTGTTGGTTGTGGGTTTGGGGGGTTGTTGGTTGGTTTTGACAGCTTGTAAAAACAAAAAGTACATCTGTCTTTTTAATTCTGGAGTTTACAAATGAGTCAAAATAGGAAGGTCTGTTTTTTGAATTCAGTATTTGACTGACACAGCCTAGAGACCGATTGAAAACAACAAAAAAAGATTGTTGGGCATCAAGGGTTTTGACGGCATCAAGGGTTTACATGTACTTACGTCATGGCAACTTCAGTTATTATGATAAAAGGAGACATCAATCTGTTGTCAGATATCTTACACTAATGAATCCACAGACAGATAAAAAGTTTAGTTTTGAATAGACTATTGATAGTGAAGATTTTGCTCCAACATTTGAGTACGTTTGATTTTTGTTTGACTTATCTGTGTGAGAGTTAAATTAATACTGAAAATTATTCTGTCAGGTTCTGTAAGATTAGATTTATGGAACAATACTTGATACTCCCATGGCTCTTTGTAATAGTTGCACTACAAATTGGACAATATGGCTCTTATTTAGGTGGATCGCACCTAGTCAGAGGTTCAGGTGCCCTCAAGAGGCAAAATTAAGGTAGGGTAGCAAAATGTGACAAGGCAGCAATTTTCAAACCCACGCATGTGTCATATTTTGTTTTGTTAGAAAAATATTACAAAGGAGGAAAAACCAACCGGGCCAAGCCTGAATCCCCAAAAACCTGGCAAGTGAGCCAAAGAAAAAAAACTCCCCAGTCTGAAGAAAAAACGACTCAAACAGAGGTGAGAAGAAAACTCCCCAGTGGCACGAAATGTCAAGAAAAACCATGCTGTAGAGAGGGAGCCTATCCGCCGCTGGTCAGCCCGAGTCCGTGGTGTCATTGGCACAAACTCACCAGTAGGCATGAGTCTGGCATGAGGTGGGGCTGTGGTTTGGGGTGTGAAGGTACTGAGGGATTCCGACTTGGGCTGGGGGGAAGCTCACACAACAATGGGTAAACCTACAGGGGGGGGGAAATTTCAAGGATTTCTGATTTCCATAAAGGTTCACTAAGACGTTTAGCATGTGCAAAACATTTTAGCACACGGAAAACTAATAACACAACCAATGATTGGTGCAAAGCAATCGGCACGACCAGTCATTGGTCATGTTATTGGTTTTTGGTGTTTTTAACAATAGCTACAAATCTCAACTTCTATTTCTCTCCAAGAAATTATTTGATCTAGTTTTTTTTTTTTGTCTTAATCTGATGTACCTTGGAAGAGATGTCAAGTGTAGCCAGAATATTATTTTCTGAAACAGAGAGGGAAGCAGATGAATGGACTAGCAGATGAATGGGATCAGAGGACGCGCGATCACATCAAGCGTCAAGAAGCCATCAAAACCTACATGCTGTGATGCTCATGTTCACTTTATAATAATATAAATATGAATATTAACACAGAGTTCATTCTGGAGGGAACCTGACCAGTGAAAATTGGTTTCTGCCCAGAACAGCATGGCCTTTACATCGTGCCATTAAAAAGATTTTAACCAATAAGAAAAAGGGAAGGTGACAGAGAAGAGCTGAAAATATCAGTATATAAAGGTTTTCGCCGCAGACTGAAAACGCACCTGTTTACACCACATCCTGGCTCACCGACCTCTGACCCCATGAGCATTTTCAATGGGTTTGCTATCTCTGCTAGGCTACATCTTGCATATATGCTCAAACTCATTTGGTACCTAATGTACCATACTCTCATAGGGCCTGATTCACTAAGACCTTTAGCGTGTGCGAGACATTTAACGCACGCAAAACCAATAACATCACCAATGATTGGTGCAAAACATGACAAATGCCCAGACAAATTATTCTGACTAATCATTGGTTATTGGTTTCGCCTGTGCTACACACCTTAGAAAAACAGGCCCCTAGTGTCTTAATTGCCATACACCTACACCTCTCCGTCATACACCTACTATGACACTGAACTTTATGTTGTAGGTTTATGCATGAACTACGACTATTGTTTGTGACACTGATGACTTGGTTTCGGTTGGTTGTCTGAGCATGAATGTGTGCGCTTGTATATATGGATCTCACTCTGCTTAAATGTAAACGGAGCAGATGGCAAGCAGAAGTGAGCCGACAGATGTGTGGGAAAGCAGGTAAGAGAGAGAGAGAGAGAGAGAGAGAGAGAGAGAGAGACGCTCTGAAGCAGCAGTGGGTTTCATTTATTTTCTTACACATTGTGTGGATTTAATTTATGCTTTTCGCCTGTGACTGAGGGACCATATGGCGGGCTGAAAATAGACCGTAATGAAAGATTTCAGTTTCGCTGGCGCTCTGCTGCTCTCTGGGTCAGCGGCCCATTTGAGTTCCACCAGCTTGACGTACTTTAGCGGGGAGATGAATGTTCAGGAAATTATACCGTTTTCACGGTACATTATATGGTGATTGCAGCACTTATATAGCATAACGTTGCTTTTTGAAATCATTGTTAGGCACTATAAGTACATGTGTATGCAAAGGTATTCATCTTACCGTATATATATACAGATGGGTGACAAATTAAAGGAAAAACGTCTACAGTGAGGGGGTCCGGCGGCTCTGTTATGCTGTGGAGGGCATTTTCCTGGCATGATTTGGGTCACTTAGAGGGAAGGGTCACTGCAAATCAATACAAAGTTGAGTGATCAACTTTATCCTATGATGAAACATTTCTATACTGATGGGAGTGGTCTCTTCCAGGATGACAATGCCCCCATCCACAGGGCACAAGGGTATTTCAGATAAACATGTAGATCAGCTAACCGTAAAAATAAAGGTTTCTTCACATAACCAGTGTTCACTAAATCAACAGTACTGGAAGCACGGGAATTACTGCATAATGTGAATTGTTTGCATGTTGCTATTCTGCTATAGCAATTCTTATAATTACTGGTAAATTGCTGGATCAATTGCTTGATACGGCACACATACCTGGAACAAAAGATTCCTTCCTTTGGTTCAAGATGAAATGCCTAAATGTTGAACTTTATATTTAAAAATTTCACATTCTGAGTGACTCTGGTTCCCCTGGAGATTCAGCTTTGATACAGCGCACGGCGCCAGCATCAATCACAAGAACAATTAGCATAATATGCCTTGGTTACTGGCGGATTTCCTACGGCTGTTAAATAAACGTATTAAATGACTCATTGGTCTATGCAATTCCTTCTGTTTAGAAGCCGGGGAGTAAAAAATGAGAAGAAAACTGTGACTGTCAATGTCACGGCTTAAGAAAACAGACGGTTGCATGTGGTTGACAGTTTTAATAACAAATATTATTTCCCAAGTAGGTGCTATATATGTGGAGATGTCTGAGGTAAGTTACCCTCGTTCACTTATAGCCTTTTTACAGGGATGAAAGGTGGAATGGAAATGCAATTTATTGTTATTACCGTATTTCATATTTTTTGAGTTATGGTTAATGTATTTTGTCGGTAATGCTGTCGCTTTACATCAGTAAAGCTGCAATAACTGTTTTATAATTCTTTAAAACCCATTGTTTATTGATGACAACATTAATAAATATTAGTAAATGTGATATTTTTAAAAAGCTGCCAGATTGAAAAAATCTTTAAATGGGTATCCCTCTGACGTAACCAGCTTGACCGTCTGAATAAGGTCACAGGTCAGAATTGTGACTCGGCTTTTTGAGTGCACGTTGATATGCAAACAATTCTCAGCGCTGTTCTTTTATCTTCATGTCAAAAGTGCTTCATTTTGACTTCAAATCTCAACACAAGATCAATGCTGCTCTCTTTGTACAATTTTTTTTACACTCTCTGAGATCATACATTTAACAATTGTGTGTTTATATATAGTTTTTGTAACAGTCTATTCTCATCGAAATGTCATGATACCCCAGACTTTCAAACCGATTGTTTGCCTCTGACCTAGAAAGAAAAGAATAAATAAAATAAAGCACCCATCCGTGTTTGGCATTGTACACAATGTTTCCAGGTTTCTTTGTTGTTCTTGAACTTATTGTTGAACTTGTTTGTTCTCACGGATGTCTTTAATCAATATTCCAATTAGTGCTGTGCGATGGCAGAAAAGTAATCTAGTGGCTTTATTAATTATTTAAGCAGATGGAGGAGAGCCGTGTTCTTTTTCCGCTTGTTTCTGTTCCCGGGAACTGCTGGTGGCGAGAAGCCGGTCGATCGGCGGATCGATACTTCTGCAAGGCAAGGCCGCCTTGACTGGTTCTCGCGGCAGAGCCCTCGCATTCCGAAGAACTCGTTTCACCATGAGGCCTAATACCGACTCCAAATTAATACTCATAATACAACACTTGCATTTTGCTGTTCCCACAGTAGGGAGCTAATTCCAGATTAGATCCGTGTTGACATCCGTGACGCCGTCGATACCTGGAAAATGTTGGCAGCGTTGTGGATTTTAATTAAATAGCAGAACCATTTAGAGCGATGAATGCAAGAGGCAAGAGTCCGTTTATTTCACACTCTGTGTATATATATATAAGTGAAAAAAATAAACGTTTTTGTGAAACTAACATTTTCACAGTCATCTTTTAACGGAGAACAAAATAGAATCGGTTTATTTTTTTTCCTCCCTCTCTCTTCATTGTCTTGTGCGACAATGACTAATGTCATGAGGAATTAATCTACAAACCATCTAATTAGCAGAGCAGTGAACTGATGTATGGAACTTTTCTGAAAGTGGAGGTGGGGGGGGGGGGGGGGGGACAGCAAAAAAAATTCTGGCAGAAGCCGTTTGTTATCTGAGACAGCGCAAGTGGTGAGTGTGTATGCGGACGTGAGCTCTACACTGCCAGAAGGAAGCTTAAAGTGAAACGAAATAGACGGACAAGTACCTGCGCTACAAGCCGGAATCTTAATTCAATATTTGCCCCTCGGATGGAAAAAACATTTCTCGCACATCCACGTCAATATTTTGGCGCAGAGCCATCGAGGTGTGGCCGTTTTGAAATTTCTACAACCGCAGCTGTGTTGCCACAGCTCTTGTGATATGATTTGCATATGATGTACTTGTAATTGACTCTGAAAGAGAGCATCTTCTAAATGATATATATACACTATATATAGAGAGGATGTAGAGTATGGCATTTCTCAGTAACTCCGAAGTGAGTTGCTGCACAAATTGGTTAGAAGAAAAGAAAACACACGGCCTCTTTACAGTGCAACTTTCCACATGTACAAAAAGTGGGAGAAACAATAAACCTTTCCCAACTTGAAAAAGTGTAATTCAATCAAAAATCCCATATTCAATTCCATAATTTTCTTTAATAAATTATTCCTTCTACAGTTTTCCTTTTTTACTGATGTACAAGTACATACAACTGCATCGCTTCACGTAGCACTCAACACATGTAATAAACTAAATGTATTTATTGATTAAATATGTGATAAACTGTGCAGTAGCATATCTAAAATGGCTGCTGCTGTTCATTGAGTTAGTGTGATGTTGACATACCCAGGCAATACAGCAAACATATGGACATTAAATGCCATTTTCATTTATGCTTCCAGCTCAGACCAAAACTAAACCCCCTTTTTTCCAGGGGGCAAATTTTTCATAATTTACGCAAATTACATTTCTATGAATTTCTCAGAAATAAGATCATTTAATTTTTCTCTCTGCCTCCTAAGAGTGGTTGCCATAGGAACTGACACAGGGAGCTAATAAGGGTAGAGAGAGAGAGAGAGAGAGAGAGAGAGAGAGAGAGAGAGAGAGAGAGAGAGAGAGAGAGAGAGAGAGAAACAGAGAAAGAGATGGACAATTTGGATTTTTGAAATCTCATGTAGATCCAGCTTGCCCTTACCTGAGCTGATTTGACCCAATTATATCACAGCCAGTATTCTTTTTTCTAATAAATCATTTTTAAGGACTACTTTTATTAAAACTACATTCTCTCCACAGCCAATTCAAGAGAGCGTAGATGGGAACGCTTTCTCTTCCAGAGAATGTGATGTCAACCGCCGTTTATTTTCACACTAGGTGTACTCCACTAGCCAAGCTGGCACAGACTTGAGTCAGAGGAAGACATTTTAATCTGCAGCTTGAGCAAGCAGACCAATGGATCCTGATTGATCGGATGCTAGTGGGCGATGACACTTGGATCCCGGTTAACTGAACCCTACTCAACCCTGGGGGACAGTCCCACAAACTATGCATTTCCCTGTGGTGCTACCAGACATAGTCGCCTCTGGCATGGTCAGGATTTAGTACAGGTCTGTGGGGCCCATCCATAAACCACAGCAAGTGCATTAAGAGAATTTTTGAGGATGAGCCACTCAGCCCCAAACTCTTGATGTCTTTCATCTCTAACAGAGTACAAGTGGTCCCTATTGGACTCACATCAAATCTGTTTCAGTTGATTTAACACTGATGATTTTTTTTCTGTGAGCTTACAGAAGTGAGGGAGACGTGCTGTTACGCTTCGAATATGTTGAGTTTCTATTGGGATTTATTTTAACTATAAATTAATAAGGAATTGCATCTGGAATGTAGGGAAGCTTAGCCTTTTTGTGTTGATATTCAACACAGCATCTTTCTTTTTAATATTTTATTAAATGTTCTTTGCTGTCATAATATTTGTCATAACATGTTGCTAAATAGCAATAATACGTACAGCCCATTACATTCCAATATAGTGCAATGCAATACAACGGGTCTCTGTTGCCCGAGTGCGTACTGTAATTTGATTGGCAGGCTGAATCTTACATAAACACACAAAATTATTAATCTTCAGAAATACGGAAAACACTACCATGCCATCTGTAGCTGTTCAAGAATAAAAGAATAAGACGTCAATGTGGACAGAAAAACAACCTACACTGTGGTGCAATACAAAAGCTAATAGCCTGGAAGGCAACAACTCTTGTGGAAAAAAGCGAACCATCCTGCTGGTCTACCACGTAACAGCCTAGGGACAATCATTTTGTACATTCCTCACCGGTCAGTCTTAACATGGATGCAAATGGGAGGTCAAAGTGCATGATTTTGTCTGTTTTTCCGCAATCTGATTTGTTCTAGAACGTTTTAGCCCTTGTCACGTTATTGTTAACTTGGATTGAATCACCACTTCCAATTAGAGTCCATCGGTGAAAGAAGACGTTACTGGCCATTGGTTTATTTGAACAGCACATTCGCGTAAATTGGGAAAACATATCTCATATTTCATCCCCAGTTAGGCTAATAGTACCATATGATTAATAGTCTGACAAGTCAGGTTGCTAGTTTACTATATTAAATGTCCCTCTGGGTCGAACACAAAGCTTATTTTTTGAAAAATGAAACTCTGTAGATGTTGAGCCAGCCAAAGATGCAAATATGAAAGAAATGAACCCAGTGTCTGGTTCAGATTAAATTTCTCTCTGGTTGGACACAACGTTTATGAGTCTCACAATTGAGGCTCTATGGATGGCAAGTCAGGCTAGGGTGTAAAAATAAACTCATGTGTTTGGTTGGCCACAGCAAACATTGATATATCACCTTTGGGGCATCCAACTATTCACTCACCCAGTGAGACAAAGCAAGGAATAATAACTTTTCAAGACAACATACAATTCAGCTGTATATATTGTAAATTATTATTGTACAAAAAAATCATCATTATTATTTTTAAAATATATATTTTTTAATGATGATAATTATAAGTCTTAGTGCTCTTTAACTGAAGTTTTCAGACACTGGGTTAAACGTGTTAAAATAGAGGATTGTGGTGTGAAAATTATACTGTTTCAGCCACATTACCATGCCTCACACTATCCTGAACTGACAAAACATGTTGGAGAAATAATTCAGAGAGAAAAATTCATAATTATGGAGAAGTATATATTCTCAGTATGCATGCACTGATCAAAGAAGGAAAAACCAGATATACAGGTGGTGTGCAAAACAATGGAAACACCCTATGTAAGATTTTATGTATGGTCCACCAAAATTTGCCAGTACCTGCTGTATGCACTGTGGCACCTTGGAGGATTTCTACACCACTAAAAAGTCAATCAACTCAGAAGATTTATTTAGTTGATGAAAGGGAAAACTGTGTCTCGAGACATCATTCCACAATATCCCATATTTACTTGACTGGAGTCAGATCTAATGACCTCGAAGGCTGTGGTGTATGGATAAGGCTAGTCTCGTGCCCCTTCTGACAATCAATGTCTACTTATGTTCTGTGACCAGGGGTATTGAAGATACTACTCTCGGTAGGAAATAAATTATTATCATATACAGTGCAGTCTGTAAGTATTTGGACAGTGACACAATTTCTGCAGTTTGGACTCTGTAATTCAGTACATTATATTTGAAATTAAACAATAAATATGAGGTTAAAGTGCAGACTGTCAGCTTTAATATAAGGGTATTTACATTCATATTGGGTGAACTATGTAGAATTGCATCCATTATATGTACTCACAACACACACCACACACACACACACACACACACACACACACACACACACATAAACAAAAAGATGAATTCTTCATAAGATTGCACTTATTTATTAATTTTTTTGTATTTTCTACATTGTTACCATGGGAACAATGTCTTCACTGTTAATGTGTTTTTTATTATTATTATTTACCTCTATTTTCATAACCAATTACTTTGTTTATTGGAATGTGACTTCCTTTTTCATGACTTTGTTTAATGAGCTTGCATCGCTCTTATTTTCAAGCGGATAAAACCTATGCTGCAAATCCAGCCGGGGAAATTGGAAAATGGAACTGATTTAAAAAGAGAAAAAAAAATTATTAAAAGGGAAGAAAGAAAAAAAAAGACAATTGGAGAAATTCCAGCAAGTAGTAATGAGGGCGCACAACCTATCATGAACGAGAAAACATGAATGAGCAAAGACATGCTATAACATCTCCATATGATTGCTTTGACATTACATCATTGTGTGTGTGTGTGTGTGTGTGTGTGTGTGTGCGTGTGCATGCGTGCATATGTGTGTGTTCATGCGTGCGTGTGTGAGTGTGTGTGCGTGCATGTGTGTGTTTTTTAAAAAGTCTTAAAAAACGTAATTTAATCATAGTGCTCAACTGTAACCCTGACAACTCCGATCATTTTTGGAGACAGGAAATTGCCATAAGTGTAACTTCAGTGGAGAGACGCAGTGTAAGAGGAAGGGCGAGACTGAACAATGTGCCCTGCCCTGGAGGGGCCTGGTGCCAAAACCAAAAAAAGGACGTGAACCTCATTATGTGTCACGTACAATAGGAGAGAGGGAACTTCAGGCCCCCAACTGTATGAGAAGTGAACTGTAGAATGTGCTCAGGCTTCAACTGCCTCTTTCCATCACTACACATATGGGTGAGGGAGACCTTTCTGTGCTAACAAGACATCCAACCTCCAGCCTGTCTCTTTTCCTCTTATTAATCAGATGTTAACTTAGCCACGCTTGCTTACTGTTCCCTGTTACCTTTATGGGGGGCACAGCCTTGGCCTTTTACCAAAGGTCCACACTGTTGCCCGAAATTAGTCTGAAGCCACACCAGTGGCTTTAAATAACAAAAGTCTGGAAATTACCCTTTGAACTTGTCATTTAATTGTGTCAGCAATTAAGGGGTTGGGTTTTATGCTGATTGGATTACCAGTTTTCTTGTCGAACAAATCAGAAATCTCTTTTCCCTAGCAATCAGCTCACCTGACAACTTTTTAGCAATTTGCAATGGTTTTCATTGACAGCAAAACAGACAAAGAAAAAATAGCAGTAGCAATCCTAGTAGCCACTGTGCTAATTTCACATGCAGCCTGGCTCCCAGGCTGGCCCCAAATAAACATTCAAATCAAAATTAAAATCTGGCAACCCCTGTTATCTGGGGCAGTAGTGCTTGGAGTGAAGCCTCCTGCACTGCCCATAACCCAGCGATAAAGCTGCATTTCCACAGGAAATTTCAATGTAAAGCATCACTTTCGGGGATGTGACAGCGGCGGAGCGGTCCCTGGCACTCCTGCCCACCGCGCGGGGCCGTGGCTGCGACTCTTCACTGGCGGCCCGACAGCTTCGAGATTTCGCGTAATGACACTATCACTCTCCTAAAGGTGTCCTGGTGTCAGTTAAGCCACTGTGTGACCGGAATACAATCGAGCCAATATAGCAAAAGATGAAATATGTGACACTCGGACCCCCTCCAACAGCGTGCGAGGAGAATAAGCAAGGCCTTTTAATGACCTCAGGGAGAAAGTTCTTGTAAATACCTTTATTTTTCATTTCCTTGTTGTTTATTTATTTGTTTTATTTTGACCTATTCACTGGTTCATGGGCGTCCGAGACCGGTTTGTGTGTGTGTGTGTGTGTGTGTGTGTGTGTGTGTGTGTGTGTGTGTGTGTGTGTGTGATTCACTTCAGTCACAATGCAGGTTTTAAGGTCATGGCTATGTTGTCAGAGGCTTGTCAGAAAACATTACGCACGTCTGTCAAGCAATTATGCACATGATACACGATTCACGGCAAGTCCAAATTTATTGCCTTTTCTCCTTCCCTCTTGATTTCAATAGAGAACATTTTTTATTTATTAAACTGGGCTGGGGGGGATGTCATGATTATCTTAAAATTTGTTTAATTAAATTCAATGTCAAACAAAGCAAGTCAATGTCAGCAAGGCATAGTTCTACAAACGCAAATGATCCTTTTCTTTCTCTCTCTCTCTCTTTCTCTCTCTCTCTTCTTCTCTTTTTACATGATTAGGATGGATTTTTTTCCAATCAAAGCAGATCCTTCTAAATGTTCATTACTGATCTAAATACAATCTCAATAATAATGATAGATTTTTCCCCATAATCGCAAAACAAGGGTCAATCAGAGCAAACGAAGTGCAAAGTGCTTTGCCAAGAAAACAGGAACTGATGAAGAGGAACTCCTCTTCTGCATTTCTACAGCCTGATTAAGCCACAAATTTACACGTCTAAACGGGGTTCTGGATGATGTGTTTCTCCTCAGTACTGACATAAACGGGGTTCTGGATGACGTGTTTCTCCTCAGTACTGACAGGAAATCAAATCTGCTGCAGAGAGCAGGGTTTTTGAAATGTTGTGCCACTGAAAATATAATTTAAATAAAAAATAAAACATTTTACCTGTTCAAATGAACTTGCATTGCAAAGTTCCAGGCATCATTTAATTGGAGACTTGTGCTCAAGCGATCTTTCAACACCGTGGCTCCTGACTGCGGTAGACTAGCATTCAGGCCGATTAGTAAAACGGAGGGGACAAATGATTTGCACATCAAAGTTACAGATCTGCAATACGTTTCTGCCTTATCCTGAGCTCAGACATAGCTTAGCTCAGACGTATTCCTACTCAGTCTTTGTATTCGATGTTGGGTCATAGTTCATCCGAGAGCCAGTTTTACAATGTCGCTGCCCATCAAACGTGAACCTGAAAGTCTTTCCTATTTTTCCTTATCGAATAACAAGGTAAAACCAGACAAACAGCACTGACATGTGGGTGACATTCAGACACATATACCATCTTGGCAGGGGCACGCGGAAACGCTGTGATGATGCACAATGATGAAGTCTTCGCTGTAGATCTTTACATTACATTACAATATGTTATCGTTACATAACAGTATGTTATCGTTAGATTACAGTATGTTATCATTACATTACAGCATGTTATCATTACATTACAGCATGTTATCATTACATTGCAGTGTGTTATCGTTACATTACAGCATGTTATCGTTACATTACAGCATGTTATCGTTACATTACAGCATGCTATCGTTACATTACAGTATGTTATCGTTACATTACAGCATGTTATCGTTACATTACAGTATGTTATCGTTACATTACAGCATGTTATCGTTACATTACAGTATGTTATCGTTACATTACAGCATGTTATCGTTACATTACAGTATGTTATCGTTACATTACAGCATGTTATCGTTACATTACAGTATGTTATCGTTACATTACAGCATGTTATCGTTACATTACAGCATGTTATCGTTACATTACAACGTGTTATCGTTACATTACAGCATGCTGCAGTAAAAGGCTAAGAGGAAGTGCAGAATCGGAGACTGTAACGAACAGGAACTGCTCCGACTGCTGTTCCGTGGACCTGGAGTTCAAGTGGCCCCAAGCCATGAAGTACCATGGATCTCCCTGTCTTATATCTTTTCTCTTGGTCACCTTCTTGATATGCAGAATTTCACGCCATTTGGACAGTTGTTTTGAATTTAAAAAGGGTGACTTACACCTCCAGGCTTCGGAGTTTTTCACACAAATAGGCATTATGTTTCAATATAATACAACACAATAGTGTTTTTCAAAGTTTTCTCTGAATGACCATTACATGCCACATAAAAGGTCAATTTTAGCTGAATTGTATTTGCATTCATTCAAGCATCATAGCCAAGCTGCTGCAATTTAGAATATAACCATGCACTTTTGTCTCTTCCAAATTGACTGGGGATGTTAAAAAGCTCAGGGGGAGAAAACATTTAAAAATAAAAGATTATAAATACAATCTTCTTTTTTCATCATGCATGGATGTGTGTGGGCTGCTTCATTGCTATACATCCTGTTGTTTATTGAATCAAGTTCATTATCTTACCCAGTAAAGGACGTGACACCTTTAATGACAGACAGACACGTTGGCCAATGGGAGAGTGGGGATTTATGAGAGGGAGAGACTATAGTGCACAATATTAAACAAGGCAAAGCTACATGAACAGAAACACTGTTGATCTAATGTCCTTGATTAATTTCTGCATACTTACACTGCTGTCAGTCTAGCTGCCATACAGACTGCGGACAGGTTTTTTTAAATATCTTTATTTGCGATTAGGATTAGGGAACTGCTTGAAAAACAGTTATAGTTGGTTATATTAATGCAAATGTCATAGGCAGACTTCTGCACGTAGCCTACTAATAGCCTACTAATCTGAAATTTAAGAAACAGCACAGTAATAATGTGTCTTATTCCCTTTGAGGACAAAGATAAACATATTTCTGAAAAGAGATTTAAAAAAAAAAAAATCTACAGGTCCCGACTCCAGGCCCAGAAAGGCACGAGCCATCTGGCCATCTATGCCATGCCTCATATTCCGATTAACCGCCTGTGTGTTCCTGAGGGCATAACAAGGTAATTACAAACCCAGCCCACCCATGCAGGGCAAGCCAATCAGTGCTCAAAGCCCCTCCCCTCTCGCATAGCCTCTCACCAAAACCCTTTGCTGGACTTTAAGCAGTCTTGATTTGTGGCAGATCAGCCAGGCCTGATTTACTGTGCACTGAGGTGAAGAACAGCATCAGCTCCCACACCCCCTCTCTACCCTGACACCCTCCCCCCCATTGAGAAGCCAGTTTTTTCCCACCATGCCCCGGGCCTTGTCAGAGATTCAGAGGAAACACCCCGGCGCGGCCACACCGCAGAGATCACATATTGCACAAGCTGTTGCCCAAACGGTGAAGTCATTACCCCCGATTCCATCCAGCAGGGCTCCGGCAGGTCACAGAGCACCAGTGCTGGGCTGTAGGAGAAGAGCAGGTATTGACGAGCGTGTTGGGGAAGAGTACAGAGCACCAGTGCTGGGCTGTGAAAGAAGAGCAGGTATAGACGAGCATGTTGGGGAAGAGTACACTAATAACCAATGCCAATGCCAATTTTCTCATGCATGTCCTTTCTATGTTTTTCTCATTATCATTTTTGAAAGAGACACCTTTTCTTTCTTTATTCAGGGGTGGGGGGGGGGGCAGAGAGTGTACAGATCGAGCAGGGCTCGAGGGATACTGATATGGGCTGAGAGTCAGACGCCTTACGGGCTACACCGCGCGTCTCCCCGGCTCCTTTCTGTTTGCTGTCGCTTAACCCAATCGCTTTGATAAAACAGTTGGGGAAGTAACGTCAATGCACCTACACAAGGCTATCCTTTCGCAAGTGTTTGTGTTTTCTGACAAAATCCTACAAATGCTAACCTCAGGGGGAAACACAGATTCAAAATTTAATTCTTAGTATTTATTATTACAGGTTTTCACAATTGTTAACACACAAAAAGCGAAAATTCGGCACAATTTGCACAACCTTCACTTCATGTACCAATCGCTCGACCCAATTTGGCACTACTTCACACTCCCTTATCTGCATTAGACTCTGACTTTCCTTCTTTACACTCTGATGTCAATTACACATCACCTTGTTGTCAAAACACCACACACAATGTTCAGTTGTTGCACACACTTCTCAAGTAAAATCTCAAAGCATCAACCTACAACACACAAATATTCAAATCTCTAAACATTCAGGTCTGTTGAGCAATTTGCTTCAGGACTGCAGCATAAAAGTGCCTTGAGCCTCTGTTTTGTTTGGTGAACAATGGAGAACTTTGAAGAGAGAGACAACCAGAGAAGGAGAGGGGTAAGAGTGAGAGGAGGAGGAGGAGGAAGAGGAGGACAAGAAGGAGGAGGGAGAGGAAGAGGAGGAGGAGGACAAGGAGGAGGAAGAGGACAAGGAGGAGGAGGAGGACAAGGAGGAGGAAGAGGAGGAGGAGGACAAGGAGGAGGAAGAGGACAAGGAGGAGGAGGAGGACAAGGAGGAGGAAGAGGAGGAGGAGGACAAGGAGGAGGAGGAGAAGGACAAGGAGAAGGAGGCGTGATGCCTAATTCATTTTTGTGTGGGGGGGGGTTGAGCAGGCCGGTTTACAGTACTGTACTGTTCTCTGTGTGTACTGAAATAAAACTTGTTTTTGCTGCATATTTGTGTGCTGTTTTATGTTTGACTATGAAAAGAGTAGGCCTACACTGAGACATTTTACAAAAGGAGAAATGGCTCATTCTCCAGAGTCATTGTCATTTATATGGTGTGTTCCATTTCTATGATTGTGTTTTCAATTTTGCACTTCAGTGTGCTGTAAATGCTTGGTAGTGTGCAGCAAATGCTTAGTTGTGTGTACTCAATGAATGGTATGTGTGTGTCATTTGAAAATATGGCTGTGTGTACCAAATTAAAACACGAGTTCAATTTTGTGAACAGTTAAGAGATTTGATGGCAAAGAGTCATCTTGCAAAGGGAGTGTCAGGTTTAGCATTTTGTGTGTGAGGTTTTCAGTTTTGTGTGTGCAGTTTTGAGAAAGCCGTTATTGTTTTGAGAAACGTGTGTTAACAATTGTGAAAAACTGTATTACATTTGTCTTTTAAAGATCTACAGTAAATAGGTCAAATCTCATGTTGCCATACTAGTAATATACAATAAAATTACATTGATATGATTACTTTTATACATTAGTTTTGTGCATTTTCTTACATACAGTAAACATGGAGGGTGGACCACCTGGATGTTTTAAATTGCAGTTGATTATGTGATCGTGATGCTTAAAATCCATTCACAATTGATGCTCGGACACATATAGTAATCACTTATTTGTGCACAAATAGAAAGAGCTAAATATATTACCTGTTAGAGGAGATTTGGGGGAGAGACATTACATGAATGAAAAGCTGGTAAAATGTGTGTTTATATGAGCAGATGGCACAGATCTGAGATGTGGCGCATCAGTGTGTGCCAAATTTATCCATTCCGTTTTCCTTCTCTGTACTGATGAAGCGTAGCATCAACATTTTCATTCCTCTCCGAGCGCCTCCGATTTATCCCATGCTGAGACCATTTTTTTCTGATTTCTTTGCCTTTGGGGCTTCAGTCCTGGAGTACATTTTAAAACTGTTCTGTGATTGCGCAGAAAATGGCGGATTGTGTTCCGATGCCTCCTGGCGCTCTTGGGGCGAGATTCGGGTGTAAGTCAACAGACCAGAAAACAAGCCCAAGCCTTTGACCTCGTCGCACATTTTCAATGTGCTTATTTCAACAGGTGCTTTTACCTGTTCGACGTATTCATGACTGAAGGCTGTAGGGGATCTTTATGCCAGAGACATGGAGGAAATATTGGAGGTCCAGGTGCGACAGATAAAGACTCATAAAGTGTTCCAACGAACACCACTAAGACGGACAATAATCCGTGGTGGATGGGGAAAATAAGGAGAACACAAATAACCTTGCGATAAAAAGCGAGAAACTCGATAACCGAGCAAAACAAAAATAAATAAGCAGTAACGCTTAACGCTTGTGGAGTGAACAAAAAGAAAGGAAGGAGAAAAATAAAAGAACCCTAAACCTTAGGGTGAGAGCACTTGTAGGTTTGAGTGGAAAACAAAGAAACCAAAACCTCTGCTCTGAAATAAAAGAGCAAAAATTTTTTTTGGCAATGTCTCAATTGTACATCTCAATAACAGAACCCTCTACTTGACAGTAGTTGATCAATTTGACAGTTGGGTGCCTAAACCTGGGTTCTCCATTTAACAGAAAAAAAGTCTGATTTATTTTGTCTAGACTGCTGCCTGCTGCAATCGCATAATAACATCATACAAATAGATTTATTCTCAAACATATTTTACTCATGAATTTACTCATCTGGCCAAATACTTTTGTTTGGGAAGAATAAACACAACACTTGTGTTTAAGTATGATTTAAGTCTTAAGATTTAAGATTTAAGTACCTATGTTTATAAAATCCATTTAATCAACTTTTCTCCTTAGCGTATATTGAGCTACCGTACAAAAAAGATGGAATGGTAAAAGAATGATCAGGAGAAAATACAGCTACAGTATTCTTCTGAATTAATTTCAATGTTCAGATTCAGTTTTGGGATTGCCCTCGAATATATTGCTGGCTATATCTTTTATTTTCCTCCAGTCGATGTAAATATGTGGCTCAGTTTGAGATGGAACAGGACAGTCATGTTTGTTTTAGATTAGTCAGCTTGAGAACAGTCTTGGCAGGGAGTGGTGAGGTCCAAAAAAATTGTATGTTCAGGCCCTGGGGATGGTACTGTCATATAGCACAACCCGCCCCCAACTCCAACTCCCATAATCCATTCCTTGTCCTCTCATCTCAGCGCACATGACCAGTGTCAGCCAATCACACGCACATATCCCCTGGCAGCCACGCTTTGTTTACTCACACAATGTTTGGACACTGATGAGCGGGATGACAGCCAAGCTATGAGTAGGTACGGTAATGCAAATTGAGTGGGTATGAAATGGCAACTCAATCGCCACATTTGCATAAAATGCAAATGCAAATATGTGCATCGTAGGCTGAGCGCCGCTGAGATATCAGCGTGCTTTACCCCCTTATCAAGCCGGGTGCTTTTTTTTATCCCCTTTTTGGAATGTTGGGGGCATTTATTCCACACTATAACTTATTATTATTTCGGGATCTCTGTGCACTGTCATGATTTTGTCTGGCTGCCAGGGTGTGAAATTAACACCCGCCAACATACAAATGCTGCTCAAATTTTGATTGTGGCTGGTAAGATGTAATGTTAGTGCAGACTAGTAATGTTGGTGCAGAGCGCGACCACTGTCCTGGCTACTGAAACTGTTGCTAGAAAAACATTTGTGGGTGTTTTTTTTTTCCGCTTTTTGCCCCCAGTTCAGAATCCAATCATGCTCCAGCTACAATGCTCATCGCAACCTCTGCTGTGGATTCTCCTGCAAAGCGTGTGACAGGGCGACAGTGTGGTACAATGAGGAGAGAACTGGGCTGCAGGTTCGATACCCAGGTAGGACCCCGCCGTTGTACCGTTGAGCAAGGTACTATGTATACTACTATACTAAAAATGGATACTATGTACAAATGCTAAATATTGTGTAAGTCAAAACCTTTTTTTTTTACTTTCTCCACACACACAAAATAGTTAGTACTTTTTGACATTTAGAATTATATGTACATGTTCAACACTTCCTACAGTAAAAAATGTTGTGACCATGTACCATGGCATGCAGACGGCATCACAACCCATGAAGAGCAAAATAATTTAATAAATAAAAAAATTTAATTACATTTTCGTGCACTTTTTTACGGTTCAGGCCTGCTGGAAGGGTACAAATAACCCCATAAAAATATGTGGGCTTTTATCAATCCATCACTAACTTCAAAAAAGATGTTGTAGAGAATATCAGAAATACAACCCCCAACTGTGCCTCCTCTTTTCCATTAAGATACATTAACACAAATGCTTTCTATATGACCACCTACTGTTTTACACTGCCTGGCCAAAAAAAAAGTCACCGTTGCACCAGTCATGTATAGTGCCCACTGTACAAGCCCCTGGAGGCAGTATTATGATCTGTGGTTGCTTCAATTTGTCAGGTCTAGGCTCGGCAACATTATGCAGCAATAAAATGAAGTCAGCTGAGTACCTGAATGTACTGAATGACCAGGTTATCCCATCAATGGGCTTATTCCAGGACGACAATGCCAAGATTCATCGGGCTCAAATTGTGAAAGAGTGGTTCAGGGAGCATGAGGAATAATTTTCACACATGAATTGGCCACCAGTCCTGACCTTAACCCCATTGCAAGTCTTTGGGATGTGCTGGAGAAGACTTTACGGAGTGGTTCGACTCTCCCGTCGTCAATACAAGATCTCGGCCAAAACTAAATGCAACTCTGGACGGAAATAAATGTTGTGACGTTGCATAAGGTTGTCGAAACAATGCCACGACGAATGCGCACCGTAATCAAAGCTAAAGGCGGTCCAACGAAATATTAGAGTGTGCGACTTTTTTTGGGGCCAGGCAGTGTAGCTTCTAATGTTATCATCTACTGCTGATCTAGGATCAGTTTCACCTTATAGTTCATAATGGGTAAGGTAAGGATGTGAAGAGGGTGAGACTGACCCTGGGTCAGCTCACCCACTAAGATGCTTTATTAACATGGGCCATCGTGGCCTCCATAGGACCCCCCCTCCCTTCACAATCTCTACCCTCCTCCCACTTCGGCCTCCCCAACAACACTAATTCCTCAGTGCGCACTATTTCTAATACCAAGTCTGCCACTTGCATGCACGTGTGAGACTGAAATTGCTCTACTCTCACATTGATGGACGTGACACCGACATCTTCTGAGTGCGAAATAATACATACATAAACAAGCAAGAACGACAACAAATAGCAAACTGCGCGACCAGCATAAGTGAGCTGCTCTCTGTTGTGATTATATACAGTATGCAATCCTGTTCGCTACACTATTTAAAAAAAAAATCTTTTAAAAATCTTTTTTATTCTTCAGACAAGACTTTTGAAGCCATCTCCATTAACGCAGATAGAATGTACTCTCGTATGCATTGATCGTGGTCCCACTATCCCCTTGGAAGAAACCGATTATATCACAGAGCACCTTAGTCTGTCATTAATTTGCTCTTTTCTTTTGATAAATAATTGCTTTTAGTGTCGGGAGTTTCATCCAATTCTTTTATCGTGAAATCGTGGATATACGTATGTCTATATGAAGCTACGAGTTAATTTAATACATTAATTGAATGTGTAAAGTTTTCTTTATAAAACTGGCTTGTCACCATCCATACCTTTCATGGACGTTTTTTTAAAAGTAGAATTGCATTTATGTTTATTGATAGGCTATACTTCAAATAAATATTTACAAACTCCCTTGATAAATTCACAAATAAATCTAATTATTTGTATTAATTTAGTCGCACGATGAAAGGTTGCACACTGCAGCGGAGTAAGTCCAAAGAAGATGCCCAAATCGAATCGCCCTTTTCTTACGCAGATTGACAAAAAGGGGGGTGCTACATCTTTAAAAAAAATCTCGAGACCTACACGGTCTGTTCGATAAAATAGTAGGATTGTAAACCCTACCTCATTCACGTTTGGAGAGCTGCTATCTGTGCAGAAATAGCTAGTTGGCATCGATGGTCTTTCTGTGAATGATTATTGCTGGGAGTCTGGTTGAATGCGAATCACATGACACTACCGGAGGCAGCGATTGAGAGGAAAAGTGCTTCGTCTCCGTTTGCACCGCCATACTGTATTTTACACCATATCTCATTTTTATTGCAACATTTTACTCTCGCTCGGTGAGTACATTTTTAATAGCATTTTTGTGCACACTTTTTGTCTTTTTTTTATTTCATTTTTCCCTTCTTTTGCTGGTGTTAAAAGATGAAAATTGTGTTTTTTAGCGATTTTTTCCAGGTTTCAAGTTTTTAGCATGCGGCGATGTGAATCGTGGGTAGGCTACACACGACCCGAGGCTGTAGAGACAGTCGCTGGGATATAGCCTAGCCTACGCGTTTGCGCGTCTTGTTCACTATGCAACTTGTTTTCAATCAAGCAATTGGCAGATCTGTGTGTCACATCGTGCTGCTTATGGTTTTGCACTTTTTTTTTTTACTTTATAGTTTCCATGGTTCTTTGACTATCGCTGTGCTTTGCTGTGTCTTGTACATCGCTTCTTTACTCGTGATTTTGCGGGTTTGATGCACATCACCGAGCTAGCAGCTATTTTATATTTTATTCTTCTTTTCTTAAGTGGAATATTTTTTTTTTTAAACTTGCTGAAAATATATGAATGTGAAAACTTTTCCTGGAGTTAACGATCATATATGAGAGCTATTTCGTGTTTTTTCTTCTATTTTTGATACTTTTGTATGTTCAAGTTTATGATATTGTGGATATAATCTTTTCGAAGTTGCTATTAGACTACAGCTGATATCTTAGTCGAGTGGGTGGGTTAACCGCTGATTCCCGTATATTACAGATATTTTATGGGCACGTGGAAGTGTAAAATGCATTTGGTCTGCAATAAAATCAAGTAAATTGTGAAAAAAGTTTATACAGTTGCTGGCTTTTTCTTTCAGGTTTTATCGAACATGCAGCTCTTATTGGAAAGCTATTTAAGGACGTGTTCTACTAATGTAATGAAATTAATACTTTATTGGAAGGTTAATCCCGTTATACATATTTCACCCTGCCCCTAATTCTTCTAGTGTAACATAATATTTTTCAGACAACCATATAGCACTAAATGCTACATTTGCTAGAAGTGCCATTATTGATTTCATTAAGTATTCACAATCGTGTCTGTATAAGCTTATTTCCTAATGAAACCCTTCTGTAAACTCCTGTCAACTGGATATGCAAAACAGGATTCCCAGTTGAGAAATTATCTTAAACATGATGAAATTGTCCTTTGTCTCCATATTGTACATTTTGGGATTTGTCATTTGTCATTCAGTTACCTTCTTGAGGGCATAGCTAGTGATTGGGCTATTTGTTATTCCTCGCAAACAGTACCCACTGTCTCAAATCATGGCATTCTATTCTCAGGGGGATATCACAATCTGAAATGGAGTTTTCCTGTGACTATAGTCAGTACAACTACCGTAAACAATATAGTTCAGGACAGTTTAGCCACGACGGCCCATTGCGTTAGTGGAGGCCAGAGAGGGACGCACCGGGGCAAGAAATACTTTTAATGGCAATTAGTCGAGACAGAGATAAATATTCCACTGATATGTGGAATGACGAAAATAAGATTGGGTTTGTGAAAGGGGAAACGCTCGTGCTCGCAGATGTTTGTTTATCGTGATTTATGCCTGCAAGGTGTATCTCAAAGTTTTTCTGAGTGTTTTGTTTTGTTTATCCGTCAAATCGGATATTACTCAGCAATCAGTAAACAACGAATGACAACCTTGCTTGGTGGTCGTGTTTCATGTGTCCAACACGTTTGTTTGACCAGAAAATGAGTGCATAATCTGAATGAACCGGGATTTGATTTTGATGTGGGCGAGCATATGTATGTGGGCGAGTATGATGCCATCTTAATAGCTTAATAGCTTGAAACATGTTGATATGTCAACAAATATTATTATTTTGTTGCTGTTTGTGACATCTAGTATCTTTAATGTTTAATGCCTCCAATTACAGAATTTTACTTTTTCTATCTTGAATGACCTGGTATTTCAAAGTTTAGAGATTTGAGTGAGCAGATGTAAATCCATTGTAGTATGTGACACCACCGGTGGAGAAGCAGTAATGATTGGCTCCCTTTGTGGGAGAGACCTTGGTCTTTAGCTTGACGTTTTAATCTTATATCTGTGTCTTCAACCAGCGAGGGTTCTGCAGCTAGAGTTCAAAGCCAGCAAAGATGTCTTGAGGCAGCATTTATCTGCGTGTGTGCATGTGTGCGTGCGTGCGTGTGCATTTTAGCTCCCGTCTCCCTATTCCATTTATATAGAATGGCAGCTATTATGAAATCTTTTTTCCTTTACTGTGTATTTCAAGACCTATAAATAAAAATCACTCTTAAAATGGGGTGGGTCTCAGTTTGAGTGGGCCTCAGTCGTGTGGGTATTGAGGAGTTTATGGCCCTGTTTGATTGCTGCTGCCTCTGTGTGCACTGAATATGCTAACAGAAATGTGTGGGACCCATCAGTGGCCCCTAATGAGGCATTCAATTTAACTATTTGACCCAGCCGTAAAGGAAGGAAGTAAACAAGCTGTACTGTCAGGCCGGAACCCCTATAAAAGTGCATCTTGTGAAAGGCATCGTATCGCTTTTAATGCATTCATTCACTCCCTGGACTTAATTAATACATTTCTTTGTGTAATATAATTTATTGGCTCGCAATAAGCCCTAATTTAAGGTCAATTGACCTGGTTATATTGGACATATTATTCATTACTAAAACTATGCATTTACTGAAATAATTCCACGTATCTTTCTTCAGGGTTCAAAAGCTGTGCCCCATCTGGGACTTGAACCTGCAAGCTCCGAACTTGCACATTTTTTACGTAGTTTTTTTTTGCCTCACTGGAAATGTTTCAGCAATGCGCTAAACCTTACGTGCAGTAACTGAATTTAAGCCTCAATGAAGGTTTGTTTACTTGTTGATCAATTTCCAAGCACTGTGAAAAGGCCCCTAAATCCCTGCTGCTTGAGTACAGAAAGGCGATACGATGCCTTTGACAAGATGCGCTTTTATAGGGGTTCCAGCCTGACAGTACAGCTTGTTTACTTTCTTTCTTTACGGCTGGGTCAAATAGATTGCATATTCATCATTTGCAAACTGTAGCTCTTGGAGTTTGTTTTGAAAGGAGTGAAAACGCAGGCAGTTTAATTAGGGATTATAAACTAATATAAACAGCTCAACTGTATTCTCGAGAATGGGGTCAAGGATCATGCATAGGCGATCGCGTGGCATAGTCCATAGGGCAGCGAGTTTAATCTCTTTACGCCTTCACCCTTGTGGTCGGCAGTTTTGAGTATCCATGCACTATGCTTTCCCGCTTGTTTGAATAAAGTTTAAAAACACATAAGGAGGTCAGACTGCTTGCTCTCCTTTTAAAAAGAAAAACTGCTTGCTCTCCTTTTAAAAAGAAAATAATTCTTGCACTTTTTAATTGTGCGCCCTTGCCTTGTTTCCTTCCTCAAGGGATTAGGTTGATCTTGTCATTTAGTGGAGCGGATGGGATCCCTCCAGAAACAAACGCGGGATTCTGACGTCCCCCCTATTATTCTCCGCCTTTACGCTTCTATAGCCTCCATTGTTTGCACGGTTCCACGCTCCTGTAATGGAATTTCTCATTCAAGCATAATCTGTTCCATTTTTATATTGTAATGATTCTTTCCCCACCTCTCAGCTCCCGTGTCTCAATAATTGACTGAAAAAAATGGATCATCCCCCTCTTGGTATTTCTGGCAGAAGGGATTGCCCTCTTGTCTGTATCAGCCAATGAGTTGGCACACTCTATTTAAATAAACACTAAGTACAAAAAAAAATGTGCCTCTCCAAGCTCATCAAGCACGACATGCCAGGACTGTAATTTAATAATAGTGATCTGGGCAATTAAACCGGCACTGCCAGGTCTGGGCAGGTTTCATGTCTCAAGAATGTCAACCTGCTGAAATTTCAGGAAGCAAATTATACATGGAGCCTTAGAATTTAAAGAAAAAATGAATGTGGGCTTTGTGAAATCTGGCTCTGGGTGTTATTTAACTTGAATTCGAAGTGAAAATGAAATAAATATTAAAAGCGAGCAAGCCGCGGTGTAGGTCTGATGTCATTGACCCTCTATTCACTGAGCGATGAATGGAGTCTTCTTATCACCTGATGCATTGTGGGGAAAAACCATTGGCTTGGGACTAATCCGATTTGTGAGAATGTTTATAACATTTTCAGCAACACTCAGAAAGACTCAATAAGACAAAACCTTTTGAATTATATACTGTATTATTATTATTATTATTATTATTATTATTATTATATGATTATATTATTATATATTTTAGACAGTTGAATTCAATAATAATTGCTGATTATCACTAAATAAAAGAGAGGAAAATGTTTCTGGGCTGTGTTTGGCCCAACCTTAGTTGTCTATGGGGATAGCATGTAATTTATTTCAGCACCATGGACAGCCAACAAACACAAACTTTGCTTCAGAACCACGGACAGATGCCAAAGTGCTTTATTTTATGTGTCAGTGAATTGGTCACAAAGCCTCAAACGATACCAAAACAGCATGGATTTCTTCCTTCAAGCTGTCATGTTTCTTTATTATGTCAAGCCCATCTAGTTTATAATCATTTTCAGCATTTGGAACAGTTGTTCAGTCCTTAATAGATGTCTGTAGCTGCAGGCTTTCTTCCTAAAATAACTTCTTTGCCCCCTGCACAAAAAAATGAAATTAAAGATGAGGCATGAGGATGCAGAGCCTGCTCATTTTTTATTTCAGAGGGTGATTGTAGATAGTGCCTGTTGTGGGTGTGTGTGTGTGTGTGTGTGTGTGTGTGTTTGTATTTCCTGTGTGTGTGTGTGTGTTTTGATGTTTGTATTTTCTGAGTGCGTGTGTTTTGATGTTTGTATTTTCTGTGTGTGTGTGTTTTGGTTGTTTGTATTTCCTGTGTGTGTGTGTGTATTGGCGTTTGTATTTCCTGTTACTTTTCCCCCTTTCCTGAAATGGATCTATTGGCCTGTGTGAAGAGGACCTGATTAGATTAGGATTCACTCCCGCAATCCCTTTAGCAGCTCGTTTCAGCCACAGCTCCTTCAAGAAGATTAGTTGTTGTCAGTTGTTGATGTCCGTTTTAAGAATGGGCTGGTGGTATAGGTTTTTAAAAAGTGTGAGCGTTTGTGTGTGCATGTGTGTCTGCATGTGTGTGTGTCCACATATGTGAGTGTGTGTGTGTAAGTATGCCTGTGTGTGCGTGTGTGTGTGTGTGTGTGGGTGTGTGCGCGTGCGGTTGTGTGTGTGTGTGCGTGCGTGCGGGCGGTTCTGTATGCCCGTGTGTATGCCTGTGTGTATGCCTGTGTGTGTGTGTGTGTGTGTGTGTGTGAGTGTGTGTGTGTGCGTGCGGGCGGTTCTGTATGCCCGTGTGTATGCCCGTGTGTGTGTGTGTGTGTGTGTTTGAAGCCATTGCTCATTTGTGGTAGGTTCATGGTTAACACACCGAAAAGGTGAATTAAGAGGGCAAGTGCTGTGTAGCCTGTTGTACAGTCTGGGTCTAACAAGATCATCACAAAACCCCCCGGGGATAATACACTGTTTTTCTCTTTGTAATGTGTTCTCCACTGCAGGAGCACTGATTGCAATCTCTCAGCAGCCTTATGAAAGCAGCCATGCTGTACAACAGTAGCATCAAAGAGAACACTCTAATCTGCTCATTGGCATTGCAGTAAATCACAAAAAAATGATTCTATCCTGAACAGAGTTTATCGTTCTCCCGAGGGGAAATGTATTGGCTGACCAGCACAGACAGTGCTTCAAGCAGGTAGGTCTTTGTCAGGTTACTTGTAATGTTGTCTGTCTGTGTAGCCCAGGTCTGGGTCCTTTTAACTCCAGGTGCTGGTAAAATTGAGAAACCTTCCATAAGATACCAGAGAATTTTCAGCTAAACATGTTGCATACCAAAACGTACCAAACATACCAAAAATGGTTGAAATTTGTTCTGAATAAAGGGGGACACTGTTTTTCTGAATAATGGTGAAAATCTATCTCTTTTAAAATATTTTCACCATGATTTCAGTACAACAGCAGGGGATTGCTTGCCCCTTTGGATGTCAGTTTGGCCTTCGGTGTATGCCCAACCCACATTCTAGTGCTAATCGTATTAACCCCCCTCCCCTATTCGGGACCCCCCCCACCCCCCAGAAGTGACTGCAGCGAGGGCACGGATTCCACTGTGTGACTCGTCGTCCGCAGAAAGGTGCTTCATGGGATCGCAATCAGTCTCTGGCGAGTGTACCCGCATGTCGGCTTAACAGCCTACCGTTGGACCTCTAAAGTGAGAAAGTGCTGTTTTTTCAGTGCCACCTGTGGACCGGCTTGAATGGAAGGGGCGGCGCCGGCCACACTTTCAGCCATCAGGATACAGGCCCGATGCTCTGTAGAGAGGTGGGCACTTCCGAAAGGCATTAGTCACCTTGATCTACTGTGAGTGTGTGCGCGTATGTGTGTGTGAGAGAGTGCCTGTGTGTGTGTTTGTGTGTGTCTGCTTAGAGTGTGTACATATGCATGCAGGTGTGTGTGTGTGTGAGAGAGAGAGAGAGAGAGACTGTACATATGCATGCAGGTGTGTGTTTGTGAGAGAGTGCATGGGTTTTGTGTGTGTATGAGAGAGAGAGAGAGTGTGTGTACATATGCATGCAGGTGTGTGTGCGTGTGTGTATGTGTGTGTGTGAGAGAGAAAGTGCCTGTATGTGTGTTTGTGTATGTGTGTGTGTGTGTATGTGTGTGTGTGTGTGTGTGAGAGAGAGAGAGAGAGAGAGAGAGAGAGAGAGAGAGTACATATGTTTGCAGATCTGTATGTGTCCGTGGGCATGTGCATGGCCTAATTGGCCTCAACCAGTTACAGTCCCAGCTGCTACAATCCCAGGATCCTCTCCGCTACATATGGCTCTGATGCTATTTTCCCACCTTTGATGAAATGCTCTTTCTCTGATGTTAACAATATGAAAAGCATTAAAGTTAATGCCATTACAGTGCCTGGCTTGTCTGAGGAACGACACACGGCAGAGGCTTCCTTTTCTGTTCTTTATTTTTAATGTATTTATATTTGAATTTTTTTTAAGGCATTCAGCAGACCTATTTTCAGTTCTGATGTGATGTGTCTTGGTGCGATGTGGGTGAAACATGTTTTGCTTTTATATTGCTAGACTGTGTAAAAAAAAAAATGGGGAGGGGGTATAATAGGAATAATTTTGAGTCACCCACTAATTTCTCTATTGACCTGGGCAGTTTGAGTCATGACAGAAAGGATGCCAAAGCAATACAGTAATGATAAATGCAATACACATAAAATGACGGTAATGTTAACTATATTAACTTACAATTACAGTATTACTAAATATTTATACAAGAAAATTACACAGAAATATACAGAAAACTTGGAACCATTAGTATGGACAATACCAAAGTAACTGAATAGTTTCATGTGTTTTTTCTCATTTCGTGGCAATTCATGATGAATTGTGCGACTAGGTTTGTTGTGTTTGTTTGTTCCCCTAATAGTATTCTTAACTTGACTCTCTCTCTCTCCTTCTCTCTCTCTCTCTCCTTTTCCTTAAAAAGGGAGCTCAAATTGGTCAATTTCAGTCTGTTCTGTTCCCAATTACTGTATTGTGGAGTCAGGGCTGCGAAGCTCAAGACTAATTGGGCTGTCTGTTCGGTGATGGGTAAATAGTGAGGCAGAAATATTTTTCTTCGGGTTTTAGCTAATTTAATTTTCTATTTTTATAGTTAATGCCAGCCAGGGATTCACATGGCAGCTGAACTAAGCAGTCATTGCAGTACGCTTCATACGCAGTACGCTTCATACGCAGTACGCTTCATACGCAGTACGCTTCATACGCAGTACGCTTCATACGCAGTATGCTTCATATGCAGTTGGTGTAGGCAGACTTCAGGCCCCTGAATGACCAGAGGAAGTGCTGTTTCATGATAAGAAAGACC
Organism: Ilyophis sp. 1 JC-2022; assembly: GCA_022702515.1. NCBI lineage: Eukaryota > Metazoa > Chordata > Actinopteri > Anguilliformes > Synaphobranchidae > Ilyophis > Ilyophis sp. 1 JC-2022. The sequence continues at coordinate 11,903,038 of CM040395.1, forward strand.
GTGGAGGACGGTTTAGCCAATCGCATGCTTGCTATTGCTACAGCCAATCACGCACCTGCAGTCGAAGGCCGGGTTTCAACTCTGCAGACTATGGGCCAAATCCACAAAAGGATTGCACAGTGTTTGCCCGGGCAAACTCTGTGCAAATGAGTCAAAAAAATTGCATCCAATCCACAAAGCACATGCAAAGGCTGAAAGGTATAGCAAACTACACCGACGAGCAAATAGCTCCACGGCTGCACCCCTCTCATTTAAATGTATGTAAATTAGGTACTTGCCTGCAAAATTGCACCAAGGAAGCCTTGCATGTAATCCACAAACACCATGAGCTAATTGCCACACACAGTTAGAGAGGTGCAAATACCACTTTTGAAAAGCAGGTATTAACCGGACGAATTGGATAATAAACCTCTTAAGGCCTATTTTGTCGCGAATTTCGACAAACCGACTCTTTTCAGAAACGGCCTGATATGAATGTGCATTGAATAATATAACACAAAACCTCTATTTATTTTTTCTTTTGAAAGTAAATTCCGTCCATAAGGGGATTTAAGGGCGAGACATAACAGACTGATATTTCTGACAAAAAAAGTGTGGTCTGTCATTTTCATTAAGAACCAATCTGTGTCCTGAAATATGGAGAAAAGCCTGAAACCCTTTCTGCAACTGACTCCCAAATATGGTTTCTCTCACTTGGGGTGAGATTCCGCGACTGCAATTTAGCTGCATGTCTCTGCATCTCGTTGGTGAGGACATGCAACTCGGGTTTCAGAAAATTTTAATTTGCGCTTTCTCTCTGCCATTGTCGTTGATATTGTGTTCTTGGCACAAGCCAATATATAGGCTGCCACATGGCTAATTGCAATCATCGGTGCAAAGTGCAGACAGGTGGCAAATTTGTGGGCGTGTTTGCCCGGGCATATCATTGGAGCAAAATCTTTTGTGGATACCGTGGTAAACTGGTGAGGATTGCTTTTGCAATCTCTGTATTAACTTTGAGCTAATTGCCTGGAGCAATCCGTTCTTTGTGGATTTGGCCCTATGGATCACGTCACTAAACAGAGATGCTTTACCAAGACTCTACTTAACAGTGTCCACGGTTTCCATATTTTATCCAGTGTCCACAACAAGTTAATTAGCTAGTCAAGCCCCCAGAGAACACAAGTTGACAACATTAATTGCAGTGGTTGATATTTTGGTGTGAAATGCACTCCTCTACATCTGGCAGATATTCAGCAAGTATTAATGCGAATGAATATTCACTGCAATATGTTGTATTATTTTCCCATTTCCATTAGCAGTTTAGACCTCTTGAATAGCATATAAATATATGCGATGCTCATTTGAAAATAATACAGTACTAATATTAAGAATGGAATTGAATGCAAATTTAAAAATGTAATATAAAAAATATAATATAGTATTAATAAATATAGTCAATAATGAAATTGGAGCAAGTTTTAGCCAGGGACAAGGGGATTCGTCCACAGCTTTTATAATAATGTCTTGCATTTATATAGCGCCTTTCTCACACTCAAAGGGCTTTGCAATGATGAGGAGGAATCTCGCCTCAACCACCACCAACGTGTAGCACCCACCAGGGTGATGCAACGGCAGCCATTTTGCACCCAGAATGCTCATCAGCTGAGATGGGGTGGGAGAGAACTATTTTTTGCCAATTAAACTGGGGGATGATTAGGTGGCAGATTGAAAGCGCCGAGTTAGGAATTTAGCCAGGAAATCTTCTGTACTGCTCTTGCTGAAGGCCTCCTTTCGGTAGGCTGGTATGAGGGACGATTTGGAGGTCTGGTGGCCCTGCTCTCTGTGCAATGCTCCAATACGTTTCAAACCTGAGCAAAGACGTCTTCCAAACCAGTTAGGACACAGCCCTGCTGCCTTGCATCATTTTTGAGGGGAATTTCTTTTTCTCGATTCATAATTTCTGACTGGTGTTAGACGGCGTGCTGTAAGCCTGCTTTAATTGCTTTAAGAAACAGGCAATGTCTGCCTTGAGGATTTGGCGGGATTTGTGTGTGCGTCTGTGCGTGTGTGTGTGTGTGTGTGTGTGTGCGTGCGTGTGTGTGTGTGTGTGTGTTTGCTGTTGGGGGATTATTTTGTTTAATAGTAAACATACAGAGCTCATGATGAATACATTTTAAATTATCCTATTTCTAAAACCAATCTGAGAGTGCAATATCACCCATGTCAAGTACTGCAGGAGAGCTTCTCTTGGTTCTCCAGCAGGAAGCACTTCGAGATGAGTCTCCATTTTGGCTCTGACGATAATATTGGCAAAGCAGAGAATCAGCAACTACCATAGACATCGTATTCGTTAGGACTGGTAAAATATTTGAAGGATTAGAGCCCAAGCTTACTGGTGTGACAGTGCACCGATAAAAGGCCTTTGTTAGATTTTCCGTCAGCGCATTAGGAATAGCAGAATGTCAACATAGCCGTTATTGAATATTGTTCGAAAGATCAATGGTGCTTTGTTGGAAATCAGCTGAACATTATTTGTGAAGCAGATCATAAATTTACAATTCGTAGTGCTGGGAAGGCGTTGATAAATGCCAATAGCTTGTGAACTCCTTAATGGGTGGAGCTAGCCTTACAACCAGATTGCAGAGACAAATAAGTACTCTTGTGTGTGTGAATGTGTGTGTTCCCTGTGGTTCAGCAGCCTTAGATGAAAATATAGCAGTATTAGGATCTGAAAGGTTGCACACACGCGCTGGTATTCAAATAACCAATCAGATCACTCAGAATATCCAGTTGGATTATCTGGGATCGAATTTCAGGCTATGAGACTTGTTTTTTAAGCACTGGATTGGAAGAGAGATGTGCCTGACACATTCAAGAGGCTTTATACGCACACTTCTTGGCAGATGTTTTCACCATTTTACCTTTTTTTTCCATCCATAAGGAAAATAAAAGTATGTGCATCACTGAAGCTGTAGAGTATTCTGGGGGCAATTGTAACAGGGGGCAATTGCAACATCATAAAATTGCACCAATCTGAAACGAGCTAGAGCTGTGATTCTCACTCTGCACATGTGCATTGATGTTCCCTTTCTGTGTGCCCAAAGACCAACTGCTGCCCCATTTATTGCTCTTTTTTTTTTAACAAAGACTGGTTTTGGAGGTATGAAAAATTTTGTTTTCCTTTTGGTCCATTGTTCTTTTTTTGCTGTCTTGACTTTTTAGTTCTATGATTCAATAGTTGTCTATTCTTGATCAGAAAATGTTGTCTAACTTTTTATATATTAGTCAAGTTTAAATGACGTTGTTCCTATCCTGCACGCTAGCTAGTTTCATGTGTTCAGGGTTGGGGCAATTGTAACAAAAAACCCTGTTACAATTGCCCCCAGAGTACAGGACATGAACAAATAAATCAGAGCTTAAAAACTTACCTGATCTTCGTACGTTTCTGGAAGTGTGGAAGACTCCCTTGAATATGTTTTAAAGGGACCAGGTGTGGGCACACCCACTATAGTGTGTGAAAATATGTTTATTTTACCAAAATGTTATTTTCCCTGACTGTGCTTTTGTACTTAATATATAAAGGTTTGAGTTCCTTGTGCAAAGTTGAAAAATGTCAAAATGTCTCAGACTTGCTTCGCACATTATGGCAAAAACAATTAGAGTTTTACACATAAAGTGTGTGCGTTTAGTTGAATGTGTCTTATACTGAAAACTGATTGATTCTTGATACTGGAAATGCGAGTGAACAATGGTAAGTTCTTGTTTTTATTTCTGAGGTCAGGGCTGTGTGACCCAAAGTATGTTTCTGAAAGAAAATAGTTCAATTGTGTTAGGTCTCAGGAAACAGTCTTTATCTGTAACTGCAAGTACGTTCTTTATCTGAGTAGAGCCAGAATGGAGTTTTTGTCTCATGGTTCAAGGATCGGTCTGCCTGATGCCAATTGTTGGAACCAACCATCTCCAGCAGCACAAAGGCTTCTAATTCTCTCAGAATATGATGCCTTGTTGCATATTTTTTTCCTATCTCTTAGACCGTCTCATCTCCTCAACTTCCCTGACGCCTCGGTTAGCTCGCGGCTATAGCTAGCGTCATTTTCAGAAAGCAATTCTTTATTTTAAACCTGAAATTTGAGAGAATGCGGAAGAGGGGGAAGGTAAGAGAAAGAGGGAGGGGAAAAGAAAAGAAGAGGGAGGATTATAGTAAAGGGGGAAAGTTTGAGTGAGAAAGAAACGGGGGAGAGAGAGTGGCACAGAAAGAAAGAGTGATGGAATGTGAGAAAGAAAGGACAGAAGAGAGGGAAATAGCCAGTGGTAGTGTGGGATGGGGGTTTAAGTGTGTGTTAAAAGGGATAGTGAGAGAAACAAGGTGGAGGCAGCAGAGAGAGGGAGCTTCAAGGCCGTAAAACACAAAGCGTAGAATGGAACCATTATCATTAATCACAGGAACACTGCCATCCTACAGTCAAACTGGAAGTGAAGGACAGGAAGCATCCCAGAAAATGACAGCTTAAATTGGTACAAGGGACATCAGTGAACACTGATTTATATATAAATGTATTTATTTTGTATGCCTGGCAGCATAGATTCCAAAGTGAATAGAAGCTCTGCTGATCCTGGGTGATTTCACCTGTGTTCACGTGTTTTTATGTATGTTGCGTGTGTCTTGCGTGTGTTATGTGTCTGTGTGTGTGTGTGTGTGTGTGTGTGCGTGTGTGAGCAAATGTATGTTTTTGTGTGGGCGTGCATGCATGTGTGTTTCTGTGTCCATGTGTGCGTATGTATGTGTCTGTGTGTGCACGTGTGTGTCTGTGTGTGCATGTATGCATGCGTGTGTGTGTGTGTGTATGTGTGTGCCTGCATGTGTGTTTCTGTGTCCATGTGTGCGTATGTATGTGTCTGCGTGTGTGCGTGCGTGTCTGTGTGTGCATGTATGCATGCGTGTGTGTGTGTGTGTGTATGTGTGTGCCTGCATGTGTATGTGTCTGCGTGCATGTGTGCGCGTGTGTGTATGAATGTGTGCGTTTGCGTGAGCGTGTGTGTGTGTGTATGAATGTGTGCGTGTGTGCGTGTGTGTGTGTATGAATGTGTGCGTGTGTGTGTGTATGAATGTGCACGTGTGCATGTGTGCGTGTGTGTGTGTGCCAGGACAGGGACTTCCCCCTCAGCAGAGGGGCGTCATACCGTTCGGATGCTTCCACGCTCCTGGCAGACAAACTCCCAGGCTATCGATCCTGTAATTAAGCTCCTGTGCAGCAGCCGAGCTCCCGCTGTGACAGAGCCAGTTATCTCCCATCCCCTGTGGGCCAGAAGCTGTGCCCCAGACCACATCCAGCCGACAGGGGAGAGCATGGCTTCATTAAACTGCGTCATGGGTGGAGCTGTCATGGGATGCCAAGAGCTATTGCTTTCATCCAATTAAAAGATGAGTAGTTCTCCACAGGGATCCAATCAGGTGAGTCGCTGAAGAATACAATGGTAGCTCCGCCCAGATTTAGGGCCCTTGAATCATCACTCACCCATCAGCTGTTATTGAGGGGTCGTTAAGAGAAGTCCTGGGGCGTCTGTGAAGAAGTAGTAGTTTCAGATATGAGACAAAGGCCTTTACTAAGACCTTTAGCACACGCAAAATTAATAACACAACCAATGATTGGTGTAAATCGAATACCATTAACAATCATTATTGGTTTTGTGTGTGCTAAAAGGTTTTGCACATGATAACAGTCTTAGTAACTCAGGCCCTCAGAGCTGAGATTAGTTATATTTTCAGGTATATGTCTCAGTGCTAAGATGAGTTATAGTTTCAGTGAGAAGACTCATTGCTGAGATTAGTTTTATTTTCAGATATGAGACTCAACATTTTATCCAGCTGCGGTCTCTACGTCCATCTGTGATATGCACTGCACTTTCAGGTGTGAGACTCAGGATTCTAACCTGATCCACAAACCCTCTTGTTAATCTCTGTTTGATCTGCTGTAGAAGAGAGGGTATGTGCAGTAGAAGAGAGGGTATGTGCTGTAGAAGAGAGGGTATGTGCTGTAGAAGAGAGGGTATGTGCTGTAGAAGAGAGGGTATGTGCAGTAGAAGAGAGGGTATGTGCTGTAGAAGAGAGGGTATGTGCTGTAGAAGAGAGGGTATGTGCTGTAGAAGAGAGGGTATGTGCTGTAGAAGAGAGGGTATGTGCTGTAGAAGAGAGGGTATGTGCTGTAGAAGAGAGGGTATGTGCTGTACAAAAGAGGGTATGTGCTGTAGAAGAGAGGGTATGTGCTGTAGAAGAGAGGGTATGTGCTGTAGAAGAGAGGGTATGTGCTGTAGAAGAGAGGGTATGTGCTGTAGAAGAGAGGGTATGTGCAGTAGAAGAGAGGGTATCTGCACTAGAAGAGAGGGTATGTGCTGTAGAAGAGAGGGTATGTGCTGTAGAAGAGAGGGTATGTGCTGTAGAAGAGAGGGTATGTGCTGTAGAAGAGAGGGTATGTGCTGTAGAAGAGAGGGTATGTGCTGTAGAAGAGAGGGTATGTGCTGTAGAAGAGAGGGTATGTGCTGTAGAAGAGAGGGTATGTGCTGTAGAAGAGGGGGTATGTGCTGTAGAAGAGAGGGTATGTGCTGTAGAAGAGAGGGTATGTGCTGTAGAAGAGAGGGTATGTGCTGTAGAAGAGAGGGTATGTGCTGTAGAAGAGAGGGTATCTGCAGTAGAAGAGAGGGTATGTGCTGTACAAAAGAGGGTATGTGCTGTAGAAGAGAGGGTATGTGCTGTAGAAGAGAGGGTATGTGCTGTAGAAGAGAGGGTATCTGCAGTAGAAGAGAGGGTATGTGCTGTACAAAAGAGGGTATGTGCTGTAGAAGAGAGGGTATGTGCTGTAGAAGAGAGGGTATGTGCTGTAGAAGAGAGGGTATGTGCTGTAGAAGAGAGGGTATGTGCTGTAGAAGAGAGGGTATGTGCTGTAGAAGAGAGGGTATGTGCTGTAGAAGAGAGGGTATGTGCTGTAGAAGAGAGGGTATCTGCTGTAGAAGAGAGGGTATGTGCTGTAGAAGAGAGGGTATGTGCTGTAGAAGAGAGGGTATCTGCAATCCATTGCCCCCTTTTAACACCCATAACCAGTACTCGAGTTGTAAAAAAAAATCAGGGGGGATGGTAGATTTTAATGTTTAGGAACAGATAATTTGTGCTGTGGACAGCGCATAAGGTGAGAGACCAACAGTGTACCCTTATTACTCTAAAACAGGGGTCACCAACCTTTTTGACACTGAGAGCAACTTCAAGGGTACTGACTAGTACGGAGGGCGCTACTTGTTGGATTGAAATTGTTTACGGGGGTGCTATCGAAATATTTTGCGGACCTCGATTGAAATTGTTTACGGGGGGGCTATCGAACTATTTCGGGGACCACGTTTGCGTGCCTAATTTCACAGTAAATCGGCGATAACGAGCCACGTAGATAAATCGCGTTATATTGCTATTTTTAGAACAAGTCCCACGGGCGACTGAGAAGGAGCCAACGGGCGACCGGGTGCCCGCGGGCATAGGGTTGGTGACCCCTGCTCTAAAACAACATGCATGCTATGGAAACTTAACATAAACTTTGTGAATGTGAAGTCTAACCTGACGTTAGCTAGCTAGCTGGCGTTGTTAACAAGGAAAAAAAACACAAGCTTCAAACTAAAATCGTTAACTGTATTAGTATCGCCTCTGTCCGGACTGAGAGTCCACCTTTGGTGACATATAAAAAGTATTCCTGATTCTTGACTTACCTCCAGTGTTGCTTTTTGCCCTCTTAAAACCGAAGTCCCTCAGATCTAGCTGTCCTTTGCGCTTAGCCATCATCACCTGTGCAGTGCAGCGCCACTGACTGACGTGACGTCAATTAAAAAAAAAAAAACTGTCGCGTCATTGAATGTGCGCGCGTGCACCTTGCCCACAGTATTTTACTCAATATACGCAAAAAACTAAACACTGAAATAGTGATAATATTTCCACATTCATTGATAAAATAACACAGGGGATGGGAAGGGGGGATGGCCGTTTCAGAAGGGGGATGATTTTGACCATCTTTATTTCAGGGGGGATGCCATCCCCCCTCATCCCCCCTCAACTCGAGCACTGCCCATAACCCTCCAGACTAGTACCTGTTTGTTCTACAGTTCCTTTTCCCCCTGATACCTACACAGACCTCAGCGCTGCCCTAAGCCTGATACCTACACAGACCTCAGCGCTGCCCTAAGCCTGATACCTACACAGACCTCAGCGCTGCCCTAAGCCTGATACCTACACAGACCTCAGCGCTGCCCTAAGCCTGATACCTACACAGACCTCAGCGCTGCCCTAAGCCTGATACCTACACAGACCTCAGCGCTGCCCTAAGCCTGATACCTACACAGACCTCAGCGCTGCCCTAAGCCTGATACCTACACAGACCTCAGCGCTGCCCTAAGCCTGATACCTACACAGACCTCAGCGCTGCCCTAAGCAGGTACTGCTGATCTATAGCCCTCTGCTTTTCACTCTCAATCCTTCCATCTCTCCTCATCTCTCATTCTCTCCATCTACTGTCTACGCCTCTCCTTTAATCTCTCTCTCTCTCTCTCTCTCTCTCTCTCTCTCTCTCTCTCTCTCTCTCTCTGTCTATCTTCTTCTCACTGTTAAATTTAAATTGAATATTCTTTATTTGGCAGCCGTACATTCTCTTGATATTACCAACGCGTCTCTGTACTGCCGTCTCACACACTCGCTCCCTCACCCTCTCAGTTCATTTTAAATCAGTGCAGTTCAAATAAGCTTTATTGGCATGATAAACACTTGCTATTGTATTCCCAGAGCATACAAATATGATTACACAAAAAAATCAATAGCAGGAGCACTAATAACATGGGTAGCGGGGCAATAATTTACAAATAAAATAAAACGGTAATAATAACAGTAAAAATTGCTATTATTAATCAACGTCTTGATATTTACCTGTTATTTATTTGAGTTAGAGGAGGGATATTTTTTTACTTTCATTTGAAGTATGCGCTAGGTGAAAGTGTATTTTTGTCTTGACTCATCTCTCATTGACCATACAGCCTTTCCTCTTTGACAGCCCTTTGACATACACACACATACTTGCACAACACATGTCCATTTATATACGGTCTATGAAATGAGCAAAACCTCACTGACATTTTTAGGAATTCATAAATCCCGTCTGGACTGAGATTTTCGGTCCCAAAAATAAGAAATTTCTGGGACAAACAGGACGTCTGGTCAGCCTACATGAGCATTCCCATTGTGTTAATTTATCATGCGCTCTTATACAGAGCAACCACAGAGGTTCTGCCACCTGTCACATGTGCATGCAACAGGAGTTACCTGGGCAACAGTGCCCGACCTGCCTATCAACATTCCAAGACCAGCCAGAGTGAACGCAACCACAAAAGCACTAAATATAAGTTAGCTGTATGTGTTAACCACACGTGTACGTTGTGCGTTGTTCCACCTCGCTCATGTTTTGAGGAAAGAGAGTGCCTTCCTACGGGGCGTGACAGAAGGATGCTCCCGATGACATCAGCTCCTTCCACAGGTTCCGGACTGCTGTCATAGCGACCCCCCCCCTCAGCCCACTTCACATGCGAAAGCGCAACGCGCGGATCAAAAATGACAGCACGTCTACACTCGTGCCCATACACACACACACACGCGCATAAAAAGGGCACCTCGCATACATTTGGTTCAGCAGAAATCTTTCACAAGCTACTACAGCTTACAGCTTTGATATGTGGATGAAAAGCGAGCACTTTTCTATTCAGACAAAGATAGTGTGAACAACAGACTTTTTTGCAACAGCACATTTACAGTGGGAAAAAGAACTTGATGTGAGGATCAAGACAGACGAAACAGGTCCAGCCTTTTTAAAAAATGCCATTCAGTTTATTCTGTCCTGTATAAAGAAACTGTCATGTTGTTTAGTCATAAAGTTTTTTTTTTAATTTTTCTTTTTTACACAATCTCATCTCCTGTTCTACTTTCTAATGTATTCCCATGTGAGAGAAAAGTAGTAACTTTCTTATAATGTCTGACCTAAACAAGTATTCTGGGAATCGAGAGTCATAACGTGTGTGGAAAGAGGACTGGTGGCGTGATTATTTTTTAATCATTGTTAAAAGCGAAAAAAATGTTATTTGTGTTCCAATGTGAATGGAAATGTGTCAGATGAAAGTCTCATCATAATTAAGACATTAGACCAACCGCCACCGTTGGTCTAATGTCGTAATTACGTTTCTGTATCCGTCCCGCTATTGTTTGACCAGCGTTGAACCTTTTTCGCGGTAGAGCACAAAGGCCCTGTGTGATGTGTTTGGAGCTGTGGGAATTAAGCAAGGCTGTGTTCTGCCAGGAGCTCACCGGCTGAATCCTAAATCGTAATAACTATGGTTTTGCCGTTCGGCTCAGCACATTTTACATGCCGTGTGCATACAGGCTTAGAAATATGCCCGTCCATAGCAATGCACCGGTACTCACGAGGCAACAGTGCAGTGCATATCACAGATGGACGTAGAGACCGCAGCTGGATAAAGTACTTTTCAACGTGCCACAGGCTAACCGCGAGAGATAGCAGAGTAGCACGGTGGTTAGAGAACTGGGCTTGTGACTGAGAGGTTGCATGTTCAAGTCCCACATGAGGCACAGCCCTTGAGCAAGGTACTTAACCTGAACTGATTCAGTAAATATCCGTATTTATACATCAGCGGTATAAAATGGGTAGTCAAATTGGCAGATCAAATTTTAGGAAACCTGGAAGCCTTTTTTTCCTGGCATTTAGAACATGTTTATTTAAAACATGTTTATTGCATTTCAAATAAACTGACTGTATATGTAAAATACAGCATAGGTGTTATAGAAACCTTGCACATGTATGAAAGGCTTTGCGATTAGGCTGGAAAAGCCCATAAGATGTCCATGTGTTTTGTGTGGTAGTTTTTGGGTTTGTGTTTTGGAGGGAGGTTCAAAAGACGTAAAAGAGTCACTGAAAAAAGGTGTGCTAAACTCCCGTGTGGTCGCCAGTTTGGCCGGCTTGAACCTGGCGTAGGCAGTCGTATTGTGGTAGTGCCGCAAACAGAATGGCTCTCCTTTCGTTTCAGAAATACAGCCCTGCGCACAAGCCGGCTAGCTTCGGTTCCAGAAACTGCGTGCAGCAACGCGGTCAGTATTTGGGGGTTGTGTGAAACAAACGTAGTGGCTGGGAATTAAAAATGCGTTCCTTTGTACAGAATGCACCCGGCCCAGTTGCCTATGGAAATTTCATGTAACTACTATTTTTAAGCCATGTTAATGCACATTTAACTACGCTGACAAAAAGGCCATTTAACTGATGCATTTGAGCCTGGGTGTGTAATGGGTTTCTTAATAGTCCGGAGATTCAAACGCAAAGGTGGGGGAATCAGAACAAGTCAGCTCACAACCGTGAGGACCAATAATAGGGAGAGAAAATAATAAAGAAAGAAAGAAAAGACAGGAACGTAATTCCTTAAGGCTAAACAGCCAAAAACTAAAATCAACCCACAAAAACAGGCAAACTAGTTAACTAGTGAATACCAACTAAATCTCCCGAACTCAAAGAATGAACAAGAACGGGAAACTTAGCAAACAAAAGAACACCCTCGGCTACCTTAGCTCAGAGCCGAAAGAGTGTAAAATCAAAAAGAAAGTACAAAGAAAAACTGTCTTGTAGAGAACGGCAATGTACAAAATAGATAGCGCAGAATGCTACCAGGAGGAAAACAATCCTATACCTGATTAAGTAGCTAATAGCAAGTCCCCTCTGAACATAAACAAGTTTAATAACAGGAGGTCACTAGTACCTGGCTATACCTGGCTCGAATGCAATGTCGTAAGACAAACAAGCACCGGAGAAGCGGAAGTGAGGAACTTAAATACCCTGCACAGGTGAAAAGGTAAAAGCAGGTAAAAGCCCAGGTGAAAACAATAATGAGGATTGCAAACTACGAAACGGAACGAGAAAAAAATCCGATTGATTCACAATCGTAAAACTAGAACGAGAACCGCAAAAAAAAAGAAAACAACAGCCACAAACCGCTACAGGGTGGGAGTTCCTGGATGAGAAAAGGTTGAAAACCCTGACTTACAGTAAAGTATCCCTTTATAATGAGACTTTACATGTTGTGTGCTTAAGCATTCAGTCAGTACCTCAATAAATGTCCTGAACATTAATGGCAAAAGGTCTTTGGAATTGGAAAGCAACATAGCTTGTTAACCTTGTGTGCTCATATCAATTCCGTGCTGTGTATTTCTATGAAGGCATTTCAAGGATATCTCAGCTGAAAAGCATGCGTGCAGCATCTTCTCATTCCATTGGTAGACCATCCTTGTGGTATTAGACAATTTAAAAGTCCTTGGACAGGCACGGTTGTGTCCGCGGCACAAAGGCATCTGTGTAGTCATAGCAACACGCACTTTCCAAGTTCTGCCTGGCAACTACTTTTAAAACACTGGGTTTCAGTTTAATGACGTACCCCATGGCTATGCCAGTCGGTTTCAGCAGACTGCGGTCAGCCAATCCCCAGTGTCGAATTAGCCAAAAGGGTCACCAAGGGAAGCAGGGTTCCTGGGAATTTTCGGTCAATCATTTTAGTGCCACTTTTAGAGAAAACAAAAGGCTTGTTATTCAGGCAGTAAAAATGCTGAGGAGTCGATTATTAATGCTTCAGCATATGTTGGTGTCTGTGCACGTATCTAGAAAAACTTATCGTGCACGTATTTAGAAAAGCACATACCAGTCTCAATACTAAAAGTTCATACAATAGTACATGCAAATTTGAAAAACCTTTTTATCATGCAAAGTGCAGCTTTGTTTAGTCCAGGTCTACTTAAAGGCACCATGCATAGGCATCACTAGGCCACTGTCCACAAGCAAGGAAACGTGTGACACACAATACAATTAGGAATTACCTTTATAAACAGGTCTGTGTTGCCCAATGCCTTCTGTAAAAAAGCAGTCTATTGGGTGTCTTGGTGGTGGTAGAGCACTCATTGCGAGCCTCGGTTTAAAGCCAACTATGCAACCATTGTCACATGTCTCTCCCTCTTTCTTACTCCCCATTATTACTGTCTCTCTACACTGTGCTGTCCAATAACGCTGACAAAGCCCTTAAAAACATTTAAAAACCAGTCTAAAAGTAATTTTTTTTGTGTGGAAGTATGGTGCACCCCCAATTACAATATAAGCACCTATCAATTAGCTAATTCTTGATGAGTGTTCAGGATTCTACAGTAGAATATTAGCAAGGCAGGTGTTGCTACCTCCCATTAACTATTACATTGACTATCTGGGTCCTGACGACCCCAGAACCAAGACAAGTTCGCTTGGTGTGCTGCAGCTATAAAGTTGCTTTATTTACAGTCACACTCAGAAAGGACTGAGAAAGAACAGAAATTAATTTTAGATTTGAAATTTTTCATGCCATACAAGACCTTCCCGCTTCTAGACCTGTCCATCACCGTCAACGAAACCATAGTGACCCCCTCCCGCTCTGCAAGGAACCTGGGGGTGGTCCTGGACAACCAGCTGGACTTCAAAGAACACATCAGGGCAACGGCACGGTCCTGCAGGTTCCTCCTGTACAACATCAGGAGGATTCGGCTGTACCTGACCACCTACTCACCTACCTCCGCTCAGCTCTTTGTCCAGACCATGGTCACCTCACGTCTGGACTACTGCAACTCCCTTCTCGCAAGCCTACCAGCCTGCGCTATTCTGCCCATACAACTGGTCCAGAATGCGGCTGCTCGGCTTGTGTTCAACCTCCCGAAGTTCTCACACGTCACCCCCCTGCTGAGGTCACTCCACTGGCTGCCAGTCGTGGCCAGGATCAGATTCAAAGTTTTGACCCTGGCCTACACTGCAGCCAAAAGGCCCCTCCTACCTACAGGACTTGATCCAGCACTGCGCTCCTCCTCGACCACTTCGCTCTGCTGCTGCAGGGCGACTTGCACTTCCCTCCCTCCGTGTTAACGGCTCTCACTCGTCCCGACTGCGGAGCTTCTCCACCCTAGCTCCCCAGTGGTGGAACGAACTTCCCCCTCTGCTGCGCTCAGCTGAAACACACTTTTTCAGACTCCACCTCGACTAACTACCTATATAGGGCCAATTATATAGTACGTACTTCCTGTTTATCTTTTATTTTCTATTTGTGTTTTTTGCTATTTCAATAGTTAACCATGTATAGCCAACTGTATTCTATGTTAATTACTAGGGATAACTTTGTGAGAAAGTTTCAATATGTACTTATTGTACATCGCTTTGGATAAAAGCATCTGCCAAATAACTGTAATGTAATGTCATGTGAAGCGGGGTCATTTATTTTGAAACACCCCAGAACGGACAGATGTGAGAAATGAGTGCCGTCGTATCGCTCTCCACAAGCCCTGAGAAACAATGTGGGTTTTTTTTTTTTTTGTAAACATTAATTGAGTTGAGATTTTAGTTAACACGCTGTGTTATTTTCTTGCTTCACTTTTCTGTGGTAAACGCTACCTGTATCGTAGAGCTGGAATATGGACTTTTCTCTTTCTCTGTGCAGTAAAATGTTCAGTGTTAATTTAACTCTCACACAGTTACAAAAAAAAACTAAAATCTACTCTCATCAGAGTAAAATTTAATCTTATAATTATATATTTTTTACTCTGAACATTATTTCGCTACGTTCCCTCTATATCCTGAAGTCATATGGCGTTCAGGCAGTCCGGGCGTCCTGCATGTGGACAGATTGGAGGAGCTGTGTTGCTGTGTTAAGGGGCGCCGGCTGATTGTGTTATGAGTGATTTCATTTGCAGGGCGCCTCGCTGTGTCCAAAACTTATTTGTGAAAAGGTTCGCCTAGTGGAGCCATATGGCGCGAGAACAGCCATCACGCTCAGTGCAGAACTGATTGGCCATAGGAAATGCTCACCTGCTGAGAAAAGAGCATTCGACAGACAACAATCTTCCATATTGTGTGTGAAAGGGGGGAGGGGCAGTTAATCAGAAAGCTCTCAGTTGAGACTGTGGTGTGTATGTGTGTGTGTGTATGTGTGTGTGCGTGTCTGTGTGTGTGTGTGTGCGGTGGTTAATCAACTCAGGATGTATACTCTCAGTTGATACTGTGTGTGGGTGTGTGTGCATATGTGTATGTATGTATGTTTGTGTATGTGTGTGTGTGTGTGTGTGTGTGTGTGTGTGTGTGCATGCGAGTGACAGTTCATCAGAGCTGGCTGACTTCTCACAGTTGAGACAGCGTATGGGTATGTGTAGCTCATGTACGCATTTTTAACAGCTCGGTAACACTGCGTCAGTGAGGGTGTTTGACATGCCCTTACACGAACACTATCGCGGTAACAGTGCGTCAGTGAGGGTGTTTGACATGCCCTTACACGTACACGATATTGCGGTAACAGTGTGTCGGTGAGCGGGTTTGACATGCCCTTACACGTACACGATATTGCGGTAACAGTGTGTCGGTGAGCGGGTTTGACATGCCCTTACACGAACACACTATCGCGGTAACAGTGCATCGGCGAGCGGGTTTGATGTGCCCTTACACGAACACGCTATCGCGTCTGTGTGCAGCTGCAGCTCTGTGCAGCCCAGCTGTCTGGGATGACATGTGTTCTCCCGGCAACGCAGTGCGGGGAGGCTGTCAGAAATGTCAGCAGAGTCAGATTCCTCCTACCTAGAGTAACCTTTCCCAGCATGCAACGCAAAGTGAAATTGGAGAAAAAAAAGTTATTTACATATGCGTGCTAAACTGAAGCACAAGTTAATTTTGTTAATTTTATAAATTGAGTTCGGTCAGTTTGCTCAGTTCAAGTGAATCCTACCACACAAAATGAAAATGAGAAAAGAAATCTTGCTTTTTTTTTTCAATGTAATTTTAACTGAGATTGTATGAGCGTCTCTGCTGACCTCAGGAGCGCAGAGCACTGAACTGCGGCGAGTGAGACTAACAAATCGTTAACGATTGAGCTCAAGTTCACTAATTTATAAAATTCTGGTCATTTGTTAGATTTAAAGGGTATGCGGATTTGACATTTCCACCGACATAAATTGTTACTCTAATGGACAGAGCAATAAAGCAGTAGCAAGCTATCAGGACCAAAATGTGTTGGCATTTAAAACATTGATAAAGTTATGTACTCCACACCTCATGCTTTAACATTATTTGGATCTCTGGATAGATGCCACATCCCCCATATTATTTTCTTTGTTAGTTAAAAAGTGAACCTGATCCCTTGCCTTACTTCAGATTTCAAAATAAGAGCGTGTTTGCTAAATCCTGTATAATACACTGTCCCCACAGGTGGTTTAAGGGACTGCTGTTCCATTCCTCTTTAAATCGGCATTACAAATTCCTTATTGGAACAGATTCTTCAGAGATGCTTTTGGGGAAAACTGGAACGTTACCGGAGCCAGAAAAAATGACAGTACACATCATGGCCGTTGCTTGCTTTCCCCTGTCTGCAGAATGATCCAGAAAAAAAAAACACTGAAATGTGTTTCAGTGAGTAACCTTTCGAAAGAAGCCTTCAGCTGTATCCCATGGTAGGGGCATGATTAAGGAGCATCAGAATGCATAATGAACTGAGATTAAACGGCATCTGAATTAGCTCAACTGCAAATAAATACCATCTCATAAAAATCTAATCGGCACAGAACGGTTATGGCATGTAAACACTGAGTGGCTATGGCATATCGCAGCCATGCGTCTACATCCTTACTGTTTGTTTACATCCCAGAGCTGCAGATTTATGAACAGATTGGACTCTTTGCATACCCACACACACACACACATAGACACATGGACATTCAGTATACATATACACACACACATACACAGCACACACATGCATGTGCAAACACAAAAAAAGCATAGAGACATGCATGCATTCTCACATGCACCCAAAGACATACACATGAGCACACGCGTGTGCATGATGTACTGAAGTCACATGTATTCGTTTACAGAAGCAATGATGCCTGCTGCAGTTTGGTATGGGAGTAGTTTGCAAGGTGAAGGCAGACCTCTTAGAGATGATGTCATTTCTTCTCTTTAGCTGAACTAGACTGACACAAAGTGGTTGTCGCTGCAGAGAGAGAAGTTACTTACACTTTCTGTTCATAGATGCAGTTAAAGAAACATTGAAAGAAATAGCACAAATGATTATCCCTTATTATAATATAATGTACTAGTACTAGTATAATATAAATGGATTTACTCAATAAAGCCCATGTTTTTTAGTTATTAGGTCCCAGCTGTGATAAATTGAATCACTGTAAACGTAGACGAAACCCGGTGTCTACATTACGTGTACTACATTACGTGTTTCATATTTGCTTGAAACACTGTGGTAATGTAGGCTGCACCATATATTAATTCCTCTTATATAATTGTGTGTGTGTGTGTGTGTGTGTGTGTGTGTGTAAATGAGGGTGAGTGTTTTGGTTTTGTGTGTGTAACTGGATGCTCATGTGGGGGTTGTACCTGACTCCAAAGGTCATATCCATGGTTGACTGGCATATTTCAATTTGACCTGTAAGGTGCATTGACTTGGCGCAGCCCAGAATGCAATGGTGTGTCACCGTGACGCTAAGCAAACATAGATAACCCACTTCAAGAGTAAAGAAAAAAAAGGAAATTGACCACTCATATAATTAAAAGTTGATCAGGGAGAGGCATGTAAACTAAAGTGTGGACACATTGTGGGCTCCTTCTAAAAACATTTATACAGAGTTGGGTCCAAAAGTCTGAGGACACTAAATTTAGCTGATGGTTAGAAATTATAATGAGGAAGCAGGTCAGAACAAGGTATTTTCTTTTTGTTTTGCATGTGAATGATCGCATGCATGTGCACTGGTGCAGAAAAGTTCCGGTAATTACAAATGAGCTCTGCAATTTATAATCTTTATCCCTTTAGTGTGAACCTACCTATCAGTTGTGGCCAGGTTTTAGTCTGTGTGACTGGAGCAGAGCAGTGGCGCGGAGGAGAGCGCTGTGATCCGTAAACGGGCCGCGCGGCCTCCCGCCGCCGCCGCGCAGCGAGGGTAATGCGAGGCTTTGCGGCCGCGTCCGCGTCCGCGTCCGCGCTTATCAGAGCCCTTAGACTTTATCAGCAGAGCCCCAGGCTCCGCTCCGCTCCGCCTCCGCAAACGCATGACGGAAAAGGTCTGGTGCTCTCTCCTCGCATTCCGACCGATCCTGGCGTTCCCGCGTGGCGAGCGCTGAGAAATTTCTACGGAACACGCGGTCGGTCCGTCGCCGAAGACGCAGCCCCTTTTTTACCGTCACCGCGCTGAAAAGAAGGGCGTGGAGAATTGCGGCGTGTCAGGGGTTCTCAGCCATGGTTACGAATCTGATGTTTTTTTAAAGGTATCTGGTGGCATCTGCCCTCTGGCGTTGCTGTTGCGCTTTATGATCTGCTCGGTGCTTGAATGGTTAGCCCAAGTTCCGCTGGAAGAGTCTGACATGATCATGTATCCAATAACTTTCCACACGTTGTATGTCACACGTTCCCTTCTCAGCTCTGGCGATAACAGCCCTCCTCTGCTCTATAAGACCTTTGCAAAGCATTCTGTTGCGATTGAAAATTTGGGATCGAAAAGGTGTGGCTTCCAACAATGGAAGGCAAGCCTTAAATAAAGTGTGAACTATGCATTCATGAAAAAACATAAGCGCCAATCGGAAATCAGCGCCCGGCTGTTGCTTTGCATTGCGTTAAGCTATAGCCTTCAAAAATACGTCATCTTTTATGACTGCAACCAATTTTTCATCCTCCAACGGAAGCCTTTTATTCTTTTGTGATATTTTCTTGAGTGGAGAGCAGAGATGACAGTCAAAAGCCGTCACCTTGAGCACCTGTGTGGGAGACACATTCTACGCTGCCGATGAAAATGAAAATGCACCTGTGTGGCTGAGAACATGAATGCCATTGTTGTGTCTTTCTTCATATCACATACTCTGCCCTATAGCTAATGGACTGTATATGTTATTATATAATAACATATATAATCAAGATATTCCAACACTTCACAATATAACGCATCACTGTGGAATATATTTATAGTCTGAATAGTGACAAAATGATTGCAATATATTCTGTTTCCGTAAGAGTAAAATGTGGTCTTTGCCAAAGACATGGTCATTGTGACAAGGTGTGCTAAAAGGATATGACAATGGGGAATGCATTGTATTACCAGCGGAATAAATAACTAGGCATTATGTATTGCAGCGCTCCAGTCAACATTTGTGACTACGGTGACAGTCTTTTCTTTATTGTTTTTTAATAACCTTCAAAGAAGAGAAACGCGTGGACACACACGCACGCACTCACACAGGAACCACACACACACACACACACACACAAACCTGAGCTTTGGCAGCAAACAGCCTCATTTGGTTTGCCATAAAAAAAAGAGCAGGCAATGTTATTCAAATTATTATCGTTAGCTATTAACAGGGGCCCGCCGGATCGTATGAATTATTATGAGGTCTGTGGATACAATTAACGGAGATGTCGATCTGCATTTTAAAACCCAATAAACGCCCCTCACAATTAACCCCAATGTCTGTCTGGACTCGCAGCTAATCTAATTCCTGGTTTTCCAGCTTGCGCCCCTCTTTAGACCACTGTACGCAGTCAGATAGTCAGCTCAGGGGACCGTTCCAGTTAGCCCTGTATAAGCATAGCCACATCGACCTGACGGGTGCAGTAAATCTGAGCTTCGTACTGATGTCATTTGTTTCAAGTTATTTTCAACAATTTGCAATAAAGGCAATTCAAACAAGCAGAGCTGTTTGGGAAGGACAGTGACCAGAGTATGTATGAGAGTTACAGAGAAATCTCTGTAAAACATCTTATTTTTATACTTACAGGTAGTGGACAGCAAAATGAAAAGACCATAGTAAAGTGCCTCAATTAGGGTGTTGAGCAGTATGGATTATGAACGGCAAAATTAAGTGCGCACATTGCAATGCAACAAAAAACAACGAATGCAGTGCATGGCTTTATAATGTCCTTGTATGTAAGGACGGTACGTACCGTATGGTACGGGTACGTAAGTTATCATTCTTGGGACAGACAAACTTTAATGTCACAGCAAACGGTCTGTCGAATTGTGCAGGAGAAAAGGTGAGCTACTCTAGCAAGGGCAAAAGAGACAGACTTGTATTATTTTTTAAAAGCTTTTCACAATTACTGTTAGATTTCTTTTCGTGACCGCGCTGCGGAGTGTTGCTTTTAGCAGAACGTTATTTCACGAAGGCCAGACCTCGCGACATAAATCCGCTTGCTGTTGTTCTGGTACGTCTGCCTTTCTCCGGGTAAACAACTCTAAGAGCAAGAGCAAGAGCAAGAAGTGATAATGGAAATGTGCTTTACAGTGTCCGAGTAAAATCTACTTTGTGATGGGCTGGGCTCAACAAAGCACACATCAAAATGCTTGGTGTTATCTACCGGAGTTCATATGAGTCCAAGAGGGATCAAATGTACTCTATCAGAGTAAAATGTGCCTCTATCAGAGTTGATTTGGCACTCAACCTTTTACTGTGCAGAGATGCACTGAAGCAAGTGCACTGTGTAGGGGACGACAAAAAATGATTTGAAATGACATAATGACACGTCGGTAAATCTCCCTTTTACGAAATGTAGAGGGGGCAGAGCTGATTCTCGGGAGGCCACAAAGCATGGCGCGGAACACGGGGGGGTGGGTTGGCATTGCATCCATCCTACACACCATTGTGTAGGGTGCTGGAACACGGCGTGCAGCGTAGGCCGTTCTGAAAGACTGCGTCCAGGGGGGCGCGGCTTTGGAGAAAAGTTGGCGGTCATAAATCAGCGAGGGTGTGCTCGGCGTTCCCCGCGTCGCCCGGGCTTAGCCCGCCGGGTCCGACTCCCGCTAAGAGCTGAGCGACGTGCAGCGGGAGCCGTATTCATTATGCCTAATTGCTAATTGCAGTCTTTGAATGAATCCACCAGAGCTGGTGCAGCTGGATAATTAGCGCGGTAATTTATGGCTTCGAGGGAACAAAAAAAAAAAATTGTGAAAAGAGGAGAGAATTTGGAGGATTATAAAAAGAGAGAGAGTGAGAGAGAGAAAGAAAAGGAAAGGAAGAATAGAAAGCCGCAGCTCAAACAATTATTTGGTATTATTGGCGCTTTCTCTGGCCTCGCTTACGTTTCCCTATCAGACCTCTCCTATGAACTGCCTCTTTAATGCTAAATGAAATGACAGTGGGCTGAATGCGGCTCTGTGAAACTGTCTGAACCCTGTTCTATGTCTGTCGCGGTCGGGCTAAAACGTCTTCCTTCTCTCCTCCGCTTCACGGCTGCTTCTGCACTGTAATTAAACCTAAAAAGGGTCGGGTCGTGCAGAGGGCCCCGATTTTCACCCGATGAGCTAATTAAGTGAGAGGTGTCATTAAGCTCTTTATGGTCTGAGACGGTGGCTCCTGAAACTCTGGCCCCCGGGGACCCACTGCGTATATTATTTATACTGGGGAATCACACTGAGACAAGTCTCATTTTCAGATGAGCCCTGTGTAAACATCAAAACAGATACAATAGAAGCAAGAGATAAAAGCAATAAAAATAAGTAAATAAAGTAATAAAATACAATGTTGACTTCGCTATTGCTATCATTGAGCACCACTAATCAGCTAAATGAAATTAGCGTGGTTAAATAGCTAGCTCGCTAGTTGGTAGGCCATAATATTAACTCATATGTATTGAACACAACACAACATCAATAAAAATGCAATCTTGCCATCTTGACAGGCGTGATATTCTGTCCAATTATGACAATATTAATGATAATTGTGTCAAGTAATGATAATAGTCACACCAGGCATTTCAACTGCCATTTTTTACAGAAGTAGCAGCCATTTTAGATGGATACAAAATGGACAGTGACGAATGCGTGTGATTTAAGTGCATTCTTTTCCATGTGTGGCGGCCCCCTTAAAGCCTATCGGTGTGGCGGCCCCCTTAAAGTTTCCTCTTACTGCCAAACTATAACCTCTCCTCCAGCCTTCCTCCCACAGGCTCCCCCTCCTCAGATCAGAGTTTTGGTGAAACCGGGACAACTTATAAAGCCTTATTGTTTCTATTGCCAGTACCGGCTCTCTAAAATCATTTTAAATACCATGCGCAATCAAAATCATATTTTTTTAATAGCTGTGTTGCACATAAAGAACCAGAGGTGGGAAAAATAAATACTGTGAGATTAAGGCAAATTTATTCAGTTGAGATTTTGAAGGACTCTTTTATCCAGAAGGCAACAAAGTCGAGGGAGACAATTAAATGAATCCTTCGCATGCATTCCGACATCACTGGTGTTTCCCGAAAACATAAATAAAATACAAATCTGAACGTTGGAATTCTCAAGAGCAGGAAAAAAAAAACTGCTTCATTTAATTCTCTTCACCGACACAGCATTCTGTTTTAGTCGCATGGAGTTTTCATTAGTGCGTTCGTTTTTTTCAATTATGCAAGTTTTAGAGGGTACATGTTTATAGAGTTTGTGTAAAAGAAATAACAATAAAAATGGCAAAAGATTACCTATGAGATTTGTCGCTTTTTTACCTTTATAGTGACAATATGCTGCCTTTGTACGTTAGAGCTCAGCTCTGCTGCTGGCTTTCAATAGCCAACCAATTAGTGGGGTGTGGTGAAAGCTCTTTCACTCTGGGGACTGCAGCATTCCACGGCCCTCCCTCTCTCTCTCGCTCTCTCTCGCTCTCTCTCTCCACTCCCGCCCGTCGTTTCTCTAAAATAACTCCGAAATATGTGACTCTTTGAGCTGCCACCGCCCCTCTCTTCCTGACTTTAGAAAACCCTGCTGAGGGCCATAAACGCATCGCTGAGCTAGGGGGGGGGGGGGGGGGGGGGCTCAGCCAAACGTTTAATTTACCTGCTGAAGGAAATCCAGTTTGCAGTTATGCACCAGATCTACTGAGAAGTTTTTTTTTTTTTGGGGGGGGGGGGGGGGGTGAAAAGAAGACAGCCAACAACAAACAAGCAGCTTTGGGCCTTCTGAGCGGAGACTCGATGAGCCGCTACAGAGAAAAGGTTTACAGGAGATCAGGAAGGGTATGAAAACAGGGGAAAAGAATAGCTTGATTTCAGCTGGTAATCCTCAGCTTGTCTCTCAGAGGAAATGGATATCACCGGGTGCGCCCCAAATTCCCAATACTCGTAAAATGCACCCTTCTTTGCTCCGGAAACGGATCTTTGTGTTTTAATCTAATGTTGTTGATTACATCTTTACGTATTAATGGTTTCTTGTTAATTAATGTCTCGACACAAACAGCAATGTCAGGTACATTGTATACTGTACATGCAAATACTTGAACTCGAAACATTCAGGCAGTTTTGCATACTGCCGTGTAGGAGAGGAGCGGTAAGTGGGGGAGTGGAGGAAAGGAAGTGGGGAGTGAAGAATGTTGGGACTCACCCATCGTGTTGCAGAATGTGTCCCACGTCCAGCGGAACAGACAGTATGTATGGGCCTTACTGTGTGCCCCATGTCTGGCGGAACAGACAGTACGTATGGGCCTTACTGTATGTCCCATGTCTGGCGGAACAGACAGTACGTATGGGCCTTACTGTGTGTCCCATGTCTGGCGGAACAGACAGTACGTATGGGCCTTACTGTATGTCCCATGTCTGGCGGAACAGACAGTACGTATGGGCCTTACTGTATGTCCCATGTCTGGCGGAACAGACAGTACGTATGGGCCTTACTGTATGTCCCATGTCTGGCGGAACAGATAGTACGTAAGTATGTGCACATCAAGCGCTGGTGTATAGCGCCAGGTTTCCTGTATTATATGTAAACCTGTATTGCGTTGTGTCATTTCTGCGTTAGCGTTTGTGTTGCACCTGAGTTTGAGCATTTACCATGGCTTTCTCATGAATCTGTCTTTCTTCCTTTTCAGAAACCAGAAGGACTTTTCAACTTAAGGTATAAAGACTGTTCTATCAATAAATTCCAAACTTTGAACCTTTCTTTTTTTGACATCTTACTTTGGCCAGAATATAAGAAATCCCTTTTACTTTGATGGGCAAAAAGAAAAAAGAAAGAGTCTTTTTTCTAATTAGAGCTGAGTTGTATTTTTAGCGGGTTATGACTGGCTCAGCCTCCTTTTGGCTACTCGTTCAGATTGGCTGCGTGCTGCTGGCCTGAATATCAATGAAAGCATTTTGGAGGTCATTGAACTACTTTCACAGGCTTTTTCATTACTGCCTGACATATGACCATATACTCTATCCATGGGAAGCCATTTCCTCGCGTGTTATTTATTACCTTACATATTTTCCATCATGTATGTTGAAGAAGAAAGTCCCAATGTTAACCGAAAACATGAGAAAATAATTACGAGAGTAATTTGGCTGCAGCGTCCCTAAGCTCTCGATTGAAATAGACCGTTTTTTTTCCACAGCTATACACCGCAAGTTTCGGTTTCATTCAATTTAAAAAATGATTAAATTCGGTCGCAGCGGGGTGTCGGTCTGTGTTGGCCAAAACAAAACTTAATGCAATTACAAATTTGTTATGAATAACACACTTCCTCAGTTTAGCAAGAAGGTTGTTCACAAGAGAGTTCATAATTTTATATGAGACATGGAGTATGTAGAGCACAAGAACACTGGGTTTCTGATAATAACAGAAGCTACTTTAAATTTTAAATAATCTGACATTGTGATGACTGAATGTGTTGTTGTTTTTTTCTTGTGATGAGTAGTACTGAAGAAAGTTCACAGGTTTTATTCCTCTATTAAATCTGCTGCAGAGATTAGTACTTCTGCCAGGCAAATTAGCAGCTAATGGCATCCTTTTGAAGACACCGTTTAATGAGGGAAACAGAGCATGTTTCAGTCGCCCATAAAAAGATATTGACTGAAACTCCATGCACAACTCTGTAACTGTCCGTAATAAGGTCATGTAACCACAAAACTGCAGAGACGTAATATCAGTCTTGTTCCAGTGAGTAAGGACGGGCCTTTTGATTGGCTTGGGTTTTGAATAGTTCAAGATTCTGACGGACAAATATTCACAATGACTATAATCTTTGCTTTCTGGCAAGTTTGTTTGTTTGTTTGTTTGTTTGTTTGTTTGTTTGTTTCCTAAGCAACGTGTCCTGCACTCACTGACTAGTAATCACATCAATGCATTCGATTTTTAAAAAACCAAAAGAGAATGAGCATAAAACTAGACTTTTGGTTATCAACAAACATTTACATACCCTAAACAAACTGATGACAGTGCCGTTCTACTGGCCCCTCCCCTGCCTGTTTCGTGATGTCACCGTGCCAAAGATCTAGTGTTGCCCAACATAAAAGGAAAGGAAGATCAAACACAACGCTATAGTGCAAAGAAAGAGGCAGCTTTATCGAAGCAGCGATGGAAGGGCAGTCTGCTTGGCATGCATCTAATGTTCAAATTCGCCCGAGGGATGGGGGGGGGGGAGGGGGGGATAGACTGTTGATCTGGTGGTGTTCAATCCTGATTCAGGTCAGAGACTTCTTTTTCCATCAGAACATTTCAATTCTTAATTCAAATAATTAGGGCCCTAACCAAGCCAATTGGACCCATCCTTCCTGTTTTGAGACTGTTACCCATTTGAAGAGGTATGCTGCAGACAGCAGTGGAATGCTAAGCCTGCTAGAGGGATCTTTAGAATGCTAAGTCGGCTGGTTGTTGTGCAGTCGGATTGCACTACAAATAGGTTGTTTACTTGCGCTATTACATTGTAGTTGTGATGAAACTACTGTGTTATTGCAAATGTATCTACAGCTTGTTGCGGTGTAATTGATTGTGAGTTTGGAAAACACTTTGCAACCATAAATCCAGCCTATAATTCTGCTTTTAACTGTAACCCCAAAACATTTCAGACACATGCTCTGTCACTATAGTTTTACTTCTGATATTGTTTTTTTTTTCCATCAGCCCTTTTGCACGTGATCCCTGCTTCACCACTGTGTGATCTATATCGCCAGCTTCCTCTCATTCACAAGCATGAACAGTATAACCAGTATTCAAAGACACGCGTGCGTAACTTTGACCTACTTCACAGTTACGCGCGAGAGTTAGTGTTGTTTATAACCCCCTCACAGGCACCACCGTTTTTGAACACAAGCCCAAAAATAAAATTGTTACTGTTCTTGAACCCCTTTGACTACAAACAAGTTCTGTAAGGTAACCATTAGGAATTTGTTTTCCAAGAGTCCAACAGTATTAGTATTACTTAGTAAATACTAAGTATTACTGAAATAAAGTAACTGAAGCTCTTTGGATTTCCAGAACACAGAACGTAGGCCTACAGTTTCGTCGCTTTCATCAAGCCTGTTTTGTGTCCCTTCCTCATTCTAACATCGGTATTTATCTGCAAAGAAGATCAAATACTTAAGCCCATAGTCATATGGGTATTGTGTGACCAGATTGTTTGAATATTTCACCATAAAACAAAACACAACAAGTGCAAACAAACTAAAACTCTGACCGGTGCGAGTGAAAGGGTTATTAAATCACCAAACTGTGTTAGTAAAAAAAAAAAGAGAACAAAAATACGTGTGATATGGTTAAATTGACAATGCAAAGAGTTGAACATGATTCCTACTTATCTGGGGATGTTCCTCTTCCTAACATCAGTATCTATCTGCAAAGAAGACCAAAGTCAATACTTAATCCCATAGTCGTATGGTGAAGGTAAATTAAAGTGCACTAATTAACAAATGTAATTCATTATCAATTGAATTGCTATTTTCAGCGCACGGTAACCATGCCACTATGCCGTAACATAAGAGCGCTAAGCAGTTTGGCTTTCCAGCCAACCTCTTTGTTTTCCCATAATAATTCATCGACGGATGGTAAAGTTTGCAGGACACAGGGAAATAAGGGGTGTCCCATAAGGCATAATCCATTTCTGGCTGGAAGACGGGACGTCCTGGTGATTAAAGGGACCGTTGGCAGCCAACGCCGGCGGCCACCAGCAACATGTAGCACCTTCGGGAAATGCAGTCACATTTCAGCAATTTTGTACCCGAGCGCTCCCACCACCTCAGCTGGGGAGGGGAGGGGGGGGGGAGTCATCTCAAGGCACGGTTACGAAACTCTGACGACTCTCCATAGATCTCGACTCTGCCGCTTGAAGGCATTCGTTGCGGTGCTGAGGCAGTCAGCGCTCCGGCGGGGGTCCCAGAGGAGGGGGGTGGGGTCAGACTGCTGCAAATTGAACACGAGCCCTGGAGGGGGAAAGACAAGCCTGACTTGTGCTTGAACCCAAATTACACTCGCCTTCGCAGGCTGTCCCTATCGATTTGCAATCTGTAAAGCACCGGACGGGTAAAGCCCTAACAGTGATCGTGACCAAGCCCTGTCCTGTAGCGACCAAGGCCAAGGAACGTAAATTAACGTGTATAAAATACTTTACAGGCAAAGGGGGCGTTTACTGCAGGGATGTTAGTTGTTTCAACCTTGTCAGCAGTCTCTTTCCTGCTATTATCACGTAACCTGAAGGTAATGGGCGTGTTTGTTTGTCAGGTGTATTGCTGACACGGGTTTGTGGGAAATGTAGTTGCGTCTATGCCCGTGTTGAGACCATTTTACCCATCTCCAAAATCTTTATTCGAGTCATTGATTTTTGTCCTCATCTCCAGATTGAAAATTTTTTTCTTGCTTTCATAAAACAATAAGGCATATTTCTTTCCGGTTCTAGCACTCTCATTAGACAGAGTGGCAGCGAACAGCACAAATTACACATTATGACATTCTTGTTGTTTTTTAACCAAGATGATTTACATAGCTTACTTTAAAAAAAGAAAAGAAAAGAGAAAAAGCTAATTATCATCGTCTACAGTGGAAAAGCTGAAACTTTCAAGGTTATTATTGTTAGCATTAACAATATTGTTAATTTAGCTAGCAGGCACCATTTTTCTTCTCAGACAACATTTTTTTTTTTGTTCTGTGCTGTATGTTTATTCAGCTGGATATGTGCTGAAGCATGAAGGGTTCTGTGGTGCTCAAGGACACAGAACCTTATATCAGCCCTCCTGGGACTTCAGTCTGAATCCTCTGAGCTTGAAAACCCCAATTTCTAAACCATTACACCAGAGTGCTCTTTAAACCCCATGACATAGTGCAGACACAAGGTCACACTCAGCCGGGTCGAGAGTGTAAGTGGTGCTGTGTAATGTTTAGGGAACTTAGCCCATAACTCAGAAGTTGCAGGTTTGATTCCCTGGTAGGGGCATTGCTATAGTGCACTTGAGCAAGATACTGAATTCCCCCCGTTTCCCTGGCTTACTGCTAAATGCTTTAGAGGAAATGTTAATGTCTTGCTCTCACCGAACCCCAGCAAAACACAAACACAGCAAGCAACTGTGGGCCTTATGTATCTTGGGCTTCAATAAAGAAAATATGTCAAAAGAGGGGAGGGCAAACTTAATTTCAGGCTGATCTACGTATATTATTCCACCAAGTACACGTTTACTTATTCCCAGAGGTGGAAAATCCAGGTTCAGAAGGTAAAAGTTCCTTTTCAGTATTTAGTTCCAATCACCTGAATTTGCTAATTAGCACAATTCTTCAGCCAGGAGGTAAAACTAATTAGTGAAATCAGCTGGCTGAGTTCATGGGTGGAAGAAACACATGGCAGGACTTTTACCTTCTGACCCCTGGACTTTCCACCTCTGCTTGTTTTTCTACACTATTCATGGCAGCGTACCACAGGTGAAATGTACATGCAGAGTGACTGGTGGGAGTTGGATATGTCTGTACAGCACTGGCCCTGTCATTGTACAGTTTTGGCACTTACTGCATTTCAAGAGACTATATTCACAAGAGTCACGGGAAAAGAGAAGTTAAAAACAATTTTCAGCTCCAGTTTGTGTGCTTTTGAATGACAGCATCATTCTACCGGACAGCTCACCAGCTCTGGGTTTCTGTGAGGTCACTCTAAACTACGACTGGGGCAATCCTGGGTAAATTACATCTCCGTTAGCAACCTGGGCCAAGCTATAGGTCTTCTGTGTTGAAAGGGGGAATAAAACTTGGCTTTATCTTACCAAATGGTTCAGGACAGAGATTTGTGTGCAGTAGACTTTTAGAGTTTCTTCTCGGGGTTCGCACACACGATGGAACAGGTTTTTAATGGCCGGTGTGAATGAGAAGTTTTCCGATGGATATAATGGTTTGAATTTATATGGCACATTCCCCTCTCTAGATCCACAAAGCATTTTACAGTGCAGAGGGGGACATAATTGGTGGCACACATTTGGGTGATGATGAACAGCAGGCAATTTCACCCACAAAACTAACCAGCAAAGGTGGAGAGAGAGAGAGTAATTGAGCATATTAAACTGGCTTAATAATCATGATTGAATAACCAGGAAATGATTAGGTTGCCAGATTGAGGGAATTTGGCCATAATACTGGGGAAAACCCCTACTGAAAATGTCACAGTTGTATTGCCTTTCATGTAGGTCTATAAGCATTGCTATACTCCATACTTATACTATACTCATGTATCCTGTTTGATATTTTCATGACAGTAAGCCTGCAGTTACACCTCTATGTTGCACCTATACCCATGACAATATATTGGAATAAAATGTGTTATCATTAACAGAAAGGCTATTGCTATTAACGCCTCAATATATTTAGAAATATACAAATGATTGCTTCTTTCAGATATTGCAATATACATATTTAATGCATCATTGCTGTGAAATATTTTAATATCATATTTTCCCCATAAAGGTCCACATAATTACAGTATATTGCATTAATGTAGGATATTTTTCATAGGAAATAATACAGAGATATGGCAGCCCTAACCATTATCATCCCAATCAGTAATTGTTCATATTTCTGCATTATTTGTTGCGATCAGATTTGCGATCAGATTTTGCTGTTGTGCTTTACCTAGCTCTGCGCTGCAATGCTGTGGCTAAAGGTCGTATTTTAAAATCATAAATTCAATCAGCGGTTTATCTATAAAGCGGTCCTTTATCTGATGGGGAACAGGAGCATGTCTAACATCTACACAATAAAGCCTGAATCAGAACTCCAACAAGGCTACTGGCTCAATTAGAAAATATTTCTGAGTGAAAATGTCAGGTTTTTTGCTTTTTCGGGGGAGGAAGGGGGAGAGCTTCCCATTCCCCTACGTTCCATGCCAACAATGCCTGCTTTCCGTCGTGGCCTGAAAACACACCTTTTCAGATTCCACCTGGACTAATACTTATCTAGGACCTCATGGTATGTGTTCTTGTTGAACTGTGTATCCAAATTAATAATATTTAGAATAGAATTGTAGTAGAGCTGATGTACCCAGTTCACTGTGAACTGCATTCAGTGTTCATTACTAGGGATAGCTGCTACTGTATGGGAAGAATGTGCTTTCCTATCTGTTCTGTAGTTACTTCGATGACCTTTCTGTATGCACTTTCTGTATGTCGCTTTGGATAAAAGCGTCTGCTAAATGACTGTAATGTAATGTAATGAGAGTCAGGCTGTGGGTTCTGGGGATTTCATGTTTTCAGTCTAAATTTCAGACCCCATGGATTTCTTGCCTTGTTTGGATGCAGAAAACCGTCTCACTCAAAAATCTTCAGAGAGCAATGTTTGTTTCTGCCTTTTAGAGTGAGAAAAGCAATCAGTTATTATTGAAGTCTGGACACAGAAATCGAACGTACTACAGCAGCACAAATAATGAATTGCAAGTCTGTCGTTTTCCAAGTTGGCGTACATTTCTGCAGGTACGTTACAATTAGACTGCATTGCTGTGTCAGGTCTGACCCCGATTTCTCTGGAAAATTGCAGTTTACTGTACAGTAGTTTAAGTACATCTCAACAAAAAACTTTTTCAACATACACAAATGCCAAATTACTCATGCATAGCCTACAAAGCACTGTCTGTAAGTCATTAATTAAAACGTGCAAAAACTAGGCCTGTCATTAAAAGTATTGACATCAAAATGAAGCCAAGTTACCACAAACAATATTGGCTATCATAGCTCACACTAACTAAACTAGCCAATATTTCCTAAATCATTTTATGTAACTTGGCCATTTTTATGTAATCATTTTATGTAAGTTTTTTCATCTTATCATCAATAAGTGTTGTAACTAACTGCCATAGTGTGACAATGCGTGTTTACTGTTATGTATAGCACTGAAAACCCCTGTCCTTATGAAAGAGATTGGACAGAAGGAATGCAGGAACTGCCCATCTGGTTAGTCGATAGAGTCTGGTATGACTCAGCAGGGGACAGATCCTCAACCTTTTGTCCACTGATCTGGTTCAGTCACATGATGCAGCATGTGACCATCCTCTCCTGAAGGTGATGTCACCCTCTAAGAGCCAGAACAAGAGCACATTTGGGTCCCAAACATATGCGCATCAGTTCGTCAATCTGAGGTAAAATTATCGCTTCACTTTGGGTAGGCCTACGTTCGGTCTCAGAGTGCCAGAGCGAGTGCGCTATCGTTGTTCGGAAATGCAGAGCCTTCCGGGCGTTGCATTACATTACATTACATTATAGGCATTTAGCAGATGCTCTTATCCAGAGCGACTTACACAACTTCTTATTACATGTATCCATTCATACAGCTGGATATATACTGAAGCAATTCAGGTTATGTACCTTGCTCAAGGGTACAACGGCAGTGTCCTACCTGGGAATCGAACCTGCAACCTTTTGGTTACAAGTCCAGCTCCTTAACCATTATACTACACTGCCGCTCCCGTTGCTGTTCGTAAATTCAGATCACTACGTGGGTAGGGCTCAGAGTGCGCACTGGATGCTCCAGCTGAAGAGACGTCCGAGCGTCTGAACATTCCAATCTAAAAAAAAGGTTATTGTCATTGGTAAATGAATGGATTTCTGCGCGCTGAATCTATGATGCTCAAACCACGGAGCGCTGAAATCAGAGCACATTTTCAGAGAGAATTTGCAAATGCACCCTTTGTTATGTGGGGGCGATGAGGGCTGCAGGAAGTGAACAGAACCGGCCCGGCTACACGCGTACTGCTCAGCTCAGGGGGGTATACTACGAAGAAAGATTACTAAATTAGCTGGATAACTGCACTGCGTAAAACCCGGAACCCTCCCAAATCTGAAACATGGACTGAATTTAAAAGTGCTGTTCTGGGTTTTACTCAGTTATCCAGCTAACTCAGTGTCCCTGCTTTGTAGTATATCCCCCAGTTCAGCTCAGCTCAGCTCAGCCCAGTTCAGTTCTCTGCCCTCGTTAGACTGATCCAGCCTCTGCCTCTCTCCAGAGGTGTAAAATCCAGGTGTAAGAAAGTAAAAGTACTGCCACGTGTTTCTCCCACCCATGAACTCCAATGAACAAATCCAGGAGATTGGAACAAAATACTGGGGGGGACTTTTATGCCTCTCCCTCTCTCCCAGGGAAGGCCCTCTGAGGAGAATGACCGGAAAGAGTCAGACCAGCAACGTGACCAACAAGAACGACCCGCGGTCGCTCAACTCCCGAGTGTTCATCGGCAACCTCAACACAGCCATCGTCAAGAAGACCGACATCGAGGTGCTCTTCGCCAAGTACGGAAAGATCGTGGGCTGCTCCGTGCACAAGGGCTTCGCCTTCGTCCAGTACATGAGCGAGAGGAACGCCCGCGCCGCCGTTGGCGGGGAGAACGCCCGCATCATCGCCGGGCAACCGCTCGGTAAGTCTGCTCCGCGCTCTGATTGGTTCATTATCAGCACACCCCCGACCCCCCCCCCCCTTCCCCCCCCACACACACACGTACAGCACACAGCTGCTTCTTCTTCTTATTATTATTATTATTGTTGTTGTTGTTGTTGTGGTGGTAGTGTTTTGGTGTTTTCATCGTATAAAGATTTAATATAGGAGAGTAGAAGGCTTGATGGGCTCTACTGAGCACTTTGCTCTTACCTAAATAGATCTTGTAAACTCGCAGGCATATATAATATAGTAAAGGTAATATGCCCTGGGTTTTTTTATATGGGAGGAACTTCATCCTGTGTTGAATTGAAATTATGTTTTCCTTTTTCCGAGCCTTTCCTCCTCCGGCCGTTCATTTTTTTTTGTGTTGATTCAAAAAGGTGCCTTGATTGCTTCTTCTTCTTCTTTTTTTTGTAAAATACTTGTGGAAATTACATGAGCTGCTTGAGGCAGACAATGCTACGCCGCAAAGCCGAGGGATTGTGATTGAGAACAGGGGTGTATCTCAGCAGGTGACGCCGTGAAAGAAAGAATGTGGTTTTGAACAAGGCAAAAAAATAATGAAAATCCACGAATGGCATTTATGAGAAACCCTGTAAGTTCATGAAAATGCACTTAGGAATCAGTGCAGCCCGTACAAGCCAGAAACGGACACATTGCATCTTTTTTTATGGATGATTGCAAAATTATGATGGTAATCTGTATGACCAAGGGGGACTGATTGAATCTGAGCACTAAAGAAGCTGCCAAGCGCACGTTTACTACAACACTTGAGTGCATGGATACCTGTCATCCAGGTGTGTGTGTGTGTGTGTGTGTGTGCGCGCGTGCGTGTCTGTGTGTGTGCGCGTGCATGTCTGTGTGTGCATGTTTCTCTGTGTGTTTCCTCAGATGGAGTTCCAATCTATATCTGGTTGTGAAGAACAATATGTAAGATGTGAGGATGAAAGGAACGAGAGTGAA
This sequence comes from Ilyophis sp. 1 JC-2022, assembly GCA_022702515.1. NCBI lineage: Eukaryota > Metazoa > Chordata > Actinopteri > Anguilliformes > Synaphobranchidae > Ilyophis > Ilyophis sp. 1 JC-2022. The sequence continues at coordinate 11,936,717 of CM040395.1, forward strand.
GGATGAAAGAAAAGGGAGGGATGGAGATGAGAAGAGATAGTGAACGAGGGATGACATGACCAATGAGAGGAGGGCTGAGGGGGGAAGAAGAGATGAAGAATAGGGGGATCTTGGAAGTATGAAGGAGATATAGAGCAGTATTGATGGTCTATGAGTATGGAGGACAGATAGAGCAGTATTGATGGTCTCTGAGTATGGAGGACAGATAGAGCAGTATTGATGGTCTCTGAGTATGGAGGACAGATAGAGCAGTATTGATGGTCTCTGAATATGCAGGACAGATAGAGCAGTATTGATGGTCTCTGAGTATGGAGGACAGATAGAGCAGTATTGGTGGTTTCTGAGGTGGGATTTAGTCAGATTTCCTTCTGAAACCCTATCAGAGTTTCCACTCCTCCCAGCGAGGCACAAGTGACCACCACTGATATTAAACGAGCAAAAGAGCTTGTTTAATATTAAAGTGTGTACTTCCTATGGCAGGGTTAGCATAGCCTGGCCATGGGGGTCCACAGGGTAGGCTTGTTTTAATTGATACATTAAAGCAGGTAACTGGTGACCGCTGTCCTGAGGCGCAATGGAGAGTAAAACTTTCTTTATGTGGTCACCACATGGTTGGTTTGATAATGACATGGTGATAGTAGGCAGTGTGCTGTCTGCCATTCGATTGATGGAGGTGCTATGGGCTCAAGTGGCGCCACATGTGGAAACTGCAAGTTAACTGCGCCCCCTGGTGGCGAAATGAATAACAGCGAGCTCTGCTCTCTCGGTTTCAGTGAAAGCTGCCAAAGGATATCTACTACCTCTCTCTTATCCCAAATATAGTGTTTACTTCTAAAATTGCCCTCTTCAAAATGATGTTCCCCATTGTACTGTTTAGTTTGTTTCATTGCATTGTCACATCACAAGATTTAACACTGTACCAGACCCTTAAAGTGAACTTCTTGAAGAGATTTGGGGAGCAGAGTTAGTTCCTGTGCTTGAGTGTCTGAGGTTCGCTGTATGTGGCTAATGTCTAAAGGGGCAGATTTAGTCTTTTCCCATCTCTCATCAGGAGACACAGCGGTGTTTAATTGGATTATGGGATGTGTGTGTGTGTGTGTGTGTGTGTGTGTGTGTGTGTGTATGTCTGTCTGTGTGTGTGTGTGTGTGTGTGTGTGTGTCTGTGTGTGTGTGTCTGTGTGTGTGTGTGTGTGTTTGTTTGTTTGTGTGAGCGTGTGTGTACAGGTGTGTGTGTGTGTGTGTGTGTGTGTGAGAGAGAGAGAGAGAGAGAGAGAGAGAGAGAGAGAGAGAGAGAGAGAGAGAATGAGAGAATGAGAATGTAGCATCTATATCTATGGTAGCATCTAGCTCATCCAACCAAACACTTTCCCTGGTTTTTCACTTTCAAAAATCAGATTGACTATTAACTTTTTGTCCTGTGACATTAAAGTGACTGAAGTCAGGTGTGAGTAGGTGTGAGTAGGTGTGAGAAGACCTTGGGGAAAGCAGATAAAAGCGTAGAGTGGGGAGCAAGCAATGACATCTCACAGAGCTCATCCTGGAGCTTAAGTCCGTTTCTGTGATTACTCACAGATATCCCACAATACCACCTGCTTGCATCACACGTGCAGTATGTCATTACAACTTCCTGTAACACTGCAGCAAGGTTGTGATTTTGTTAAGACATAGCATAAATGTCTTTAGCTTCTTTTTTTCAGCCCCCAGCAAACCAGAACTTACCGATTAGTCTGAAAATATCTCTAGATCAGACTTAAACTTTTATCCCACACACATTTTAACGCTTTGATGATGTGTTTGTGAATCAACAAAAATCACAAATACGTTTGCGACTTCCTATAACCGCAAAACACGTTTGAAAGACATCGTGCACATAAACATTTCCGCTGCGAAAGCTATGTATAGAACATTGCCTTGGCAACGGCCATCTACATTGTACTCTAGATTTCACACTAATCACAGCCACGGTGATATTTTCTTTTTTTCTTCCCAGTATGGGATTGCCGGTTGTGACTGTGACTCCCACGTGTCAGGACAGCACATAATAAACCCTTATTATCTCACAGGTGAGAAAGCTGGGTTACAATCAGCCTCCGACATAAAAAAAAAACAATCCATTTGAAAATGCTCAACGTTATTACATTACAGGCATTTAGCAGACGCTCTTATCCAGAGCGACTTACACAAGTTCTTATTACATTTATCCATTCACACAGCTGGATATATACTGAAGCAATTCAGGTTAAGTACCTTGCTCAAGGGTACAAGTGCAGTGTCCTACCTGTGAATCGAACCTGCAACCTTTCGGTTACAAGTCCAGCTTCTTAACCATTATACTACACTGCCGACCATATTGGTGCTATATTGCTGGAAGGAGCTGGAAGGAGCTTGTGGAGCATTGTAAGCTGAGGAACTTGCTTTTGGTTGATTTAAACCCACCATTACCCTCTGGACAGGGCGAAGCTAATCGTGCCTTGGTACCATGGACTAATGCCACAACCCAGAGTCAAACCTGGAGGTAATGAAGGCCTCGTCCAGGGACTGTGAATGCCAGAGTCAAACCTGTAGGTAATGAAGGCCTCGTCCAGGGACTGTGAATGCCAGAGTCAAACCTGTAGGTAATTAAAGCCTTGTCCAGGGACTGTGAATGCCAGAGTCAAACCTGTAGGTAATGAAGGCCTTGTCCAGGGACTGTGAATGCTAGAGTCAAACCTGTAGGTAATGAAGGCCTTGTCCAGGGACTGTGAATGCCAGAGTCAAACCTGTCGGTAATGAAGGCCTCGTCCAGGGACTGTGAATGCCAGAGTCAAACCTGTAGGTAATTAAGGCCTTGTCCAGGGACTGTGAATGCCAGAGTCAAACCTGTAGGTAATGAAGGCCTTGTCCAGGGACTGTGAATGCCAGAGTCAAACCTGTAGGTAATGAAGGCCTTGTCCAGGGACTGTGAATGCCAGAGTCAAACCTGTAGGTAATGAAGGCCTCGTCCAGGGACTGTGAATGAAAAGGAGCTTTATAACTAAATCCGGTTCAACAGTGTTGTGCCTGGTCACTGACAAATACAGCAAACTAAACTAAGGGAGAATAAAGTGTCATGAACCCAAAATGCTACCAGTAACTCTCCAATTTGAACCACCCATTGCTTTTAGTTGTGAGAGGCAGAAACCATTTGGTTGGTTCAGGCAAGCCCCGTCCATTGTTAGTGCCATGGTGCCATTCTATCGTCGCTAGTTATGGGGCACAATTTTGAGTGCGAAATAATCTCTGAGTGCCTTTAACTCTGACAGAGTATATATGGGTCCCTACTGGACTCACATAAACTCTTTTTGATTTGAGTTGATTTGACATTTTGCCGTGCTTTGGGTGAAAGTAGCGTTAGCGGCGAGATACTTTCGCCATCGTTGTCACCAGGGAGCCCATGAAAGGGTTATACGTGACGTAGCATCATGCGCTACTGAATGCCTTTTCCCATTAGGAAGCTGTAGCCTTGCAAAGGGTAGGTCTGGTATTGGATGCGCTTCAACGCTTCACTGCCCTCCGCCGCAGATTGGCAGGTGTGTGTGGATGTATGATTAGGCCGCGGATTCGATAGGTGAGGGCCAAGGCCTCTCTACTTTTTGCCACCGAAAGGTCGATCGATAAAACCGCTTTCGCTGCAAATGTGTCTTCGGCTCAAACCCGAGGCACGATGAGCCTCCTTTTCTGGTGCAGACACGGCGTCTGCGTCGTACACCGCCCCTTCCCAGCAGCCTCGGCGTCACTCGGGAGACGCCGTCAGCACCTGCTGTCACCTGCAAGGCAGATGCGAGACGCTGGGACACGGCTTAATGCCACTTGATAGGAATGAAGTGCCAAATGCCATCGACAGACCCGATTCTGAGTCATGACATTTACCGGAACAATTATAAAAACGGGAGAGAGAGGGAGGGAGAGACAGAGAGCAGGAGATGGTGAGAGAGAGGGAGAGGGAGATGGTGAGAGAATTAGAATTTTAAACCTCATCTATCGGGATGTCTTGTCAGTCAGTACCACAACTCAAAAGTGACAGAAAGAGAGTGAGAGAGATATATATGTGGGGGACAGAGAGACAAGATTGGAGAGAGGGAGAAAGACAGGGAGAGACAGGGAGGGAGTGAGGGAGAGACAAGATTGGAAAGAGGGAGAAAGACAAGAAGGAGAGAAGGAGAGGGAGAAAGACAGGAGGGATAGAGGGATAGACGAGGTTGGACAGAGGGAGAAACACCGGGATAGAGGGGGATAGACATGGAGGGATAGACGAGGTTGGGAGAGAGGGAGAAAGACAGGGATAGAGGGATAGACGAGGTTGGGAGAGAGGGCGAAAGACAGAAGGGAGAGAAGGAGAGACGACGTTAGGGAGAGGGAGAAAGACAGGGATAGAGCAGGATAGAGAGAGAGATAGGGCTGCTTATCCCCGCTATCACACAGAGAGCAGGCTCAGGAAGGGAAGAGCGTCACGCCTCACAGACGGCGCTGGTGATGAGGGAGAGAGCAGGCTGAAGAGGTGAGGGCTTTAATGCCAGCAGTGTCAACGGCTTTTCATCAGAGATTAAGAAGCGCACGGGAAACAGAGAAACAGCGCTCCTTCATCTGTGTGTGACAGCGGCATGCTGGGAATTAATGAGGGCCCTGCTGTAGTCACTCAAACTGTCTGTTTGTTGCTTTGACTTCTACTGGCTCCTATAATATGCAAGTGTGCGTTTATGTGTGTATGTGTGTGAGAGAGGGGGGGGGGGGGGGGGGGGGGAGAGAGAGCGAGAAAGACAGGGATAGAGGTCCTGTTCTATATTGTTTGTAGGCTTCCTTTTTTGCTTGTATTGTGTCTCTGCAGTGTGCAGGGTACTTCACTGCGCAACACCTTGCCACAATTATTATCTTTAGTGTGATCACATCCATGCAATCTCCTAGACCCCTGTAATCCAGGCACGAGGGTTTTTATACAGCATTATTAAATAGACCTCTGTAATCCAGACACGAGGGTTTTTATACAGCATTATTAAATAGACCCCTGTAATCCAGACACGAGGGTTTTTATACAGCATTATTAAATAGACCCCTGTAATCCAGGCACGAGGGTTTTTATACAGCATTATTAAATAGACCCCTGTAATCCAGGCACGAGGGTTTTTATACAGCATTATTAAATAGACCCCTGTAATCCAGGCACGAGGGTTTTTATACAGCATTATTAAATAGACCCCTGTAATCCAGGCACGAGGGTTTTTATACAGCATTATTAAATAGACCCCTGTAATCCAGACACGAGGGTTTTTATACAGCATTATTAAATAGACCCCTGTAATCCAGGCACGAGGGTTTTTATACAGCATTATTAAATAGACCCCTGTAATCCAGGCACGAGGGTTTTTATACAGCATTATTAAATAGACCCCTGTAATCCAGGCACGAGGGTTTTTATACAGCATTATTAAATAGACCCCTGTAATCCAGGCATGAGGGTTTTATACAGCATTATTAAATAGACCCCTGTAATCCAGGCACGAGGGTTTTTATACAGCATTATTAAATAGACCCCTGTAATCCAGGCATGAGGGTTTTTATACAGCATTATTAAATAGACCCCTGCAATCCAGACATGAGGGTTTTTATACAGCATTATTAAATAGACCCCTGTAATCCAGGCACGAGGGTTTTTATACAGCATTATTAAATAGACCCCTGTAATCCAGACATGAGGGTTTTTATACAGCATTATTAAATAGACCCCTGTAATCCAGGCATGAGGGTTTTTATACAGCATTATTAAATAGACCCCTGTCATCCAGGCACGAGGGTTTTTATACAGCATTATTAAATGGCCTTAGTTTTCTGCCTGCCTGGGGCAAACAAACTACTATTCATTTAAATACAAGAGTTTAAATGAGTCCTTATTGGGCACTGATACAGTGCTGTATGCCTCCTAAGTAGAAATACATTGAGTATAATTCGATTTTGAAAGGATGGCGGAGTAATTAACAGTAAAGTTGTCATCTGGACTGTGGTTCCCGAAATGGCTGAATCTCACAATCCACTTAATCAACAGATGTTTATGTTTGTGGCCCAAAGCTTATTCAAATGTAAAAAATAAACCTAAAATATTGAATGAATAAATTTTTTTATTTTTTTTTTTTTTCGAACAAAAAGCTTGTACACACTGTAATTAGTGCAGTGCGTGCTTCTTGTATCGTATTTAATTGAACTGGTCTTCACTGGTTGGGAACAGCTGGCATTCGCAAACCAGCGATTGGTTCACGAACAGGCTTTGTGGCCCAAAGCTTATTCAAATGGGAACCTAACGTGCTTGAATATTGAATTCCAATTTTTTTTTTTTTTTTTGGGCCTATAAGCAAAATAAGCAAGTGCTTGTAGGGCATTAGTGCAGGAGGCGTGCTTCAGAAATTTGTATCGTATTTACCATTATTTTTAAACTGGTCTTCACTGGTTGGGAACAGCTGGCATTCGCAAACCAGCGATTATTTTCACGAACAGTTTTGTTTAATTCCTCGAATGGTTTGTGGAATTTGAGCGCCCCCCTTGGCTAAATGTTTATATTTTAATTACAAATGTATGGGGGCACCAAAATTTTTTAGTGCTTAGTCTAATTTGAGCGCTTCAATGCTGTAATACGGTGGTTCCCAAACTTGTCCTTGCGGGTACCCCCATACAGCTGGATCCAGGTCTGCGTTCGGAATGCTTCCCTATACGCTTTATAGCGCACTATTTAGGGAATCAGCCATTTTGTAAGATGTGCTCATTTTCAGTGTTCTCAATTGAGAATTTGGAAACCATCAGAATGGCCAACCCCCTAAATAAGGCAGTATAAAGCATATAGAGAGCCCTTGATCAGTTGCATCAGGTGTGCTCGAGATGGAACCCATCAAATACCTGGATCTGGCTGTATGGGGGTACCTAAGGAGAAGTTTGGGGACCACTGCTATATTGAATATAAAATGATAACTTTAAATTTAATTGCAAATGCCTATTTCAGCATTACATATTTGAGTACATACTGTTAAAGGCTTACTGGAACAGATATATTGCATGTGCTATTCTAAGTAAGTATTCTTGTTTTTGTTACAGTATTCTTGTTTTACCCAAATCACAAAGAGTTGGGACCTCACAGCAATCTCGAATAAGCAGTATTTCACAACTGCTTGTCCACTCTGGGCAGCCAGGTCTGCCTGTGATGAGATGTTCCTGTGCTGCACATCGAAATGACAGCACACAACAGCACAGCATCTGTTTTCTTATGTCCAGTGCATCAAGTTCAGTCGATGGCCACTCAGCTACTGTCACGACGACGGCACAATGTTGCTGCAGTTAGTTTCACACCAAATCTATCATCTACGGTACATTAGTTTCAGACAGGTTGCCAACGCGCAGACAATCAAATCATCGCGCGGGCGTAATGTGGATTCCCGAACAAAGCCAAACACATTAGCATTTCTTACGATTATATATGCAGTAAAACAAAACAAAAAGCGAAATGCTTTTTATTTTGGGCAAAAAAATATTGAGCTGTTGTCGTTCAGTCCGCATGCGGTGCGCATAGTTTCCATTTCAAGATCCATTAGCCCTTGAGAGAGGGCCGTACACCAGGATCGTTACAACCCCTGCTGTTCACCGCTGGTATTAAACTCCACTCGTCGGATATCGGAGTGAAGGCACCCAGCAGAATTAGATTAGTAAGGCCCTAACGATCATTTCCAAACGCACGCTGTGAATCAGAACGCATATACTTAATGTGATATTCCCCAGTTTGACAGTGTCTGAAATTATCAGTCATACCCTTTGGAGGCCGTTCTAATGTGAAACCGTTCGTTTTGAAAGCATTTATGTTTGCGTCTGGCTGTTTCCTTTGAAGTCTGCATAGACTTCAGGTTACAGTACTTCTGCACGTAGCAGCTAGGGGTAAAGCAAGAGGTTATATGTAAACAACCTTGGTGTGCATACACAAAAAAGAACCTGGAGCGACACAAGCCATTATTATTACATAGAAAATTAGTATGAAGATAACCCACACCTTCCTACTTCTGAACCATCAACCAGGAATATGTGAGTGGAGTAAAAACCTGCAGGCACTGGACTGGGCTGGAGTTAAACCTGCAGGCACTGGACTGGGCTGGAGTTAAACCTGCAGGCACTGGACTGGGCTGGAGTTAATCCTGCAGGCACTGGACTGGGCTGGAGTTAAACCTGCAGGCACTGGACTGGGCTGGAGTTAAACCTGCAGGCACTGGACTGGGCTGGAGTTAAACCTGCAGGCACTGGACTGGGCTGGAGTAAAACCTGCAGGCACTGGAACTGGACTGGGCTGGAGTTAAACCTGCAGGCGCTGGACTGGGCTGGAGTTAAACCTGCAGGCGCTGGACTGGGCTGGAGTTAAACCTGCAGACAATGCAGCCCTTGCATGTTTTCTTCTTGACAACCACAGATATCGCAGAATCCAAAAATCTGCTAATGTTAATCCAAGCAGAGTCAATCAATAGTGGATATAAACACATCCATCCAGTAAGTTATATTTACCGACCATACATCCAGACACTTACAAATGCAACATGAAAGATTACACTAGCCTATCTGGGTTGGGATGTCAAACAAAGTCCTGGAGCACCACAGTTTCTCCAGGTATGCGTGGTTTCCTTTCGAGCAGCCAGCCACAGATAAGGCTTTGGGAAGGCCTTAGCTGTGTGAATTATTTAGCCAGTCAGTGACTTAAATTAATTACTGATGCTGAATCGCATCGAAACCAGCAGACACTCCCGACACCCGTGAATCTGACAGTTTGGGTTAGAACCGGGATGGCCAGTTACATCAGTCGTGAAAGACCGAGATTGTTTCATCATTCTTCAGAGATACTATTCTGCCACCAGAGGGCGCACAATAGCCATAACACGATGTTTCCCTTGGTGTTCTCCGCACGTTCATTATTGATGGAAGTTAATTACGCCGTTCCCTCGCTAATAATGCGAATGATTCCGGTGTTACAGTAGTCTCCCATTTTAATGCACGCGAAAAGCGACGTGCATTAAAATACCAACAAAGAGAATCTATTTCACTGCTCAGCGTCCCTTATTCTGATAAGCCACCTGCCTCTCTGTTTCTTGTTGCACTGTGCAGCACGAGAGGAAATGCACTCGGTGGCTGTCAGTGATTGAGCCGCAAATAGGTTCCGCGCGCGCTTGTGTGGAAGCATACAAATCCAATTATGGTATTTTAATAGAGTTTTTGCTATTGCACAGAACATGGTTATTTCGAATAGCAATTGTAAACGCGAACTAAATTATGATTTTGTTCCCCTTCCCACGAGTAAAAATTAAAGCGCTCGAGATTTGCAGATGCTGTCGCGCTAATCACAGGAAATCATTGCAAACCCGGCAGTCCAAATAAATTGCTGGGAGTAGGCTATTGAGAGCTAACAACGTCTGCTCCACAAACGCGCACATGAAAAATGGGATAGGCCTATATTACAAACGACAGCAGTAGTGAGATTATAAAATCAGAAGATTAAGCAACAAAAACACACAAATTAATACAAAACAATGAGTCAGTATGTAGGCCAGATAGTTATGATGGTGCGCTAGACATGATAAGGAACGAGCCAGAGCTGTTGTCGACGAAAGAGCATTGAAAATAACCGGCAAATCCTGCATAACGGAAATATCAGTGTCACCAGGAGATCTGTAGCTATCATCATCAGTCAACGCCAACAATCAACAATGGCTGAACTACCACTTGACTCACAGACCCCAAACAGCAACAAAAAAACAACAAAAAAAACAGGAGGCGGGAGGCGGGATAAAAATCTACTTTTGTTATGCCCGATAGAATACTAAAGTAAAAGATAAAGTATAATGGAGGGTACTCTATCAGAATTGATTTAAGAGTAATAATTCTGCAGTGAAATAAATGAGGTCGTAAGGATGGACGCGAGCAGGACCGCGAGAAGCAGGGCCTTGGATGCCAGCCTGCCTGACTCCTGGAGGACCACTTTGGAGGGGGTGTGGCTATTAGGCCACATATCCACGCGCCTAAACTACAGGTGCACTGTGAGGAAGTAGCCTGTTTATGATGAAATTTGGTCACATGTCACAGAGCTTCCGTGCACATGAAAGTTCGGTGCTGTTCTGTGTTATCTTGCTGTTCCTGTCAGTTTATACAGGAGCAAAATAAGTAGCCTGAGCTTGTCAGAATGCCTTTCTCTTAGTTTGTGTGGATTTTCTTTATTTTTATCTCTGCGGTAGAACAAAAGATTCTAAGCTAATTAAGTCGTCACAAAGGAAGTCTGACAGCTGCATGACTGTAATGGAGTAATTAGGAATTCTACTGACTGTTACAAACATACACCCCCTTCTCCTCAAGCCAAGCTGAAGCTGTTAAACACAATCTAAATATGAATAAATAACCAGATACCAATGGAAACAGGAAGCACATTTTTGTCAGATAGCTTGCCTAATGTAGTCAAGATAGTACAATGTGTAACTTTCACATGTGTTTAGAGGGGCTTTAAAGATGGCCATAATCTGATTTTTTAAAAAGAATTTTAGTTGAAAGAAAATACTGCCTATTTTTACTTTATTGTAGGAAGCATGTGCATGATGATGTACAAATAGAGTGATTCTTACATATTTGCAGAGCCTCTGTTGTCTTCTGATCTCTATCGATCAAATGTAATTTAACATACAGGCATTGGAGTTGGTCACTTTATACATTTGAAAATTACATTTCTGTGTATTAAAAAAAAAAACATATCATAATAGAGAATATCCATCCATATTTTTAAAGTGACTTATCAAAATAAAATTTAGGTGTTGACATTATGGAGTGTTTAAACACCTTTTTTTTTAATTATGAGGCAATAAGACGAATAGTTGTAGTCCAGAACTAACATTAGGAGAAGGGGAGGTATGAATGAATATAGTAAAACAACTAAGATAAATGTATACTGTGGTGACAGTGACTGCTTGAATTTTTCTTTTAGCCATTTCAAAAGAGGTAAAATCTATTACATTTGTTGGTTGATTGATTATGTTTATGTTTTCACACCAACCTCAAATTAATGGGAAGGGCTTCGCTGTCTACATTCTAACAAGTGTTCTTCAGTTATTTTATTACCGGATCAGAGACATTACAGCCCTCCAGAGGCCAACTAGGATGTTGATTTTTAAACAGCAGAGGGCGCCATAGACTATATTTGTATTCCACGAATTCCAGACGCTGTTTGGTATGGGCAGGAGGCGTTATGATTGAAAAGCCTACTGTGTGACGGAGGAGCAAAATATTTATTTACCAACATAATAATATTAACTGAAAATGATAAAGACTACTTTCTGTAGTTACTTCAAAGCTAGTTAAATATATTTTATGGTTACCTGAAACTGGCATTTATTAAATAATTGTATTACTATGACAGATGCACAGAGGCAATATGCCACTATAATATCCAGCTCTGTATTGACAGCGAACCATGGCATGCCATACATCAAACGTGTTCAATATGAGAAGTGGTAGAAGTAATAACGGCAATAATAATTCAAAAGGAAAATGATGCTTCCATTTAGTTAAAGAGAAAAAAAGTACATTGATTTATGGCCCCTCGGCCACTGCTGGCTGCCTTTATAGAAGATAGAAAAATTGATTGGTATTTTGACCGTTATCCTTCTGAATAGATTTTTCTCTCTTGGGCCCTTTGATTTAGTTTTGTCGCAAAAATAACAACAGCGAACATAAAAGTATACAGACACGTAGTTGAATACTTGGGTTTACAATAACATGTAAACATGAACGTGGGTTTTATTCACCATCCAATTGCACAGGCAATTGGGAACACAACGCATATACAGTCAGTGCTGTTTAGGGTCACATTGGAGAGAAACGACATTTCCTAAAAATAGAAAATAATCTGTTAGCAAGGGAGAAAAGCTTGCACGGAGATTTGTATTTTCAATTGCAAGGACAAGCGAATCGATGCTACACGACACGCAGAACACTTTGCTTTTCCTTCTTGTTAATTCCTGAACCGCAGGAGTTCTGACACAAAAAAACGAATATTAAGTAATCAGTGACTACCCGATGCTTCTTTCGGTGTTCACGGTTATCCTTGTGCGCGAAGGCTTATTGAGTCCATTTTAAAAACACATACAAAATAAAAAAATGGAAGCCTGCCCTATACCTAAGCTTTTAAGTCTGCTCCACAAATGCGCTCATGAAAAATGGGATAGGCCTAACATCTCTAAAATCTAAAGCAGTATCAGCAGCACGGCAACAGCAGTAATAATAGTAATATTCGTTTTGCTGTACAAACGATGATGATGACGACGATGGTGGTGAGGATGATGCTGCAGCTGATGATATATAAATACACGCATACAATACTGTACATACATAAACAGCTGACCTGACAGAGATTATTAATACTGTGATCATCAGAAGTTGTACATGTGTTTCACTTGATGGCCCAAAATTTGTATGGATGGACAGCATCAGCCGCTCCGCAGATTATAGATTAATGCCTCTGCGCAAAGCTTTGCACAGTGCGATGCCGTCTACCCGCGGCTTGCTTTAATGTCACAAATGGATTTCTTCCCCACCTCTTCAGTGGCTTTTCCTGTCTTTTGTCATGCCTGCCTTATAAGAGGGTTATTCAAAAGAAATTCATAAGAAGTCTCAAATCACAAATAGCAGCATCGGGGGGGGGGGGGGCTGAAAGATAGGACTATCAGTTTTTCTTATTCTTCCTTCTTCACTTCCATTTCCACACTTTCTTGTTGCTTTTTCTATTTTTATGCTTTTGTTCGATCGTTTTGCTTGCTTCTCTCGTAGTTTTAGCTCAAATTTACTCTCTATGGCTTTACAAATCGCTCGGTGCAAACCAGAGAAACTATTCTAGTACACGGAGTGATCTGCTGCATTAGAAAGTAGTATATTAAAGGTAAAACAATTTTGATTGGTTGGTCGATTTATCGATCAATCAACTGGCAAATCCATTGATGGGTGGATTGATTGATTGTAGTTTTGAAGTATGGTGTTTGAAGTGCAATTAGTCCCACCAATAATACAGTTTTTTATGTCCACCAAACATAAGTTAGAAAACACAGTGCTAACATGAAGAATATACTAGCAGTATGTGTGTGGTGGAACAGGACATTGGTGCAGTAGCAGAGGGGAAGCAAGATACAGGATAGAGTTTTATGGCTGCTTTTGTTTTCTTCTAATGGTAGTTGTGAGCCAGGCATCAAAACACTATTCATGAAACACTGCATTAATACGATGTAGGCTATTGTATGCGTGTCGTATTAATAAATCCCCCCTGAAAATATGCAGAGCTATTAGGCTAATAGGCTACTTAGTATTCTGTAAGTAGTGTGAGTCATGCTGGCTGGCACTGTTCACAGTCTGAACAGTAACCATCTTTAATGCTTCTGAATAAATCTGATTTTTAATTATAATTTTATTTTTTGCTTCTCGGTGATGCATCAAGAGTGCATCTACAGTGGGCTGCAGTTGGCCACGAGCTGTCAGTTGTATAGCGCTGCTCTAGGGCTTACGTGACACCTACATCATACAGTAAAGTAGCTGAGGTGGTATAGTCAACGTGCTTTACGTTAATCAAAACTGAACTCTGCTTACAGATTACACTATAAAACAACTATAGCAAGGTATAGGTGTGAGAGATTTATACAACAACAACAACAACAAAACGAACAAACGTTGATATCCATGAGCCCATTAATACCAACTGCGTTATACGATTATATTAAACTCGGTTCACATTTGGCGAGATGTTATTTGACACCACCATTTAGCATATTCGTTTGCTGCCTGGGGACCAAATAGCCCAGGGAAATTGGTATGCTGTGGTTGTCGGAGCGTTAAGAACTCCCCCCTCTTAGTGAGCTCAGTGGAATCGTCCCAGCTGGCGGACTGGGTAGAATTTACCTTTGTCACTGTGCGGAGAGGGTCTATTTTGGGGGAAAGAAACGAAGAGAAGTCGACGTAGGTTGTCTTTCTGTGTGCCTGTTTTGAGAACCAAGTTAGGCTGTACCTCTGTAGCATGACTATGTATAAAAGCAAGCGCCGCCAACAACGATGTGAGTATTCAGCTGAAAATGACACGGAGAATAACAAGTTATAGTTTAATATGATACTGTGATGTAGTCAGTGGCGTAATTTCAGCAAACAGTAGGGTATGGTGAGTAAGCTGCTGAAATGCTCGAGCGATTTAAAATAAAAATAAAAAAACGCCTTTTAAATAGTGGATTTTGGTGACTTCTAAAGAAAGATTATTTTTTAAATGATCTATCATTAGTTGTAAACTAATCGCGATTAGCATTTAGCTATCTAATGTGGCAAACCATACTAAAGAATGTATGATTAGCTAGGTTGACAAACATTCTTGAAATTAGCAAAAAACGAGTTAATTTGAGAGACGTTAGTCTGCTCTGAGCGCTTGCTAGCTGGATAGCATGTAGTCGTAGCTCATTTTCCCCTTTTCCCTTCTCTCTTCTTGCAGAAATACAAAAACAATTCCCACGTTAGGCTAATGTTAATTACACTTAATTTTTTTAAGCAAGCTTTTCAGGACTCTGTTGCTGTCTGCTAGCTAGCTTAGCTAGCTGCTGGTCAACTAACAGTTAGCTAGCGTTAGCGGAATAGCTTAACGTGCTGCTGGCTAAAGTGATGCGCAGGAACCAAACGCCAATTCTGAGCGAATGAGCGAAATATTTCAACAGTTGTAGCGTAATGGGTAGCTAAGCCTTAAGCTATTTCTAGTGTTTTGCCTGACTTTTACCGGGACGAGGGATCGGGAAAGGTACGCTCTCCTCTACGTGCAGAGAAGCCGCGCCCGAATCTTCTTTAGTTTAGAAACCGGAGGCTAAGGGTATGGCACGAGCCATAGCCGTACTCTGCTATACCCAAATGACGCCACGGGGTATAGTCAAGACATACGGGGATTTGGGAAACATTTCATTCGCTAAGAAAATATCGAGCTCATATTGACTGGCCACCGGCTACACAGTACAATGTCCAGTGTTAATTCAACTCTTAACAGTGTACATATGAGCCTGATCTGGCCAGAGTAGGCTCATATGTACACTGCTGCAGTTGAATCAACACTGAACATTTTGCGGTGAATGTACTGTGTAAATAATGATAATTTTCTATTTTCGAGTTTTATTGCCTCCTCGCAATTCTTCTGGAGTTATACTTTTCATCAAGTATTGTGCGTTTATTTAACTCCCAGGATCTGCTGTGATTGCTTCACACTGGCTTGTGAAGAATAGGCTATGACCGATATGTAAGTGGCAGGTGCAGAAATATAAAGAAAGATAAAGAAAAGATAATTATTTTTAGCGTCTACATTCAGTTTTACATCCACTATGCAGTCAAGACTAACTGGATAAATGTAAATAAATAAATAAAAATTCCACATAAGATTACACAGCAATGGTAAGATTATATTCAGGAATAGGCCTACTGTGTGTCTGGCCAAATATTTCTGCATACGGAAACGTTATTCAGGTAATTATGTTTAAATATAATGTCGATGGCTAAATCCAGATTAGATAAACTATAACGCACTTAACAATACAGCAGAAGTGGAAAGTGATCCGAAACATTACTGTCTGATCGCATTAACAAAGGGATTCTTTTTTATTGGTAAGATATAATAATGTTTTGGCATTGCCTCACAGTAGATGCAAATTATAAAATGAATGAATGAATGAGGCAGTTTGTGTGGTCTACTCTGCATTCGTATTTGAAACGAATACAATCAAGTGACAATTTTAGAATATGACAACGGGAAATAAACATGTGTAATGCGGAGCCAGAATTTCTTGTGAGCAGGTTTCTCCATCAAAACTCTTGGGAATATCTGGAGTTTTGGATGCCAAGGACAACGTGGGCGCGCAAACGAACTAGCCGGAAGAGCTATCAGAAAGCATAAGCAACAACCACAGAAGTACAGTTTTCATACGCGTTTCTTGGTAATATCATTTTGTGCGAGCGTATGGGTAGCGCGGGGGAGCGCGCGGTGGTGCGTCACGTACACTGGAACGATCTAAATTGAAATAGTCGGGGCCTCTAATAGCTCTATGATCACAGCTTAATGTAGATCAGATTACGACATGTGAATGGGGCGCTGTATGGGAGAAAAGTCTGCCACAGATAGACTATATACAGGGGTGGCCAATTCCAGGCCTCGCGGGCCGGTGTGTATGCAGGTTTTTGCTGCCGCCAGTTAACAATTATTTAATTAGCCCAATCGTTTACACGATCTGATATTTTAATCTACATATCCGCGATATGAAAAGCAGCTGATGAATGTTCTTGTGCCGGTATGCGTCAATGCGTGTATTGTAGCATTTTATCGTTCTGTAATTTACAAGTGAATCGGTGATTGTGTGTATGACTAATTAGCTGATTGAACCGTGGTAACTGGTGGCAGTAAAAACCTGCATACACACCGGCCCGCGAGGCCTGGAATTGGCCACCCCTGGACTATAACATGTACAGCAGTTTGTCAGTGGCAAGCATGTTTTGATTAAAAAGGTGTGTTGCAAGTAGCCTACTCCTTTATCCACCTAACCATAGTCCATAAATGCTATGTAATGTTCATTTTTAAGAGTAGGGTAGCATTTTAGATGGCGAGTCTGTTGATGCGGCTTGCATCCAACAGCGCGCTTTGTTTTACCATATTTGCTGTCTTTTTCTGGAGAGTGCGAGGGCATCAATATATATATATATAAAAATAGTTCTGCAAAGCTTCTGCATGAAGTGCCTGCTAAGCTCACATTAAGCGAGTTTTCTCTTGTGATTCAGTTACAATACAGCAAGCTGGTTTTTGTCAAATCAGCTCTTATACATTTTACTCTGATCTTTAAGCCCTTGTGGAGTCACATGAACACTACTGAACATTTTATTGGACAGGGTGTTCAGCCGCTGAACCTGGTGAAGTAGGGAGTAGTTTCAGACTGCTGTTAGATGATCACACCTAGGCATGGGGGAAATGCATTTTTTCCATTATATATTTTCTGTAACTCTTTAGATGCCAGTACAATTATGACAGCTTCATGGTAATTTAAAAGAAACATCTATTTTCATAAATGTTTGAAACAAAATTATTTCAGATGGCTGTACATTTATTAGTTACATGGTTCTGCCTGAGCATTTTTTAGCTTTACTGGCGTCTAAAGAGTTAAAGTTTCAAAAACGTATTTCACCCAGGTCTGTTGAGGACCTTTAATTCAACCAGACCATGTTAAATGCCTACTTCAGGTCTGCTTTTGTGTACAACATATGCCAAGTGTCTTTTTGTGTTTATAATTTCATGGGGGGGGCATCACCCACAAAGGTGTGCTCTTGTCAAAATAACAACAGATCTGTTGAAGTGGATGAGGCCATGCGAGAAACTGGAGCGTTGTGAGACCGCTGAGTCTCGAGTGGGAAGTGCAACTCCCGGCCAAACTAGCTGTAGAAGGGCCGTGGCACTGAAAACCCACAATGCAATACGATCTTTCATTACAGCTGAACAGTCTGCGTTCTCTGTTTTCTGACTGAAATACAAATAAATAATACATCCTGGATGTGTACATTCCAGGGCCGTTTGCGCCTTCTTCAGCGTGTTGCCACGCAGTTGGCTTTCCCAGCTCTGTAAATCCCCTTGGAAATAATTTAAGGCTTGAGCATAAAAGGCAGAAGATGCACTCAAGTATGCGGTTGTACGGTATGTCTGGTCAGCAAGGGCATGGATGAGAAGAAACTGAAATGTGTTCTACAAAGAGAATGAAATCCGTAATGAGCAGCTGATTTAGCCTCAGTGCTGCTGACAAAGTGCAGCTTGTTATAGCTTGGTTTAATGTATTCTACCCGCCACGTATAAATAAAAAATACGGGCTAGGTGAACGAGGGAAGCAGCAGGTGCCGCCGGTAATTCTTGCTGTAAATAAGGCAGGCTGCACCTGATACTCACGATTCGATTGCCTTGGTTTTACCGCTGGAAGCGAATTAATGTTATCCTTGACCGCGTGATAACGGGCACCCCGCCCACAGTGCTGGAAACTCGTGGTGCCCATTCTCCCGGAGATCGGTAATTATTCGGCGCTCGAGTCGCCGCGAGTAACAACGCCTGTCAGTCAAAAATCTATCCAACGTACAATTCCCGCTCGGCAGCCGGCTAGCGCGGTGTAGCGGGCGGGCACTTTCTTCCAGGGGACGTCAAAGTTGACACGTCGCGCGGCCCTCCGAGGCACCGCTGAAACAGCTACGCGTGTTATTCTGCATGCCAGGCTTCTCCTGACAAGCAGAGAGAAAAACAAGGAGAAATGGTCTGTGGTCTGCTTTGTCACCGTTTTCAGCTGTTCAGCCTCTCTGGCCATCCAAAGCTGTTATAAAGGAAACATCTTTGAAGCATCTAACCAGACCTCCTGGTTTTAGAAGCACACGCACACATAAACAAACATACAAATAGCTTGGGCAAGGCCTAGTTTGCAGATTCCTCTCCTTTTGAGACGCACTATGACATTATTCATTAAAACACCCTTGCCGTTTTCAGTTTAGGCTGTTATCGGGTTGCATTCTGGGAAGGAGGATGTGCAACATCCCCGGGGTGTGATCTGCGCTGTGCCTTTATCTGAAGGGAACAGAGCGTCGGTGTCACACAATGTTCTTCTCCTGTCAGAATATACACTCAGGCACGGCGAGGAAAAGAGAGAAAGAAAAAAAAACTTGTTATTGAGATTTAAATGCTGTAGGCGAAGATTAAATTACTACCCCATTAGTGCAGCTATCTGGCGGCGTGAGTTTATTCTGCAGGAGTTTGTATGGGGTACGAGACGAGCGGTGCTTCTAATGGCCATGATTAGTGTCGGCTTCCTTTGTGCTGTGGGGATCAATAGTGAAAGCTACATTATCTGTTTTGAGGGGAGCCGAGGGAACGAGGGCGTGGAGGAGGAAGGAGACAGAAAATACAAAGGCGAGAGAACGGTGGGGGAAGGAACGAGGAAAGGGGGAGTCTCTTAAGTAAGTGCACGGGTGTACGTGTAGCGTGTTGTGGAACCAACACGGTTGGCCTAATGCGTTTCCTGAGGCGCGCACGCTATCTGGTGACGCTATGCTCTGCCCCTTCCTCTCAGCGGAGTTCAAAACTACGCGAAGATTACGTATTTTTACCACCCCTAAAGAGCAGCAGCAACGCCACAGTGAACAGAACTGTTAATTTAATGGTGTGCTGGATGAGTAATGCGGCCGAGAAATTCTCGTAACGTTCCTGCAATGTTTTGGAAACGTTGTCAGGTTCAGAATCGCGTTTAAAACACCAGAGAAACACCCTTTTAAAGAAAAAAACGGCTCGTTAGAGTCACGTGTTGACCACGGAGACTCCCGAATGCCGTCGTGCTTCTTTTCATAATTAATTATTTTGTTGAATTAATTATGATGCACAGACCAACTCTCTTCAAAGGAAGCGATGAGCTCGCTACTTTAATGTCATCCTGTCAAACTGATGAAAGGGACGCTCTTATGGGGTTTGGTGGGTGGGGATGGGTGGTTTTGATGAGAAATCAGGGTATGCAGAACATCTGTCTCCTAACATTGGTTTCTCAACCTCGCCCAACCACGCACACACCCCCTCCCAAAGCCAGGTTGGTCTGTCATCTTTTACCTTGTCCAGGAGTATATTTAAAGATAACGCACCTTTTTAATTAACTTGCGAAGGAGCGAATCATCAGGCGATGCATGATTGTGAATATTTGGAATGTGCAAAGTGGCTCTTCCTACTCTGCTAAAATGCTGCTGTGTGAGGATAGTGTGTTCTGGGGACTACTTATTTAAAATGTCTATATCCATAGACAACAATTTACTGTATACCATCGGATATGTGTTTTTGTATTCTGGAGTATGCCTTCCCCAAACCGAAAACATTTAACATTTAGTTAACATTTCCATGTCTGGGCTGAGGACTTTTAAGTGATGTGTAGCCTACATGCAGCAGTGAATGTAACTATACATTTTTTAGTACGAAACTGAGGAGGGTTTTAGAGTGTACATCTCCCCTCTTCCACACCGTTTACTTTAGTGCAGGTGTGCTGAACTCCAAAGAGCCTTTACGCGTGTTTTTTTCCCAGCTAATTACTCTGGCTTAATTTATCCGAAAAGCTTTCCGGGCAGCTGGCTCACTCCCACAGCAGATTGTAGTCGGACGTCTTCGCCCATGAAATGCATGCAGTCCGGGGCTGTAGCTCGTGACTTTTTTATTTTTAAAAGTGCGAGAGGAAAAAACGCGTTTTCTGGCCGTCGAGATAAAAGTCGGCGTGAAATCGCGAAACTGGATCGGCCCTTAGCGGTGCACCCCCGCTTTATAGCGTGCGCTTTTATCTCAAACCCGAATGCGGCGGGATCAGAATTAGTGAACCGTATCAGGCTCATTGGCACTGAGACCCGGCTGTGTCAGAGAAGATTAGGACTATTGAGCATGGCGACTATTGAAGCGCACATGGTTGCTCCGCTAATGTCAGCCCCCCCCACGCACCCTGCCCCCCATATTATGTTATATAAATAACATTATTTTTATTGAGCCTTCTTGACATTATATGTAATACGTAATGGGATTTTTATCTTGCATGTGTCTGTCAGTGAATTGGGTGTCATGCTGTGCGGTTTGGTCCAGTTTGGTCCAGTTCTGTTCAGTCCTGCTGTGCGATGCTTCAAACAGGCTCATATTTATCAGGCCTTGTTCAATGGTGATCTGAGAGAGAGCCAGAGGCAACCTTAAACAGCACTCGTGAGCAATCCAAGGGTGGTGAGCGGGGGGGACGAGAAAATAAATAAGAAAATATGAAACACAAATACAATCTCCCTTTGGGGTCGACGGGAGAGACGGCTGTCGACAGAGACGAGGACAGAATGATGCCGTTTGTAAAATAAAACCCCAGCCTTCTCCGTCTCTTCTTAACATGTAATTTATTTCTCTTTATGTCCGCCGAAGGACGAAGGTGTATCAGGAATTGGCTGGCAGCTTGGCTCCCGTTTGTTTCAATCTCGCAGACTATGGAATCGTTTTTATTGGCGTTTGCATTGTACGGTTTCATTTATGTCCCCTTGCACAACTGAGATGCCGTTTCCCGCGCGGAGTACATCACTCTCTGTCACAGAGGTTATTATTTTCGACTCGTGTTTTATGAGATTCTGGTCGAGGGTGAGAGGGGTTAGAAGTCCCTGTGAGCAGCGGACCTCATAGCAGGTAATCTCCCACCTCAAAGTACACAATTTTAGCCTTCGGCTAAACAAAATTACTAAGTTACAGATGCTTTTCAGACTACCACTGGCATGGAACAAGGCTTACCTCGAAAAGCTCCAACTGAGGCCTTGCCCAATGGACGCCAAACACATCAGAAAAATAGTGATGGCAAACCTTAAATGTAGCACTTACGAATAATATGGAAAACCTCAAAACTGTTTCACTACTAAACTCTAAGGTCATGCAACTTTTTATTGAAAAAGTTGAAGAAGCTGAAGTTGCATGATCTTAGTACTTTTTTTATTTTTTTATTATTAATAATAAAAAAAGTTCCTGAAAATACAAAGGAAATTCCGTCCTTTTGAAGAAAATAAACCTTTAACTTTCCAATAAGATGGCGATATCGTAAACCAGCGGTCTGTATCACAAAGCAGGATCACTGAGTCAGCTGGATAACTACACTGAGTAAAACGCGGAACCCTCCCAAATCTGGAGCTGAAGAGCTACTCAGTGCAGTCATCCAGCTAACTCACTAATCCTGCTTTGTGATGCAGGTCCCCGGCCCAGTTTAAGACCATCTTACCCAAGTGAAACCAGGCCAGTTGTACCCCAGTCACACAGACTCCCAGTCGCAGCCAGCTAATGACATCGCCAAGACTCAAACTAGTGACGCGTAAGCCAGAGAGCTTCTGCTGTCATGGTGCAGTGTGTCACAGACGTTCCGTGAAGTAGGCGGGTTTACACTGGTTTCTTGTTCATTTCACTGTGCCTAAAGACACTCTGGTTTTGTGTTTCAGACATCAACATGGCTGGGGAACCGCGACCATACAGGCCCAAGGTGGGACCCAAACGACCCCTTTCCGCCATTTACAGGTGGGTCCCCCCTCGTCTGGCATCTGAGATCATTGCATTTACGCACTGTTATAGCTCACATAGCACGCTTACGCCCAGTCCTTTTGGCTTTGGGTTTTTGGTTCTTTATTTTCCAAGTTATTTTCTGTCCAGAAATGTCTTATTTTCTTTTTTCAAGGTGGCACTTCGAATCGGTGGTTACGCACCAGTAAATAACTCAATGCTGGCTAAATCATGCTGGAACCAATCCGATTGCAGGGTTTTTCAGCAGACCAATCTCACAAATTGTTACTTCCTTTAACATATGCTGTACGTGATTGGTTTAAAGAGAGCAGGAATGCCTGCTGGATTATGAATCCATTTTCCACATGACCACCACCAGTCAGTTTATAACTGGTGCCCTGGATGGCCAGGGGTGCATGCCAATATCCTTCACTCCCCACCTCCACTCCCCCACTACCTCTCCTCTACTACCCGGAAGTATGCAAAACTGCCTTTCATTTTGAGTACAATTATTTGCATGTTCAGTATACAATGTACCTGACATTGGGGTTTGCGTCGAGACATTAATTAATATGTAACCATTAATACGTAAATAAGGTGAAATCAGCTACATTAGATTAAAACACAAAGATCTGTTTCCGGGGCACGGAGTAGAGGAGTGGTAGTGGAGGAGGAAAGGTTGCATTTTTCGACTATTGGGACACACCCCAAGTCTATGCAGATTTTCAATCCAACCAATCACCTGCTGATGTCACTAATTAGTTCCCTCCTCTTTGGTTGAAGTTGTGCTAATCAGTGAAATCAGCTGGTGTAGTGATTGGTTGGAATGAAAACTTGCATACTCTCGCCCGGGCACCACAGGTTTATATGGATAGATTAATGCAGTATGCTGCCTTTTTTGCGGTTTCATTTACATTTGGTTTCAAAATTTGTATAACAGCCAAAGCTCTGCTCTCATTGTGTCTGTTTCATTTTGTTACCCTGCAGCGGCTATGAATTTGACTATGACTACTACAGAGAT
Organism: Ilyophis sp. 1 JC-2022; assembly: GCA_022702515.1. Classification (NCBI taxonomy): domain Eukaryota; kingdom Metazoa; phylum Chordata; class Actinopteri; order Anguilliformes; family Synaphobranchidae; genus Ilyophis; species Ilyophis sp. 1 JC-2022. The sequence continues at coordinate 11,959,843 of CM040395.1, forward strand.
GACTTCTACAGTCGGTAAGTACAGTTTTCCTTTCAGGTAGTAAAACTACACTACGGTCTTTGTCCTCTCACTCTTATAGTCTTATAGTGGCCAACATGCCTGACCAATATGGAACTACAGCTCAAATGTATATTGCACCAGTAATACAAATATGAAAAAATATGTATTGATATGATATGAATATTGATATAGTTTAGGCTTAATATTTATTAAAAAACTGTTTATTTTGTTTAGGCTTGACTTAACAAATAACGCACAGCTATTCAGTTCTACACACATAAATTCTACTCCAGTGTTTTTCAACCTTTTTTGAGCCAAGGCACATTTTTTACATAAAATAAATCCTGAGTCACACCACCAACCAAAAGTGTTACTAATTAAGTGAAGTTAATAGGATAAGATAATTTCCCACGGCACACCTGACGATCTCTCACGGCACACTAGTGTGCCGCGGCACAGTGGTTGAAAATCACTGTTCTACTCTATGTTAAGCCTATAGCCTGTAAGGTTTGTGAAAATTATTGGCTATTGGGTTTGCTTGGCTTGGGTTGTAATTTTGGGCACAGAAATTGCTAGCATTTGTCAGCAGCTTTGCAATTGCTTAATTTAAATATTGTTTTCTGTGGTAAACCCAAGATCATTTTCAAACTTGTGCAAGAAGAAGAAAAGAAATAGTGCCTTACAAGCGAAAAAGAAAATTGCCTTATTGAACAAATACAATCAATCTTTTGAAAATGAGTAACTTCTGTCAGCCTGTGATGGTGAGTTAATGAAACCCACAGATCAGGGCTCGATATCTTATGAGGTCGGAGCAGTGTTTCAGACACTGATTGCACAATAGAAGTCAATGGACCGAAATGACAAATGAATACAGACGACCATTCTCAGAAATAAAGATATGGCTCTGAATCACTGAAGCCATGAATGGTAAATGGAAATATAAAGAGAAAAGTGATTGAATAGATCCCTCTGAATTCAGTAAAAAGAACAAAAAAATCATTAAAATGATTTGTTCTCACTTATTTATTTTCTCACTTTTTCAACACGCTTTTGTGACGATCAGAATTCTTGTCTTTCAAAGACATGTTGCTGAATGTGCGTTGTGCTGCGAGCGGGTAACGGAGGTTCTCGGAGGCAAAGTGGGCGTCTTTATATCTGGAATTTTTATGAGCTGGTTAAAACAGATTTTTTTTTTAGTTCTCTCTCAACTGTGACAAATAATTTAGCAAGGAATGCCATCTACTCCAGGAGACACTGAGATGGATTAAAGTTTAATTAAATTCTGCTTGTGGTCCTGCTGCCCGGCAGGTTCTTGACAATTGGTAGATTCTAAGTGCCGTTTAGGTAGTATATGATTTTGTGGCAATAGAAAACAGAGGTTTTATTGTTGAACGCTCCAAGCTTAACCGTTTTGTTAAAAATACATTACATATACATATGCAGGGGTCCTGGTCCTGGTCCTGGACAACTTCTACTCCTAGGGCTTGATTTACTAAGACCTTTAGCATGTGCAAAACCGTTTAGCACTCGCAAAACCAATAACGTGACCAATGATTGGTCATGGTATTTGTTTTGCACCAATCGTTGGTCGTGTTATTAGTTTTGCCCGTGCTAAAAAGGTTTTGCACATGCTAAACGTCTTAGTAAATCAGGCCCCGAGTCCACAGTGGGATACACTAGCGGTTGCTATTGGTGCTTAGTGAGTAGGAGCAGATGGAGGGAGTAAATGGACGCGGTGGAAAAGTTTGCTTTAAATTGATCATTGGTCTCAAACTATTTTCATTAAGGTTCCTTTCCTTATCGGTTTTCACCTCAGCGGTCACCACTCAGTAGGAGTGTAGTGTAGTGGATGGGGAACTGGGATTATAACTTAGTGTGGCGATTTTGAGTCCCAGGTCAGATCACGGAAGAAGATCCTTAATTGCGTCAGTGCTATAAATATCCAGCTGTAATTATGTATGTGGAAATGTACGTTGTGCATGTTGCTGTGCACGAGAGTTTAATTTTGGGTCCTTTCCCCAGGCTGTTTGACTATCATGGGCGGGTTGCGCCCCCTCCCCGTACGGTGGTCCCAATCAAGCGCACTCGAGTGGCCGCCCCGCCCCCGCGCAGGGGGAAGGCCGCTTTTTCCGTTAAGATGTCCGCCTCCTCCTCGTCCAGACCGGCCATCTCTAGCTCCTCATCCGCCGGACCAAAATGTACGTTCAGATCATGCCCCCGAGGGCTCAGTTTTAGCTTGATGGAACTGAATGCAATCTTTGTAAACGCCCCCCCCCCCATTGATATGAATTCAGTTTACTGGATTAACTGAATACAACATTTTCTTATAAATATTGACCCTTACATATGCCATATGTTTAGAACTGACATTCAAAGCAAATGCTTTTTTCAGCTCATTAAAAAAAAATAGCATTTTTATTATTGTCTTAAAGTCTTCTGGTTAAGTTATTTAAATGACAGAGTGAATGGTGGTGCTGTATGAGGTAAAAAAATTTTTTTGGGGGGGGGGGGTGGGTGCAGGGCAGGTCACTATGGTATTATTTATATTTACATCTCATCCAGAGTCTTGCATAAGTGCAGACATACACGTGTATGAATGAACAGGCTTGAGACTGAAGTCATCAGGGTCGCAACCGACATTAGTAGTCGAGCCATAACATTACATCATAAGGTTAGTTGCCATAGTGGAAAGAGAATGTAGCATTATTAGGAAGCCAATGGGTTAGCGGGATTCAGTTTGTTCTGAAATGTGTGCGGTACTGAACAGAAGTTGGATGTCGTGCCCGCACGCGTCTCGCGCTGAGGCTCACGTGAAGCCGCATTCCCGGAATAAACCAAGGGGGTCATTCGTAACGCAGGAAGATAGATCTCTTCTGAGACTTCTCCGTCATCGATCTCCCTAAACTCTCTGCGAGGTGGGATTAGGGGCGGGCAATTTTATCACTTCACCCTTGAGATAATCTCACAAATCCCTGACAAACCACCCCACACCTTCTGCCCTCCAGCCCCCACCCTTTTGCTGGAGTAACTAACAAACTATAATATCCTCTCTTCCTCCACATTTATTTTTGTGAATGCTGTTCCATCAGCCACCCCTCTCTGTTCTCCAGTAATGATGCAAGCCCTTTATTTCTACCGCTTTTGTTGTTGCAAATGATAAACGGTTGTTTGTATGCCAGCCAGAGGCTGATAGCAAACAACAGGTTTCCGTTTGCTGGTCTTTCAAGTTTCCAAAGTGAAACCTGCATGGCGGAGGTTGTAGCTGAGATCTCCCGCCGCACTACAAATTTGTATGTGAAGCGAAAATCAGAAAATTCGTCTTTCCAGGTTGGCGGGGTGATGTTTGTCAGATGTGGGGATGACCCACCGACTCAATACTAACACGATGACGGCTGCCTCGGATGGCTTTCTTCTTTTGTGAACAACGGGCGTGCTCCGTATTGGAGGGAGACTTAAAATTGGCTTCCGTACGATGATAACTTTTCCGTTTTTTTATCTTGTGTCTGCAGTGAAGACGGACCAGCTCCAGACCATCAAAAGGGAGGTGTCTCAGATCAAAGTTAAGATTGACTCTCTGCTCGTCCGACTGGAGAAGATTGAGAAGCAGCAGCGAGCCGAGGCCGGTAAGGGAGGGGCGGGAACCTTCTAGAGAGAGCCGCAGGGGGCGGGGGGGAGTAGATTGAAAAGGCGCACACAGCCATCAGTCATCTTTCCAATATCAGGAGATGGTATTAAAGACTGCTAGGTCAAAGAACATGACGGGCTGACAGATGCTGTAATTCAGAGGAAACGGTGAGCTTTACTTAGAGGCTTTCACATTAGCAGGCCAAAAGCGCAAAGAAAAGAGCGAGAGAAAGAAAGACAAAAAAAGAGTGTATAAAAAAATAAATAAAAAAGGTGCTTTGCTTGCAGCATTTTCCACAAATTAGTCAGAGCCCTGCATTCATTCTAATAAAACAGTCGGGTACATTTCATCAGTTCAGTGAAATTAAACCCGGTCACGGTTTTAATAAACTCGGTCACGGTCAAACATGAGGGAAAATAAAACGCTGTCTCTTTCTTTCTTTCTCTTCTATTCCCTGTTCCCCTTATTATGTCCCCTGTGGCCCTCTGTATTTTTCTGTCACTCCACCTCTCTGTCTCTCTTCTCTCGTTAACTGTATTTTCCCTTTTCTGTCATGCCATCGTTGTCACACGTTGTCTCTGACCCTCTCTAATTTCCATCTGTCACACTCTCACTTCATCTCTCTCTCTCTCTCTCTCTCTCTCTTTCTCTCACACCGTCTCACTCTCCGCCCCCTTTTTTTAAAAATCCTTTGCTCGCCCAGAGGTGCAGAGGAAGTACGAGGACAGGTACGAGCCCCACCACGAGTCCGTGTCTGAGGCGGCGGAACATTCCGGAGAGGAGGTGGGCGAAGGCGCGCTGGAAACGGAGGCCGGGGAGATGACTGACGGGGGCGAGGATGACTATGATGACGAAGGCAGCGCTGATCTGGTGAGGGCCCTTCAGATTCCTCATCCACCTATAGGCCAAAGGACCGCTCCTGGCCACTGAATCAGAGAAACAACGTCCAGTGTTAAAGACCCATTCACTAATTTCGGTTGCTAATTAAATGCTAACGAGCAAAAAGACAAAGTACGGTACTGTAGCATAGAATTATTCTTCTAATAAAAACAATGATAAAGATCCTCATGAAAGGCACTTCAAAAGGAAAAATAAGTATTACAATAATTATTGGGCTGACAGTACTTCTTTGTTTTGTTGTAATTTATTGTGGCTGCTTACAGTAAAAATAAAAAATAAAAATCCACAGAGGTATGTGCCATGTATATAATGTTTGTCGATTAGCCACCAAAATTACTGAATGGGTCTTTAATTCAACTCTGACACAGAGTTTATATAAGTCCAGTATTGTATAAGAGTGTATTTAACACCAAAACTATTACTGTGGATGTGACATTAAAAATAGATGTGGTGAGAAATTCTGTAGCAGTAAAAGAATTGGGAAGAGAGAGACAGTGATGATGAAAGGAGGGAAGGAGATAGAGAAAGAAAAATAAAGAAAGAAAGAGAGAGACAGAGGTGAGAGACGAGAAAAGGAGAGAGCTGGGATTCACTTAAGCCGTTAGTATTATGGTCCACAACTCTGGTTCTGGGGGGCCACAGGTTTGGCTGGATTTTGTTTTTACCTTAAAATCGGCAGTTAATTCAGACGTGAGTTAACTGTGTAAACAACTGTTGTGATTGATCAGTTATGTGCTGAGTAACTAATAGACCTAGCATACTGCCATACCACGTGACTCTCGTACCAGGACTGGGGACTGATCGAAAAAGACAGTTAAAACAGACACAGAAAGGGAAACGGCTAAATAGAAAGATAGATATGTATATGACAAGGGTTTGTCTCTAAATCTGACATGACTAGGCTGAATATAGACATATGCGCTGAATATGAGATGGAGCCTGTGTATCTGTATTTATGGAAGCACAATTTCTAGTGTTAAGTCAACTCAATAACAGTGCAATATCCGTCCAACGGGGGCAATACATGCCTTCTATTCAAGTTAAAAGTACACTGTTAAGAATCCATTTCATACTGAACATTTTGCTATGTGGCCAGTGGTGGAAAAATCTGGAGTCAACAGCAGGAATTGTCTTTTGTGGGGGGGTGGAAAAATAAATAAACTGAAATATTGTAAACTTCAATTCAAAAAAACATTCTAGGCTGTTATTATGTGCACTTGTAAGATGATCTGATGAATTATAGGAAAGTACAGAGTTAACTAAGTTGAACTATTCTGTTTTTCAGATAGAGAACCACGTATCAGACATAGACAACTGAAAAAGGTCAGATTCTTTAATTTTTTCTTTAAAAATAAAATAAAATTTAATTCAGTTTGTAGTAATGTTTTTACTGAGGAAAAAAACTAATTATGAAACTATGATACGCTATATTCAAGTAATTAAAGGCAAAGTGACCTTTCTATTTCAGTTGTTTTAAAACCTTTTTTTGAATTCTAAACATATTTACCTGTATATTGTAATACTGTGGTAATACTATAAGGATGTGAAAGCATGCCAAGCTACATAACATCTTAACCAACAGCTTAAAAATCTAGGATACCTCAATACATGTATGTTGGTGTAACAGTACATACAATATACTGTTAAAACATTAATATTCACCACAGCATCCCAGCCACCTTAGTGAATATTTGATCCTTTTTCCTCAAGGAGAGGGAAATGAGATTTAGCGCACAGTCCTTTGTAATACTGAGCACTGGCTGCCATTGGCTGCGTCCGCCTCCGACTTCTGTCTGACCTAGATGGGGGAAAAAAGCCATTATGACTCCTGTCTTCAGTCAAACAAATGGGCCACTGTGAAGTCACTTCACTGATATGCCACTGCCAGCCTTGACGACGCTGAGATAACTGCCATGGCGGTAATGACATCGGCCAAGGAAAGTCACACCGTTAAAATGCAGGGGACACAGGCTGCAGACAGAAGTAGATTTTCTACTCCTTCCTGGATTTAGAATTGTGTGTGTGTTTGTGTGCGTTGCAGTGTTCCTTACAAGAGTGTCCGTATGTTAATTCGGAAAATGTGGGCCTATGGTTTTGATCAGCTCTGCTCAGCATTGCACGACCCTTTGACCTTGACTGCACATTTTTCCCCACTGCGGTTGGCAATTGGTGAATATGCTCAATTGAGCAATAGGCTATGCATATTAAAATACAAAAATATAAAGTCAAAGCAGGTTTATGCCTGTCTACGACTGCGGGGGAACAGCGTGCGACGGATGCCTCGAGGGAGGAGATGCTGAGAAAGACATTTCGCTTCTTCCATCATTCCCGACAGCCCTGGATAACGAACCGCATAGATTAATCGCCGGTCCGTTTGCCTCTGCACTGATAAAAAAAAACATATAAATTCCGCCACCCAGATGGCGCGTTAGCTGAAAGGGCTCTTTGAGACCGTGCATGTAGGCGGCCCGGCGGTGCTAATTTGGAGAGCGAAGCAAGCCGTTCCAGTGCCAAAAATAAAAGAGCATTTATAATAGCATTTAACACTGGCTTGCAGAGTTACAAGCGTCCGTTAGCGTGCGGTGTTTGGATGCAACTGCAGGAAGGCGAAGATACCATTTCACTCTCTGATTTTAGAGCAGATTAAAAGTTTTTAATAAGATAGTTATAGCAGGCTCGGGGTGCACCTCAGACTTTCACCTCAAATAACATTTGCTCTCTCTCTTGCTTTTTACAAAGCGTGAACTAATTAAAGGATAAATTAATTCATTAATTAATTATATGGAGTGTGCATGAGCTACAGCCGCCCTGTGGTCATAAAGGTTCCTGCTTAATGTCTGCTAATTAACTCACATGACCTTAGATTTGGCCTCTCGCTTTCTCTCTCCTTCCTTCGTTCGATGATTTTTTTTCTTTTCTATTTGCTGTCCGTCTCCCTGGCTCACTCGCCCTCTGTCTCTAAGTATTTATTCGTATATCTCTCCCTCCCTCACTTTTTCATTAATGTCTGTCGTTCAATTTGTTCTACATTTTCTGCAATAAGACTTGCATCTCTAGGGGGAGGGGGATGAACAGCAAATGGCCACGCTGCAGGACCCTAGGAAATGGGATTAAAACAAATGTTCGACTGGTGAACCTCGGCAAGATCGAGCACTTCAGATCCCACAAGGTTTATTTTTGTGACTGCGCTCCGGAGTTCAGTGTACGGTGCGTCATATTCGAGAGGATTATAAAAACAGCCCAGATTTCCCTCGCCGACAAACCCTCTATCAATTATACATGCACAGGGGCGGAACAGAATTTGCACAATCATGTTTAGCGGCTGTGTGGAGTTTTAATGAACCCCGTCCTCCTTCACAGGGAGCGAGGAGGAGTCACGACGCGCTGTGAGAGCCGGAACGAGCAGTGGGGAAAACTGCAGACCCGCGGAAAGGTTTCTTCAGGTGGAGAGTGCGGAATCCCAACAAAAATAATCAAACCATATTCCCGTGAAGGAGAAGAGACCGCCAAACAGGAGCCGGGTTTCCTTCTGAAATGACGTGTCACTACCCAAAATGGTCTGCAAATTAAACGAGAAAAAAAAGACGACACAATACCGTATGCTTTTATTTTCCCTCCTGAAAGTGTTTTTACAAGTCAGACTACATGCCTCTGGCTTTACACACTTGTTATTTATTTGTATTTAAGATTAAAATAAGGTCGTCATGTACACCCTTTGATAGTGAGTTGAGTTTACCACTGGTCAAAAACAAATCTCTTCAATTAGTACTATGTCAGTATGTATTTTGTATGATGTGATATCTACTGAAACCCTCTAAAGACTCCCCCCAGTGTGTGGCTCAAGGCTTCTGTATGCATTTACTTAAAGTGCTTCATTTTCTGACCGTTTTTCATGTTGATGACTGCATTGCTCTGCATTGCTGACTTGTTATGGCCTTTCCCTGAAATATTTAGCCCATTTATTTGAATTAGTTTGTTCACTTACTCCTCACACTAATTAATATTTCAAGCCTCTGAAATGACAAGGATATTATGTTGATGAGCACACAGTTGGGTGGCGATATTATCAAGGAATATTCTTCATGCAGCACAAAGCTCATTTTCTGCTGACCTTCCCTAGCTGCACTGATATGTGTGGCATTCCAGTCCAGCCCAATAGGGCATTTTTTATTAAAGCTAATGAGTTTGCTCCCAGCGGGTCAAATTCTGCTGACACGTGAACGCCTTTCTTTTCTTTTCTTTTTTTTTACCAATGACATCCTCGTTATCAGGTGTTTGCAAATAAATGAGCATATTTTGTGTGTTTGATAAAAGCATTATGTTTATTCTTTTGTCGGTCTTACTTTGGTGAAACCATATAATGGTGGAGGCTAATTATATTCACGTTAGGTGCACTCTTTATAAAGAATGAACGATGAATTGTTTTGGTTTGTAAGCAAAGCCATGATGCCAGATTATAAATGTGTATTGTTAAAAATGCTATGGTATGTTACAGAACAAGCCCGCATTGTTCTGCTTGATTCACTTCAGCACAGGGCCAAACTAGCAGTCGTAAGTATTGGCTTACCACCAGCTTACTGTCAGCCAGATCAAATTCACCCTGGACAGGCCTCCTTCTTGCCCTGAGGATAGGTGGTATGCAGCCAAGTTTGGCCAGTAGAATTGCGGCAGATGTCCTTGGGCATTAATGTTGCTGGTCATGGAGGTACGCCCGTGCCTGTTCCCAACTTTGCCAAGCTTTTTTTACGGAGGTGTCAATGGTGACAGTAGCTCTTCTGGCCATCTGAACGGATGTTGTCATAGTGTCTGCCGAACATTTTAACATTTCTCGCACCTGCACGGCCAAGCCCCCAGAACAAAACCTTTCCAAATTCCAAATCTAGACCTAACTTATGTTTGAGAACAAGGTTGACACACAGTATCACTTTTAGATCCCGAGCAGGAAGGCATTCGTAACAAGAATGGAAGGGCCTGCGCAGTGCTAATGCTCCCAAAACATTCTTTTAGACAATTCAGTCTGAGTGGATCAAAATATCAAAGTAAGATTTTTTGGGGAGCTTTAGTAATTTGCAGCACTATTATTTCTTATGAGCAGGGTTTTTAAAATGCTATTGCCACCACCCTGCAGGCCTCTGCATAGCCAGCTGCAGCATTTTTTGTGTTCATTTCTTTCCCCCTGTAGTTTGTATTCTTATTTTATATAAGTATTTTTTATTATTATTGGTTTTCGTTATAGCCATTGTCAGGCAAGACAATAAAAAGTTAAGTTATTTAGTCAGTCTCATTAAGGAAAAAAACTGCCAAGCCTGCATGTTGGATGAGTTCCAAAGTTACAAAGGAAGCTTGACGCCTCAGTATTATTTGAATCCTTTGGACAGCTGGAACCGTTTTCTTGCATGGAGGAGAGACGAGTAGATCGTGTCGAGTGTGTGAGAAGTCGCATCGCTTACGCCCGGGAGCTTGAAAACACATTTGATCCTTAGCAGTAGATACATTTCCATGCCCCTTGTATTCAGGACTGCCTCATTAGTCTATTTTTTAACAATTACGGCAATCTTGTTTGCAAAGACGGCTTAAATATTAAACTGAGCTCTCTATTTTTGTATACTTGATTTCCCTTGGACAAAGTGTTATTATTAAAAGCACAGGCCCACTGGCTTTTATTGTTTTGGTTTTTCTTTTTGTCGTCGTCGTTCTTGAGAATATTCCTCTTTCTGGGTCGTAAATAATTCACAAGGCAGGACACTGCGGCACTTGGGGAAATTAAAATAATGTGTCTTGGAACAATGGTATGCATCATAAAGGAAAGACAATACGATGCTTTTAGGAGAGCGTTGCTTTCTGGGACCTAACTACAAACCCCTAACGTCTCAAACTACCAAGCCTGAACGGAACTGAAGGTTTAGTACAAGTGTAGAATGTCCAATCAAAGAGGTTTAATGAAGTAAACAAAATGATGTACAGAAATATAAATTTAAAAAAAGAGGGTAAATCTATTTTTTACGATGAGCATGTTGTTGAAAGTGTTGTTAAAATGTATTTTATTTGTATTTAATAAGTTTTGGCTGTTGTATGGCTGTAGGCTCTCGAGTAGAACAGAGAACAATTAAACTGCTCTCGAGTAGAACAGAGAACAATTAAACTGCTCTCTACGTAGTATGTTCAGTCTTATTATTCATGTTCTTTCATTGAATAATTCTCGTCTAGAACACTTTTTGTTTTCAGAAATGTGCTGCTCAAAAAGCTAATGATGAAGCACTTTTCAACTATCTTCACTTTTCTTAATTTCAATTGGTACCCAGCCAGCTGAATAAACAACACTCTAAAGATAGACTGGTGAGGGATAGCTTGCTTGGTAGCAAGCTCATTATTCACTAAGCAAAGGGATCAATAAAAAACAAACAAACCGGCACCAGGCAACAACTTTTTCAAGGAATGAGCCACATATTTTTATATTCCTTGCTCACCTAATTTATTTTGTACTGTGTTTTTCTGGATGGATATACTGTTTAGTTTCATTATATAAGTAATATGTGATAATTTACTCTCAGTGCCAAGTATCTCACTCTGTAGTTATTGTTACAGTTCAATCGCAGGAAACCAGGGGTAGGTGAGTTAACTCCACAATCAACTGTTTAGAACCGCTTTCATTTGATTTCACATTCTGAGTACCAACAAAAGCACACATGCAGCTCTCCAAAGACGAGAGTGGATACCACTGGACCAGGTCAAAGGCCAATGTGTCAGTAAGTCTTTGTTTGGATCAGCAGCTTGAAGTGACTCAAATTAGATTCCCCCTTCCCCCACGTATCTAATACTTATTTGATCTTTTCCTTGAAGTCTAAACAGCAAATAAACACATGGTCTAGGATATTTTCATATGTCTCCATAGTCCATATGTATCATTCCTAAATCTGATGCATATGCAATACGTGGCCATGTGACCTTTGTCTTAACCAGCCAAATCAGATTTGTTCGCCTTCTGAAGTACTTTTCCTTCACTCCCCGAGTGAAGAACGCACAGTGTTGACTTGCATCATCATCTAGGGACAGAAATAAGAAACGGCTTTCCTAAACATGCAAATCTGATCGGCCCACATGTAAAATTATGGTCAGTTGGCCAAGAACATTTGATTTGGAAAAATAATTTATAATCTGTCTACACATCACATAACACATAACAATCACAATTAAACAGTGGAGGAAAGGTGAGGTGATCCTTTAGTAAGGTACAGCACTGCCTGCCACTCCCACCGCCATCGCCGCCTGCTGGACTGTCATCTAGCTGCTACAAATTCTATTTACAGTACATGAACATTGGCTGATTGATCACATTGGTCATTAAAACCTAAAGACTCTGAGCCGACCAGAGGAGGATGGGTCCCCCCTTGAATTTGGATCCTCCCAAGGTTTCTTCCTGTCTACCACCAGGGAGTTTTTCATTGTCTTTGTTGCCCTTGGCTTGCTCTTGTGGGGGTTTAGGCCAGGGTTTTCTGTGAAGCTTATTGTGACAATTGGTTATGAAATAAGCTATATAAATAAACATTGGTTTGATTTAATGGGTGTGTGTGTATGTGTGCTTGCGAGAGAGAGAGAGAGAGAGAGATGCACACCACACAGACACAAAATGATGAGAGTGAGGCAAAACAAGGGTGAGAATGATAAAAGGGTACAGAGATCATAGGAAGACCTGACCTTTCCCTTTATAAGCAGAATCATTTTTTAAATTTATTGTAGGTGTTCATATTTATTTCCATAAAAATCACAATTAAAATCAGATCTAGCTTAAATTTTCCAAAACACACAGGATCATTCACCTTATTTTTGAAGAATGTTCCACACTTTGCCCCAGTGTATATTATAATTGGTTCATTACTGCGCTTGCCTACTACTGAATGTATTCCAAAATATAAAAAATAACATGGTTTTTTGTGCTGACAAATGTAGTTGAACCATAAGGTCCCAGTGAAACAGCAACAAAAACAGTTTTCTGAGGATTTTGTGGAACAGGCAACGGAAGTGCAATTGTGTGACGTCACCCGGAAGCGTTTACAGAGCGGCTAGTTCAAGCTCTGCAGCGGCAAAAACAAAACAGTAGGACTGTGAAATTCAGTGTAAATTACAAAGCAAGTGCTTTAATCTGTGAATTGTGCTATCATACTATTGCATGTGACCGTAAAGCCTGATCTCCAGTAACGTTAAATGTTTATCGGATAGAGCAAGCTGGCTAGCCAGCTGTTCTACTGTTAGCTAACTTGGAGAGTTTGCACTGAAACGATAATTTAGCTATTGCTTAGCTCGTCATTATCCTGTCTTGATATAATGTGCCTGGATTTATCGCTACGTTCGCAACACAATATTGGTAAGTTTCCTTTCTTCTAAGTGGCAGAAAACAAGACTGTAGCAAAGCTTCTAAAGTTACCTAGTTTCGGAGCAAGCTTGATCGACTGAAAAGACGGCAACAATGTGCATTGATTGTTTCACTTCTCAATGTTTAGATGATGGCGGATGGAGAGCTTTGTCTGATTGATAAGAACATTAAAAGGTAATTTTTCTTCAATACCGCAGGCCTTATAACCAGTGCGAACTTAGCTAAATTGTTGGACAGCTTTTCTTCAAGTCTATTTTGAGTGTCTAATATCATGAATTACAATATTGCGGTACTCTTGATTGTTAGTCCTTTCTCTGTCTGTTTTTAGTTTGTTAGAGGTCCCGCTGAGTGTCAATGTCAGATCTTTGAATCTCCATTGTAACCGCATATCAAAGATTGAGGGACTAACAACAACATGGCACCTTCGGCACTTGGATCTGTCGTCGAATCAGATCTCTCGCATCGAGGGGCTGGGCTCACTTTCGACCCTGCGGACCCTTAACTTGTCCTGTAATGTAATAACCAAGATTGAAGGTCAGTACCTTCCGACCAATGTAATTGCACAAGTTGTAAGTTTCATCTTTAGTTATAAAATACGTCATATTTGTTCATATCTGTTCATTCTCTATTTTAGGGCTTATTGGCCTGGTGAATCTTATAAGATTGAACCTGTCTTATAATCAAATAAGTGACTTAACTGGTAAGTGTGCATCATTCAAATATTTATAAAAGGTAATTTTATGCCCCATTAATGCATTTTTATCACCGAGTGAGGTCATGCATAGCTAATTGTTTTTGTTGTTGTTGCTGAATTAAACTGTTGCCAATTGAGATTTAAAACTAGTAAACTGACATTTCCATGTTTACAGGCTTGTTGCACCTCCATGGAAAGGAGTACAAACTAAAACATTTTAATCTCCAAAGCAATCGGTTGAACAACATAAACCAGCTGCTGCAATGCATGATGGGATTGACTAATTTGAGCGATGTCACTCTGAGCATGGAGGGAAACAGTAATCCAGTATGTGCTTCTCCCGGTAGGTATTCTTCCCAAGTTATCTTTGGCACCAGTTCATTACTCTCTCACTATAGGTCATTATACACAAGTTTAAAACATCACAAAAAACAATTATACTTCTAAGAAACAAAATGCATTTTGCATGACTAACGGACGGTGCATCTCACACAAAACGGAAAACACGACAGGTGCTCTGCAAACGAAGAAAATAAATCTTTTCTGTAGACCAATGGTGACTCTACCTTGGTTTTTTGTTGTATTTTACATTGCATCTCAAGACCAATGAAAATAAACCAACTCAAAATGGCTGAAAAATGCTTGTATACTGCTACTCTGAGGTGTCAAACAGTCTGTTAGTTCAATCTTCCAATGTGTACTGTGAGTTTTTACAAATATCCTAAGCCTATCACCTCCATGCCACAAGCCTTTTAAAAACAGAAGTCCTACGCATAGGGATGCTTCATTCCTTCTTAGATAAGCCTTGGTCTTGACGTCCTGCTCACCACGGTGTTTGAACATTAGTGTCCTTTTCTGAAGGTTACAGGGAGGTGGTCCTGCAGTCCCTTCCCCAGCTGACAGCCCTGGATGGAGTGGACCGCCTCGGGAAGCCCGTTCCCCTCATGGACGACTGTCCCGTCGATATTCCCGGGCTGGAGGACTTTGTGGAGTTTCTGCTGTCCTCAGACACCAGCGTCAGTGCCGAAAAGGTGGAGGGCGATTTCACATTTTCTTCCATATTCCATACGGCGTTTGCGTTCTGTATTTGCTCCCCTATACGCTATTTTACATGGGTGCCGTCGCGTGTGACAATTCCGCCAAGTATTCAAATGTGAGGATGCATGCGCAGGGAACGTCAAGAGCAACCGCCTAAAATCCAAAGATGAATATTACCGCGTCGGACGACATTGTTGATCGTTTGATCTTTCTCCAAAATACACTTATTGGTATTGGGCGTGTGGTAACTGTTGTGACCAGTCACCAGAGATGTCGCCAAATCCATCAAAATTGGGAAATGACATATTACAGCTTTAAATAATCTGTTCCACTTTGAAAAGGTAAAATACAACCTGAGAGTTAGAGTTATCAGTCAACCAAATGGATATGAAACCAGAGGTAGCATTATATACATGAGAGCTTATCAAGCTCTTTATTATCGGTGATGTCAAAATGTCAGCATTAAACAGTATATTTCCATTGCTGTAAAAGACTGGTAGTATCTGGTTTTAGGATAGAGAAGAGGTATGGCTTACACTATTGTTTCTGAATAGACTGTGGGGAAAGTCGAGAGTGTTTCCTATAAAGAGGGCCTGAAGTAAATCACGCAGTTCACAAAAGTGACCAGAGATATACAGTAAAATGTCCAGTGTTAATTCAACTCTTAACAGTGTACATATGAGCCTGATCTGGTCAGAGTAGGCTCATATGTACACTGCTAGAGTTGAATTAACACTGGACATTTTGCTGTGAATTTACTGTGTAGAGGTCATTAAAAGGAGGAGAAACCTTTTGAAAAACATTTGGATAGAGCCACCATGGAAAAACATTAGTCTTATGTAGAACATAAATGCATATGTACTAATGAGATCCGGATTATTGTTGGTTTTTAACGTATAGCTACAAAATGAGTCAATGATAAAGCTTTTCTTGATACTCTATATTTTAACAACCTGGCTAAACATTCCTAAGCGCATAATCACAAATGAACTAGTTAGTAAACTACTCCATGAGGCTTTTAATCAGATGGAAGATAAGTAGCTATATTGGCAGTGAAATGGACTTTTAGCCAGCTTGTGTGTGACTATATTTTGATTGGATTAAAAAGCCGGACGTTGAAGCCCGCTGTGATCGAGAGCGCATTCTAACCATTAAAGATGCATAAATGATCCTCAGTGATTTAAGTATAATTTAGACACGCTGGCTGTAGGAAAAATGTGTCTCCTCTTTCGTGATTAATGTGAGCTGTACAGCATGTTCTTTTCTAAGGTCACTAATGCGTTAGGTGGTAGGACTGAGAGGTTTGATAAGCACCATGCTGTGCCACATTAGAGCTGTTTTTTCTGTATTTATGTGCATCCGTGTGTGTGTGTGTGTGTGTGTGTGTGTGTGTGTGTGTGTGTGTGTGTGTGCATCTATGCTCCTTTCTCCCCGCCCCCAGCCTAACTCGGATACCCCTCTAACCACACCGCGTATTGATGAGGTTCTGGCCCAGTTTCGGGAGCGGGGCTGGGGCTCGGCCGGGGCCGTAAGTCACACCCCTGCTGGAAACGCGCACACAGACCCGGAGAAGGGGGCCGGCGACCTGCAGAACAGGGTGCGGATCCAGAATCTGGAGCGGCAGGTGTCCCAGCTCTTCACACAGGTAGGCCAGGAGACCCCGGTTACCCTTTGCCTCCCTTGCCTGGGTCAGGCCATTCTCCTTTCTCCCTGCCCTCCTATTAGTGTTTGACTAGGGTTGTCTCCAAATCACTATTGAGTCTGCCAGTTGAGTATACTTTTTTAAAAGCTGTGAAGTATGCGACAATTGTGAAAATTGAGTGTTCTTAATATCCCTGTATGATATACTTATTTCCGGTTTTTCACTGATAATAGTATGGAGGATATTTTTTGTATACTGCATGTCATTAACAATATGCAGTATGCTAGTACACAGTAAACAGGATACAGTAGATAGGCCTCTGATTTAGACCCAACCATGGCTATTTGAGACATGTCTTTCCCCCCCCTTAACATCGCCTCAGACTCCCAGCCGCTCCAGCCCCACCCCTGTGCGGAAGGCAAAGCGGGACATTGACCACACCTCGGAGAGCGAGGTGGACAGCGGGAAGGAGAACCGCCGCAAAGGCGGTGGCAGCGGCCGGCGGTCGAGGTTACCCGCACGCAGGGTTGTCGCGGAAACCTCTGGAAGACGACCCGCAAAAGACCCCAAAGCCAGGAAATCAGACAGGTGCGCTGTCGGGTTCAGCTGTGACCAATGCAGCCTTTTACTCGCACGCTCACTCAACTCATTCACTGACTCGCTCACTCAACTCACTCTGCTCATTCACTCAGCTCAATCACACGGTTTACTCACTCGTTTACTTGTTTTGTGTTTGGGCAGCGATCTAGAAACAACCACCACAGGGGAATCGGCCAAGAAGGCAGCCAGCCCTCGGCGGAAAACAGTCTCTCGTGGCCCGATTCAGTGCGTGGAGACGGGGGCCTCGGGCAGAAAGGGACTGAAAACGACCACACGGACCCCCAGCTTCAAGACCACCACTCAGATCGAAGAGGAAACGTATAGGGTAGGCTGAGTTTGTGTTGGCATAAAAATTGCGTAAAGGTTTGTGGAATACTTCAACAGCGCCATCTCTGGACTTCGGTTCCCATCAGCACCTCAATGGAATGTTGGTTCTCAACCCTAGTCCTGGAGGGTCACATAGTCTGCTAGTTTATTTTATTTCTTTTTACCGTAAAATCGGCAACTAATACAAATCCAAGAAACCAGAGGAAAAGCTTTAGCTTTGTAATCGGCTGCTTTAATTAATCGAGTGCTGAGTAAACACAACAACTGGTAGACCCTGTGGCTTTAAGGCACCAGGAGTCCCCAGCTTTGCTGCTTTCTGGCCATTTCTCATGGAGTTTCTCAGTCGTTTATGCCTGTTCCTGGGAACCCATCCCCTAGTTACTAAAGCTTTGTTGATTTTGTTTGTGTGCGTGTGCCCCTGCAGGCCATAATTGAGGAACGAGACCAAGAGAGGGAGAGGCGATGGAAGGCGGAGCAGGCCGTGAAGCAGCTGTCTGAGCGGCTGAAACTCCTCCAGACCAGAGCCAGTGAGGAGAAGGACATCCAAAACCTGGCCGTCCACACTACTGACCGGTGAGGAGTCGCTCTCAAGCAGTATTAATAGCCTATCACAGGTCACCTTTCACTGTGTAAATCACTGACCTATCACAGGTCACCTTTCACTGTGTAAAACACTGACCCATAGTCACTCACTGTGTTAATGTGTGTGTGTGTGTGTGTGTATGTGTGCACACATGTGTGTGTGTGTGTGTGTGTGTGTGTGTGTATGCATTCTTGTGTGGCCGCAGGCTGAAGACGCTCCTGTTGAAGGAGCGGGCAGAGCGGTCAGAGCTCCAGGAGAGGGAGCGTTCCGCTCAGGAGGAGCTTCAACACGCCCGCACCCGGGAGGACCAACAGCAGAGGGCGCTGCGCAGCCTGGAGGACAGTGTATCCCGGGGAGAGGCACAGAGGGCCCGCCAGCAGGCCGAGGAGGTACACAACCACACTGAAATCTCACAGCACATCACAACTGCAAGGATAGAGCGTAGACCACAAGACAAACTATATATTCCAGCAGTGACTGTGAAACAAATGGGGAACTGTCATATGCTCATTCGATTGGTCCATTGTGCTTTTGCTCTGGAGGAGCATTGTTTTGGACTTGTTTTGATTGGTTCAAACTAGTGAGTCATTGACATCACTGCAGTACCACCCATTATCGGGTTGGTGCATGGGACCCCATTCACCTGTCGCTTCTTTAAGTTGCTATATTTCCGTATGTTTAATATTACTCCCATGGTGATCTCTCCTCTCTCTGGGTGCAGATGAAGAGGAGCCAGGAGCTGGAGAACAAGGCCTCCGCTCTGAAGAGGGAGGTGGACATCCTGAGGGCGTCGTCACGGCAGTACAAGGATAAACTGCAGCAGCTGCACGAGCTTCTGGTCGCCAGGGAGCAAGTGCACAGGTACCATAGAAAAAACGAATTTGTCAACCCAACTAGAACAGACAGAGTGCATAGGTACCATAGAATGAGTGTAGGACTATAATACGAGGATGCATTCAGAATGGCTCCCTATACGCGTTATAGTGCACTATTTAGGGAATCAACCATTTTTTAGGATATGCTATTTCTCAGCGTTCTGGATTGAGAATTCAGAAACCATCAGTCGTGGGCGTTTCAGCAGCGTTATTCAGTGGTCCAATCGCTGCTCTCTGCTGCCCCCTGCTGTCCTGTAGGAAGGAGCTGGAGTCACGGCTGGTCCCCGGGGGGCAGGAGTTTCGGGAGGTGCTGGGGCGAGAGGTGGCGGCCGTGGAGGAGAGGCACGCCCTGCAGCGGGCGGAGCTGCAGGAGAAGATGGCCACCTCCAAAAAGCAATACGACGCGCTGGAGGATGAATTCCGACTGGCGCTCACCATCGAGGCCACCCGCTTCTCAGAGGTAACTGCTGCCCTCATTCTGCATGTAGGGCGAGCGACAGCTACAGAGGGGGGGGAACCAGTACATACCTTGTATACAGCTGTGCTTTCATCTTTTATTCTTATTCAAAATAAACACAAGAAAACACTATTTTTCTCACAGAATGTTATTTACATTTTTTTTTTTATTATTATAAAATGGGCTCATGCATTTAACTTGACAGGAGCAGTTTTCTACCAGCGTTTTACCTCCTTTGGACTTTTCAGATGCATAATTTTTGAGGCAGCACTTCTGCTTTATGTTGTTAGAGTATGAACTGTGCCAGATAAACGTGTGTGAAATGTGATGAAAGCGGCCCGTCTCTCCTGCAGCTGAAGGAGGTCTTCGACCACCTGAGCGCGGAGCTGGCGGAGAGGAAGGCCGCCCTGACCGGTTCCCAGCAGAAAGGGAAGCAGTCGGCCGCGCTGGTGCACGACCTCACCGCCATGGTGAAGGAGCAGAAGACTCGCATCGCCGAGCTGATCAAGGCCAAGAAGGAGGCCGTCTCAGAGCTGAGGGTTAGGGGCGGTCCCTGAATTGAGGGAGAGGGAAGAGTCAGAATGTGGGGGTGGTCCCTGGGAGGGGTCAGAATGTTGAGGGAGGGGTTAAAATGGTGGGGCCGGTCCCTAATTTGAGAGAGGAGGGGTCTGAGGTCATGATGTAGGCGGTTCCTAAGCCAAGTTGTTAGCGGAAACCTGGGTTGGACAGGGTGCAAGGTATTTTCACTTAGCTGAAGCAGCGGTGCAGCTCTCCATCCCTCTCTCCCGCGAGTGTGAGGGGCGGGCAGGCGGTGGCGTTCCAGCTTCTCTTCCTGCTTTCCAGGCTCGGGTGCGGTCGCTGGAGGTGAACACGGAGGAGGACAAGAGGCGGAGCGTCCAGCTGGAGCTGCTAAAGCAGGACAGGTCCAAGCTGCTGTCCCAGCTCACTGCCCAGGAGTCTGTCATCCAGGGCCTGAGGTCCGAGCGCAGAATGTGGGGCCAGGAGCTCGCCCAGCAAGGTGAAAATAACACTGTACTACCTCACTACACTGGGATCCTACACAGCAGGGTAAAGCGTCCGAAACGCACAACAGCACAGTACTACTGACTGAAACACGGCACATGCACTACTCACTCCAAGATCCTACACAGCAGGAGATAAACGCATGTCCAAATAGTTTTGATTTTTCAGGACACAATGAAACTAGATTCCTTTGCAAGACTCCATTTTAGTATTATGTAGTTTTTCAAAGCAAAAAGACCTTATCACATTCAGAGGCAGTCACCAATATTAACTTGCAAAGCTATGTTAAAGATTAAAGAATGAAAGAACTATTTTTATACCAGCTGCGTTTAACCTTTCATGTTGTGATAGCTGCTCAATTGCTTAAGACCAAAAATGTGTATTCGTTACTGTATTCTGCAGTCTTCCTAGGTGGGGGCCGCGGGCGCGGGGGGGGGGGGGGGGGCGGGGGGGGGGGGGGGGGGGGGGAAAGGGGGGGAAAAAAAAAAAAAAAAAAAAAAAAAAATTAAAATTTATTTATTTTATTTAATTATTTCATTTCATTAAATTAGATTAGATTTATAAAAATAAATAATATATAAATTATAATAAATTCTTTTCAAAATTAGGTCTTTGCCATGCCCTTCCTTCAAATCGCGCCAAAAAAAAAAAAGTCTGCCCCTGTGCTGTTTTGCGTTGAGCTGCGGCTGCTGGCCGATTATGAATTCAAAATAGGGTCAAAAAAAGTATTGTTGTGTGTAAAGAAGCTGTATGTTAGATTTTGCCAGTGTAATTTATTTTTTTTTTTTTTTTAAAGCCATTTCGCAATAGGGGGGTCCCAGCCAGAGGCTACGACTATTTGGGGGTCCTTGGCATGGAAAAGTTTGGGAACCCCTGTCCTAGGTCACAGTGTTTGGAAAATGAATGAACACCTGTGCAGTGATAAATAATGGTAATCCTGTAAAAACAAACGGCAGAGACGTGCGCCATCTTGTGGCCTTTTGCACACATAGCAAGCTGAAGTTGTGATAGGTTTAGTTTAGGCTCATACTGTAGGCTACACTCCAAACTGACTCAACCCATTAAACTCACACATTTCCATTTATTTTGAGTAATGGTATTGTGGCGTTTAAACCCACAACTAATGAAAGATTCCATATTACTGAAACAAATATGATTCCAAAAAACCCACGGTGAAACCGCATCCAGCTGAATAGAATAAATTACAAGTCCCATTGTCCACAGAGAAGAGAAAGAAGACAGTAATCTTCCAACAACCGCTTTTCACATAATAGAATGTCCATTCCTAAATGTCAGATTGGAACTGGCCATTCCGTACATTCTTCTGGAATGTTTTTTTGAAAGGAAGCTTGGCATTTTTTCCTCCATTCACGGTGCATTCAGTATGTCCATAATTACTCAAATGAGGAGTTTTGGTTACCGCGAATGTTAACGGACACTTTTCAAAGATAAATATCAGGATTTTCAAGTTTAACCTGATTGCATTTAGGTTCTTTGTTTGGGGCCTTTCACTGGGATATTGTGGGTTTGATCTGAATCCCACAAGCCCTAAATATACAGTATGTGCCTGGTGCTACACTAATGTTGGAAATGCATGTTTCTCTGACCCGATTGTATGTTTTATTCCATTTAGTTCCTCTTACTCAGTTTTATTAGTTTCAAGTTTCTGTTTGTTATATTTCTGGTTTTGCTGTTGATTTCAGTTTAGCGCATGATCAGCGGTTTGGCAGGTCATATTACTGTCACTCTGTATAATTACTGTCGGAAGCCATTAGAACAGTCAGACGGCTCGTTTATATTTGCTTTTCTTTTTTTGGTTATTTAACAGATTTTCGGTACCTCCCTCTAAAGCAAAACCCAGTAAAACGGCATATTACTGTAAGGAGACCAATACAGTTTGGAAAAATGTTCAGTTGGTAAAAAATGTCTGGCTGGTAGGTGACAGCCGTACAAAGACAATAGGTCATGTACTTCAGATGTGAAATGAATGTAATATCCCAGCATCGCTGTACCTTTCAACAAGTGGCAGCTGATGGCCAATCAGAGTTGTGGAGCTTGCATTCTGAGTGTGATGTCATAAAGAGCAACGCCGTGTCTAGCCAAGGGTAAAGCCACAGCCTGAAGTCTATCTTCCTATAGGGGCGTCTCTGTCCCAGGACAGGGGACGGCTGGAGGCCAAAATCGAGGTCCTGTCCACCGAACTGGAGACCCAGAAGAAGCAGAACGAGCGTGACAACGACGCGCTCAAGATCAAGGCCAAGATTGTGGACGACCAGACGGAGACCATCCGCAAGCTAAAGCAGGTGAGATCTGGTGGACTGTTGGAACGTCTCATATCTTTTTAATATTTAATACACATGTTTACGTTGCAAATTCTGTTTCGGCTTATTACGGTTTGTCAAAAATCTGCATGCGTATTGAAGTAGTGACTTTTTAAATTTATTTTTATTTTTTATTTTTATTAAATAAAGGTCAGTTCATAGGACAAAAGATATTCTGGGTAGCATTGGCTGGATAGTATTTTTCTGATACCGATATCTGTGGTATGATTGCGGTCAACTCTCTTTTTATCTAACCCTCCCTCTTGCTCAATATCTGTCTCCCTCCCTCTTTCTTTATTCATCCCCCCCTCCCTCCTCCCTCCTCCAGGGTCTTCTGGACAGAGATGAGCAGATTCGCAGGTTGAGAGAGGAGAGCCTGCAGGCTGAGAAAAGATTCCATGAGCAGCTTGAGGAGGAGGCGGGGCCAGTGCGGGAGCTGAGGGAGAGGGTGGAGCTTCTGACCCGCAGGAAGGAGGAGCTAAAGCAGCAACTGGAGGACAAGGAGTTTGAACTGGAGGAAGTGAAAAGGGCTTTTTGGTGAGTGAGCGTACACACACACACACACACACACGCACGAACACACACACACGCATAGGTTCACACTTAGACAAGCAAAGATTTTCTAGGTCTAGCACTGTTGTTCTAGTCTGGTTATAGACACTTGGGGTGCATCCCAATATTCTTCACTCCTCACCTCCTTTCCTCCACTCATCTACAAGGAAGTATCCAAAACTGCCTGTACAAGTATTTGCATATACAGTATACAATGTACCTGACATTGTGGTTTGCGTGGAGACATTAATATGAAATCAGCAACATTAGATGAGGACATAAAGATCTGTTTCCGGGGCACGGAAGAGAGGAGGTGGTAGTGGAGGAAAGGAGGATGCATTTTTCGAGTATTGGCATGCACCCCCTCATGTAACTAAGCCGTTCTGCATAGGAGTTTCTACTAAATGGCTAAATGTAAAATGTAACACTTTCCCTGTTCAAACCCCCAACCGCAGTGCCATGAACTCCAAGTGGCAGACCAAAGCGGACCTGCTGAGCCGCCTGGAGGAGCAGGTGAAACGCATGAAGGAGGGCTTTGATGCCAAAGAAAAGGCTCTCCTGGAGGAGAAGAACAGATCCGTCCAGGCGCACAAGTAAGATGGCATCGCTACCACCATCGCCATATCAACGGCCTCCTCACAGAGCAGTGACACGGTTGCCTTAATGTTTTTTTATTTTATTTTTTTAAGCCAACATTTGGTTGTAATATTTTGTACAGTGCGTCATAACTCCTTGGCATACTTTATTTACATTGCAACTTAATCACGTTTGTGTGTGTGTGGTTACATTTCCAGAGCTGTTATGGAGAAGCTACGCAGTGTGGACGATGCCTTCAGGAGACAGCTAGAGACATTACAGGCTACCCATCAGGCCGAGCTCTTTCACCTGGCCAATGAAAAGCAGAAACGGATCGAGCTGGCCAATCAGAAGGTCTCACCCCCAGAACGTCCATTGTGTCTCATTATAATATACCCAGACCTACACCTGACTCATCCACATTTTCTCTGAACAGAACTGTGTGAATGTGTAAACGTGGTCTTCTGTTAGCGCCGTGATATTTCACTGATGTGCTGTTTTCATCCAGGTGTGCCATGTGGAGCAGGAGATGAGACTCCTCCTGGAGGAGACCCAAAGCAACAAGAAGACAATGGAGGAGAAGATGGCACGCCTCACCTGCGTGCTGAAGGACTTTTAACCTGTGTATGGAGACTGTTTCAATTTCGGCCCCAGGGGGTTTCGGGGGTTCACAAGAGCGGGGTCAAGGATTAATAACTACAGGAGTAATACGACTGGCTGACTTTTGTAAATATTTACAATTTGGTTTGTTTTTTATTTTTATTTTATTTTAGTATTTGCCATAATGTTGGCATTTTGTAAAATTGTTTGTTATCCTGCTAAACCCGACCCCCCCTTCTTCCACAAAAAAAAAAGAGTCTAGAGTTTTGATCTCTTCACTGATAGTCCTCCCAGATGTGGAGGTCTATCAAGTGGGCCACTGTGCCTTTATTTATTACCAGCTTCCCCCATACTGTGTGATTTAGTTTATTATTATTTTTATTTTTTTTAAATATGCATTTATATTTGTTGCAATAAAGTCACAATTTCTCATTGTTGTTTGTATCTATATGATAGACATCTTTAATTAAGAAGACCTGGCTCTGTGCTTTTCAAGCATTACCTTCGTTGTCGACTCTCTGAGACGATGGTGCATGAACTCAGTGAGAAGGATTTTTACCCAACCTCAATATGATTGGTTCTTGCAGGTTTTAGCCAGCGTTTTAGAAATGTGTTGAGTTTGGCTTGAATAACTTCCTCTGGTTGGAGTTCTATCCACACGAGATGTTTTTTCCCCCCCAGAAGTAGTAACTGACCATCAAAGCAAAAGTTAGAAAATAAGCAAGAGTAAATTGTCTTTTTTGGGGGTGTGCCACTGGTGAGCCGTGGTTGCCAAGGCAATGGTAACCTAACGTCACTTCCTTTCATTTAAAAACCCTCGAACTACGAGTCGAAAAGCTGCAGCCTGAGGTAAATACTTAGCTAACAGGCTACATGTTGAATGGAGAAAATTCAACTACTTACTGCAGTCAACCCGCGTCTGGACAACTGAGCTAAACTACGAGGAAAGTACTTTGGGGGATCTGAAGCTCGAGACGATGACTGAGTCTGTGAGCTCGAGCTTGCAGAACGGCACGCCGAACGGGTCGAGTCGCCATGAGAAAAGTTTGGGTCTCCTCACCATTAAGTTTGTGACGCTACTTCAAGAGGCTAAGGACGGCGTGCTTGATCTTAAAGTGGTCAGTTTACTTCATTATTTTCAGTTTCCTCAATGCTGGCTACTACTTACATTTTCTAAGTTAAAATCTAAGTTCGCTCAAGTATCTTTAGCTAGCCATTAGCTAAATTTGCTAATGCTGCAGAGATGAAAGACGCGAACAAAGAAACAAGCGTCTAAGTGCAGGTACTTTAGCCGTGTAACTTGAATTAAACTAGAATCTTATTTTCTATTTAGATGTGGTTTATGCGTTCACATTATATTTACTAATGAGCAATGCAACAAGCAACTGTGTTCGACTTTCTGTTACCAACTACTAGCTAGCTAATTTCCTCGGCTTTTGACTCGAGTAGAATTGCTTCTCTTGAGCAGGTGCAGTGATTTGTTTTACCTGAGCGTGAGTTCAGTTGGAGAACGTTGTGCAACTTTTGGTAGGGGTTTGATGGAAGATGAAGTCCGACGCAGCCAAGTCTCACTGAATAACCTATTGTGTTGAACTACAATTCCCATCAGACCCACAAGGCAACGTTTTGTTTACCGAATGCATCCATTCATTGGGGTATTTTGTGCCGCAAGTTGTCAAGCTAGAGTCACCACAAATCTTTAAATAACCGTCAAAATTGTATGCTGAATCATTTTTAAGAAATACTTTATTTTGCCGTTATTTTTTATTTTTAAAATTCTAAAACCATCAAACCATCACTCTGCGACCAGATATGGAGTAGATGTGGATGGATCCCTTTAAGGGTTGTTTCTCCTGACTTTTTTCCCCATAGAGTTCTATAGGAAAATGAGTCAGGAGAAATAACCCTTGCAGTGATCCATCCACATCTACTCCATATCTGGCAACAGAGTGATGGTTTGGGGCTCGTTCGATAGCTCAGACCCTTGATGACTTTACAGCCATTTAGCCAGCCATGTGTTCCATACTGTACCAGTGTAATTTACAGCTGAATCTAGTCTCACCCCCCAATTCCCATAGAGATCAGTTCAAATGCAGAGAGGTTATAGTATCGCTTGTAACAGTACCTGAAAATAAGATATCGAGAGTCTTTTGATGTTGGTCACAGACACAGAGTTACAGGAAGTAACAGCATGCAAGGATATGTACCAAAATATTAAATAAATATACTTAAAAAAATGTTAAAGCAAAAAATATTAATTTTTTCTGAGACACTGAATTTTGGGTTTTCATAGCTGTAAGCCATAATCATCAAAATTACAAGAAATAAAGGCTTGATATTTCACTCTATGTGTAATGAATCTATATAATATATGAGTTTCACTTTCTGAAATGAGTGACAAAAAATATTGAACTTTTTCACGATATTCAAATTTTTTGAGCTGCACCTGTATATGTACTGTAGACTTCCCAGAAATGTGAATGTCTTTTATTTTTTTTATTTTTTTTCCTCTTACCTTGGAGTTTCCATTCACTGTTACCCTAAATAAATAGTGGCAGTCCATTTCTTTTCCCGTACTATGATAAGCAAACCTCTCCCTCAGATGGGGTAGGGCATTATTTATTCAGTGTTTTTTTTTTCCCCTCCTTCTCCTCCTTCTCTTCCTCCTTCAGCACTTCTCCCCACATAATTACTGTGCTCCTGGTCCACAGCCTGCCTTTGTTTGAAAATGCAGGAGAAATGCCTGCATACGCAAAGGGGTCCATCTTAATGAGTGTCAATTTTAACCTCTGCATTTCCTCATAGTTTCTCACATATGAACTGAAACTCCCAATATGCACAGGAGTGTGTGTGTGTATATATATATATATATATATCACACACACACACACACACACACACACACACACCACTACCTTGTGAATCCTGACAATCCTGTTTACACATTTATTCATTGTTTGATACATTTCATTTTACCCTCTGGTTTCGTGTAAATAGGTTCCGCCCGGCTATTGATATGCAATTCCCTTTTTGGATCGGTGATCTGCTGCCTAACTTTCCGGCTTCACTTTTGACCTTGCTGCCTAGCTCAGGATTGGGGAATCTTATTTCTGGGTCTATTTAGAAATTTTCTTCCAGCTTATATTTTCACAAAATGCCCAGACTCAACTGACTAATTAGTTGGTACTGCTTAAGGAATAGCCCACATCAAAATGTTTCCAAGGACACAAGAACAGTTTTAAGCTGTCATCCATGAGCTCATCAATAAATGTAGGTAAAATGTAAAATCATAAATGAATAAGCTAATGAAATAATTAAGTGTAGAACTTGCATGAAATCCAGGAACGGGGTTTTCCCATCCCTGACTGAACCAGCGATGTTTCCAGAACGGCCATTTTCTGTGCTCAACAGGCCGCCGACAGCCTTGCAGTGCGTCAGAAACGGCGGATATATGACATCACTAACGTCCTGGAGGGAGTGGGTCTCATCGAGAAGAAAACCAAGAATATCATCCAATGGAAGTAAGTGATTTATATTTCAGAACACATTAGATTGCCTCTTTTCAGAGTATTCAGGTTCTTTGGGAATCTTTGTACATATTTTCCCTGCTGGAAATAGTGTAGAAATAATCATTTTGTTCTTGAAAAGTCTGGTAATATTGGCTACAGAAAACCTTTACAATGAGTGAAATGCATCCACCCGACCACCTTTCTTGCCAACTCAGAAGCTTGGTGCTACTTACTGCCTAGTCTTGCGGTGGGCTGTGCTTGCAGTGCTAACTAGTTGGACCACTTGTTGTTTGTAGTTTTATTCCACAAAAGCCATTGGTCACTGCAGAGTGAAGTGTTTTTTGTTGATGCAAAACGTTATTGCTAAACTACCTTTTACCCTTCTCCCTGGTGGTTGTTGTTTTGGCTGGGCCCACCAGGGGTGAGAACACAGGCTGTCAGACTAAAGAGACCCTGGAGAGGGTAGAGTTCCTGAAGGCCCAGATGGCTGAGCTGGAGGTGAAGGAGAAGGAGCTGGACAGCCAGAAGGCCTGGCTACAGCAGAGCATCGAGAGCATGACCGACGACCCCATGGACAGCCGATATCCTCCTCCCGCTCCTCGCAGCTGGCCAATGATATGGCTAGCTTCGAGTAGGAGTGCTGATCTCAGATCTGACTCCCCCTGTACATATACTAGCTTTATCCATTATGAGCTCAAAGGCTAAAACTGATCCTAGATCAGCTCTTCTGATTTGCTTTTTGAATACGGGCACTCCACTGATTTTTTTTTTTAACTGTAAAGTACTTATCGTCCCTGTTTGAGTCATATAAACAATATTAGAGTTGATTTAACATTACAAATGTCGCTGTTTGGCCTGAAACCTGCACTATTGAACGACTTACTGGCCAAGCCCCTCGGTACATCCCGTTTGATAAGGTTAATGATAAGAACTGTGGAAAGGAAACAAATGTTTGTATAGTTGGCCATCTGTTTTGGTAACGGGTTAACAGACAAGGATTTGGCTAAAACATATTTTTTTTTTGTTTTTTTTTTTGCATTACTGCAAGACACAGTTCTATTATCCTTAATTGTTATATACATTTAAATATGTTACACATGAAGATATCTGCAACGCCTTCAATGGTAAGTGGGTTTCGACATGTAAAGCATGTTTTGAGTAGAAGCAGTAATTTATTGGCTGTGTGATGTACCCTGTTGGATATGCCAATGTTTTAGCGGTTCAGTTTCTGGATGCAGTTTTACATTTGCTTAAGGTGTAGGCTCCTGGCTCTATATACAATATCATCAGCATCTGTGTTTGATTGGATAAACAGCGCATCACATTGCCTTACTGCCTCTGTGCCTCAGCTCATCCTTTGTCAGAAGCATTGAGCTGAGCTACCTGGTAAATGTAGAAAAAATTAAACAAATTAAATGAATAAAATTGGCCATATTTTGTGCCCTGAGAAATGACACCGAAGTAGTGCTCTCTGAGTGAGTCCTGCCTGAAGTGTGATTGAGCCAAATCCCATCAAGAACTGAACAAAAACTGACTGGTGAGGTGAGTCAGAAGGGGTTGACTGAGGACGCTTAAAATTTACACTTGTTTTTGCCTATTTTATTTATTTTGTTGTCCTGTTGAGGGCTATTGGTATCAAAGATTGA
This sequence comes from Ilyophis sp. 1 JC-2022, assembly GCA_022702515.1. Classification (NCBI taxonomy): domain Eukaryota; kingdom Metazoa; phylum Chordata; class Actinopteri; order Anguilliformes; family Synaphobranchidae; genus Ilyophis; species Ilyophis sp. 1 JC-2022. Next base: position 11,989,182 of record CM040395.1, read on the forward strand.
CGGAAAGGGTTTGGACTTAATTTGCATTTTTTAATTTTAAATTTTTTGAAGCCATTCGGTAAAACGAAGGCAGCAACGGACTGGACTGAAGCACTCTTTCCTAGTCGGGACTACCAACCACACAACTGACTTAATTTGTTTAGGATGAACCGTGATTTCACGATGGCAACAGCAACAGCAGAGTCATCTGCAGCCATTTGTCTAATGCAAATGCACTATGTACGTCGCTCTGGATAAGAGCGTCTGCTAAATGTCTATAATGTAATGTAATGCAAGAGTTAATTTAGGGCCATTTTGGGGGCCCGCTGCATCTGCCTGTGTATTCGTGATATCTAATGTGCGTTTGCTCTGGACACCAATTTAGGTGACACCCTGCTGGCCGTCATCGCCCCCTCAGGAACTCAATTGGAGGTACCCATTCCTGAGATGGTATGTTCTGCAGGGAGTGGGTGAAATGTCTTCATGTTGTTGGATCACAGACTATCAGACAGGCATGGCATGCAAAGGATATGCAACAAAATATGAAATAGGATGACTAAGTTTGTTAATTTGTCCAATTACCTTTCATCCCCTAAAATGAGGGGGGGACTGTGTATGACAAGGGCTACAATTGCTACACGGTTCACCCGATATGGATGTAAAAACCCTCAAATTAAAGCTGAAAGTCTGCACTTTATTCTTATTGTAACTTCCATTGCAAATCCAATGTTCTGGAGTACAGAGCCAAAACAACAAAAATTGTGTCACTGCCCAAATACTTTTCGTCCCCACTGTAATTGAACATTTAAAGCGGCTGATTACACGGTTAACTGGCCTCACCTGGTTCATTGGGTTCGATTTGGTTGCTGATTTAAAACCAAAGCCAGCAAACGGCAGGTCCCGCTGGCTGATACTCACCCTAACTATGCTGCATGTTTCTGTGAAACAAACACCAGCGAAGAGGGTTTGTTTGAATGAGCCAGCTAGCTTTGTTCTGGGTGCCTGCTTGGTAATGGCCAGCCATGCCCTTTCTCCCAGGGGGATGGTTTCTAAATTACCTGCTCCCCTTTCTCTTGCTCCCAGGGCCAGAACGGTCAGAAGAAGTACCAGGTCAACCTCAGGAGCCAATCGGCTCCCATTCAGGTCATGCTGATCAACCGCGAGACGACCACGTCCAAGCCGGTAGTGTTCTCCGTCCCTCCCCCCGACGACATCTCGGCCATCCCCATGCCCCTCACCCCTCCGGCCAGTGTGCAGAAGTATCCCGCTGGAGACCTGTGTCTGCCTGACCACAAGGGGGCGCTGGCCGAGCAGCTCACCCCCAGCTCTGTCTCTGACCTGCAGATGGGTGAGTTCCTCAATAAGCAGAATGTGGGGGGCGGGGGGCTATTCCTATTCAAAAACCTATTAGTGTGATTGACAATTCACCTAGTCAATAAGAGTTTGAATAGTTGCTTGGCGTGTTTGGGTTTGAGTGCCGAATGTCAAATCTACCCACATCTCAGAATGGGTGCGAGCGAGCACTGAAACGTGGGATATCCGTATATTCAGGTGTCACAAAATCCTCTTCCTCCTCAGACTGCAACCCCCAGTCAGCCGCCTGCCTGATGATGTCGGACCCCCTGGCCTGCCCGGCAGTCGTCGCGGAGACGGGTAGGGTCGGGGGTCACGGCCTGCAGCCCATGCTCCCCCTGGACGTGAGCAGCCTGCTGAAGCTCAACGCGGCCGACCAGCTGAAGGACGAGCGCGAAGGTGGAGCGCCTCGTTCTCTTTTCAGATACCCCCGTGTGTTACGTTTTTTAGGGCCTGATTTACGAAGACCTTTAGCGGGTGTAAAAACGTTTAGCACACGCAAAACTCATAACGCAACCAATGATTTGTGCAAAACGAATACCATGACCAATCACTGGTCATGTTATTGGTTTTGCATGTGCTTAAAGGTTTTGCACACGCTAAAGGTCTTAGTAAATCCAAAGGCTCTTAGTGTGATTTAAATATAAACATTCACATATGCTTTACTGGCATAAATGCATTGTATCAAATTGTAATTATGAAGGTTAATTTGTGACTCTTGCAAAAATAGCCCTGCAGCAATATCTTTAATCAGACCTTTTATTTTTTTTAAGCCCGGCCAAAAATAAAAAATAAAAAAAAAGCTTTATGGCAGTTAAAATGGAGAGGGTGGGCGGGGTTGCTTTGCCCTGCATGCCCCTCATTAGTTTTGGCGTTGTGTTTGTGCCCAGGCGTCGCTGATCTCATCGATGAGCTGATGTCCTCTGACGGTGAGCGTACGTCCTTTTCTCCACAGCTTGTTGCCAATATGTATTTATTAATTTATTAATTTATTCTGTGAAAATTGTTCAAAAAATTTGTCGTATGCCTTATGCAGAAACCAAAATGTTTAGCCAAAAAACCTGCCCAAATCTTGTTAGCCCATTGGGCTAATTGGAATTCAGAAATGGCCCTCTGTGTGCCCAGATGACCAGAAAAAATAAACTGCATTCGCATAGCTGTTAATGACCAATTGCATTGTGAGCCAAGCAGGGAACATTACGTGAATTTCATCACATTTTTTGATAATCTCCTTCAGCCTTATTGTAGTACAAATGCAAAGGTATATAGATGTACAAGTTAAAGCAAACGATGACATTTTTCTCTTCAACCTCCTGTTAAACCACAGCCTCCCATGTTGCATTTCATTCACTCCCGCCAGCACCAATGCAAAAACCAATTGCACATTGGGAAGTGAAGTTAGTTTGGGGCCGGTGTGGTGCATCGTGGATACGTTCCTTTGCTGTGAGATGCTCAGCGTTGAAGCCACTTGGTGCTGAGAATATTTTGACATGACTCATGGAGGATCTATAACGCCTTCCCCTTCTCCTAGTGTTCCCCTTGCTGCGCCTCTCACCAACCCCGGGCGTGGACTACAACTTCAACCTGGACGACCACGAGGGAGTCTGCGACCTATTCGACGTGCAGATTCTCAATTACTAAGATGACAGGAAACCCTGCGTTACTGAGCCCACGACCCTACCATTATGGCCTGCTTCCATTTTATTTAAATGTTTTGGTTTTTTTTTGCTCAAGGTGACTAACTGTTTTAGGTTGAGTTGGTTCCTTTATGGGGAAACCGGGGTGTCAAACTCAAGTCCCGCAGAGCTACAATGTCTGCAGGTTCTGTGATTTCCTCTGTCGGCAGCCAATTTAGGCCTTGGAAACGCGGTGTGTGCAGTGTGGACTCTCCAGTCGATCAGTGACTTAAATGTAGCGACTTTCAGTGACTTAAGCACTGAAACGCACTGACTAGCTGCAGACGCTGCGGCCCTCCGGGACTCGAATCTGACACCTCTGGTCTTAAAGCTTTGGTGCACACTGCCTCCTGAGCCAGTGGTTGGTGTTCCCCCGGTCTGTTCCCCCGGTCTGTTCCCCTGTCCAGCTAGGGAATAGACTGAGGTTGGAGGAAGGGTCTGTGAAGGTTTGTACAAAATGAAGGAGCTCACAAAAACATCTCATCTCAACAGGCCGGTGAAGGAGAAAAACATTGCAGCTGTTTAGTGTGGTTCTGTTGGAGACTGCCTGCAGGCATATATTGCAAAACACAAACTATATGGGTGTAAAATCCAGGGGTCTTAAAGTAAAAGTCCTGCAAGTGTTTCTTCTACCCATAAACTCAGCCAGCTGATTTCACGAATTAGTTCTACCTCCTGGCTGAAGAATTGTGCTAATTAGCAAATCCAGGTGATTGGAACAAAATACTGGGGAGGACTTTCACTTTCTGAACCTGGATTTTACACACACACACACACACACACACACACACCCCTCTTACTTAACCCTTTATTATGGGGGGAGTTGCTATGGTGCTTTCTTTAATTTTGATCAAGTTTATATTTACTTCCCACCCCCCCATCATTTTTGCACAAAATTTGTTAAATATCACACAATTTGTGACCGTCCACAAGTACAAGGGGGGAGTTTTTGTGAAAAGGAAGGGAAGATTTTTTTCTAGGCACAGCACCTTAGCCATGGAGTTAGTGGCCTCCTTGTTGAAGGTGTTTGTTAATTCAGCTATGCTCTGACATGGTCTACATCAGGGATACTCAAATTTGGCTCGTAGGCCAGTAGAACTGCTGGTTTTCTAATTATACCTGTTAATTGATCAATTAATGTTGCTGATTGGCCAGAGATTTAACTCACCTGGTGTCCCAGGTTTAAATCAGTCCTGATTAGAGTATCCCTGGTCTACAGCCCTCTTATTTCCACAACCTTGTTCAATCTGAAGGATTTAAAACTGAAGCAATCGTTCAGTTTTTGAGTTGAACGGGTGTGACGCGTGTATTTCTTTTTCTATATCATACTGCCATAATTGAGGCTTTGTATTCGTTTGAAGTAATTTTTCAGATTCTCTTTAGTTGTCTTCAAATGTGTTTACTTACAGGTTTAAAAGAAAAAACATTGTGTGCTTTATTATATGCATGTGTACACTGTGTGCTGCCATTCTGTTATCTTGTATAGCCTGGCTTTTTTGATGCTCACTGCTTACGGTCTAGAAACACTGCCTTTTCCAGCACTTTTCTAAAACTTCCATGTTTTTTTTTTTTTGGTTTGTTTCTTCTCTAAGTTGTCCCTAATCAAAAGAGGACTGTTTTTGTATTTTTGCTTTTGCACATTTTTATTGGACCAAATTTTATATATATATATTTAAAAATATATACCTTGGTGTCTTGTCTTTATTGGTGTGGTTGCTACCCTAAGATGTAAAATGGTGGCCGCCGTTATTGTGGGGAAGCTTTTGATGCTCATAGTTCAGTTTCTGCTCATCCATCTTTGAGTTTACAAGAACAATTGATCTCATTCAATTTTGTTCTGGTAATTGTTTCAGAATGCTACAACACAGCATTGCTTTGTTGTGGTGTTCAGGAAACCGTTTAAAGAATCCGAGCAACAATCCTACAATGTGCCCCATGAGGCGTCAGTCTAGCCTAGACCCTTTAAAGCCATTATTTGTAACCGTGTCGTAAACCCATGAGTTTGGTATATTCCACAATCAAATGAAACTTCAGATTGTGTATGTAAAATGCCTCTTAGGAAACAGCAGGGACTTCCTTCTTAATAGTGGATGTAAGTAATCTATTAAACATTTTCTGTTCAGGTCAATATTTAATCTGTTTTATATCATTTGCAAGATTTCCCACGTGTAACTAAGGGTCCTCGTTTTAATCAGATTGCAGAAAGGCCTCTGGCTGTATTCTTAAAAAAAAATTAAAATAATTATGGAAAAAGCAATTTATACTGTGCCAATCTCACAGAAGGATAAAAGGGTGTGCAATCAGGAACCAAGATTGGATTTGTGTACTTGTTTTAGAACGCTGCAATGGGCCATTGTCTAATGGTGTAATGATTTGTCTGCCGATTGATTTTCGCCAGAACTGCAGAAGTCGATGCAGCATGTATAGCACATATAGAAGCATGGCGTTGCCTGCTATCCAGAGACCACAATCTCGACTTTAATATTACCTGTCTTTGGTACAATGTGGTCTTGTTTATGGTGACATTTTGATGAGAAGTTAAAATCTTCCCCGGAATGGACTGCCAAGTCATTCTGAATCACAGACATGAAATTGGCAACATGAAATGGCGACATATTATAAATGAGGAAGCAACTGCTTGTGCTAGGAATGAACTCCCATTTTAAACCTTGCCCCACTATAGTCCTTGAGGAAAAATCAGTCTCAAACAGTATGCGTTTATAAGTGATCAATAAATAAAGAGCTTTATTACAATGATGTGCGGCTTATGTACAAGTGCATCATTAAAAACGCGGGACAATCAACACACGGCTTACGTTCGCTCGCCCGTTCCGTCTCGCCGCGTCACAATTGGTCAACTGCAATGCGGCAGTTGTTGAACAGCGGAAACGCATTCCAGTTCAAGTTTCAGGCTCTTAAGAGTGCATGAGTCACTATGATACAGAGCCACAGGTATTTACAGAACCCCCCCCCCAACTCAGCCCCTCAATATGTTCTTTTTTTAAGAAAGCGGGGGAGGTCATGTTACACTTAAAAGTGGGAAGACGTACACAAAACTTGAGGAACCGAGTTAGGCTTAAGTACCTGTACAGGTGCACTCATGTGGTACCTGTGACATGATGAATGAATACCACACAATGGTAGAAGCATTGTCTTTGTATTGCATGCTCACAAGCTATTAAAACTCATTGGGAGCTACAGATCTGAATGCAGGTACCGTGTATTTCTGTATGACCAGCTTCAGCAATCTTGGTCCTGCTGAATGACAATCTATGTTTTTCCAGAAACACTGACATAGTGCCCAGGAAAGCTATTTTCACTGAAAGAATTGAATGATCATCACTGAAAATTCATGGAAAGATGCCATGAAATACTGTCCATGAAAATTAGCCCAATAAAAAAAAAAGTTGTTTTTCCACAACTTTTTTCTTTTACAATGAGAAATGCACCCATCTTTCACAGCTTGACATACGTCCCGTCTGCGTCGACCAATGTCAGTGTCTAAAGGCTAAGTACTAAAGACCACCGGTAACCTGCATTCGCCCACACAACCATATACACACTGTATGTCTTTACAAAATATTTTTAAGACAATGCCTCCAAAATAAATATTTCCCCTGTAATTCCTGTTTTCAATTTCATTTGTGAATTTTACAAGAACAAAAATAATCCTCAGAAATATGATTGAAAATAATAATGGCAATCTAAGCATATGGAAAATCTAATTTAATTTCACTGGCACTGCTGCACATGATCGGATGTCATTTACATTGTTCATTATCAAGATTAGTTCAAACCTGTAAGTCAAACATGTTCACACCTAAAATACTGTAATCCAGGAAAGAAATGATGAATGGAAACAGGGGAGACACAATGCCCTTCGGTCAATAGCGAAGCACAGACTGGTCTTTTGTCCTGTGATGTCATGGGTTGGAAAAACTAATGATTTACCTGTAACTGTGATAGGTATGAAAGAGAAGCTGTACAGTGGCACATCTCAAAATAAACATGGTGTTCTGCTTGACCCAGCAGGGTTGAGTTTGATAAACCCACATTTGATAGAGGTGCTCATGGGAGATGAAGTCCACGCTAATGATTTGTGGAACACTAATGATTGTGGAGCGCCATCTCTTGGACTTAATTTCCCATCAGCACCTCTGTTGAATGCTACATAATGCAGGGTTCCCCAACCCTGATCCTGGAAAACTAAAGGGTCTGTTGGTTTTTATCTTAAAATCAGCAACTAATACGAAATAATTCAGATTTTTATTTAATAATAATAAAAAAATAACTAGTTAACAGTGTTATCGACTGCTTTAACTGATCAATTAAGCCCTAATCCATGTGGCCACTCAGGATCAGGCTTGGGGACCCATGACTTAACATGGTGACTACTGAACACAAGCTTGGTTACAACAGCCTAAGCAACAACAAGATAAAACAAGATGTGAATTTACCAAGACCAATAAAATAATGATGAAACATAAACTCCATACAGTACAACATCATTTTCAAAGAATAGTTCTGTAAACAGTGGTTTACTGATTAAACTGATCCAGTGTCCTCCCATTAAAACACTGGATAATAAGTGGATATTATTGTGGCCTATGCTACACCATTTTGACAGCCAGTAGTCCAGACAGAGCTTGTGCTCATGCCCCAAGATTAGAAAACATAATTATGTGTTCCTACTGGAACAAGTTCATTTGAGATGGATCTCGTTAATTGCAAATATAGGCTACTTCTCCGTTTACTCTAAACTGACTACGATGAAACATTTATACATTTTTAATATTTAATCAAATAAGCAGCCCAACATACACATTAATATATGTAATATAAATATAAGGAATATATATTTTTATAAATACATATCAAAATTGGCCACAAATATCAATTATAGCAGCTTGAATACATATAAAGTTATGAATGTATTATACAATTTACAAAAATATAGTTTCATTTTACAATATATTCTGTAATATATTCATAAGATACATATATGGAAGCAGCTATAATGGTTATATCATAATATATAACACATATATTAAAAATATATATTCCATATTGTATTTTTTCCCCCCACCTTTTACATTTTCAAATGGGAGCAAGATGTTCCCAGTCCTTACAGCATACATGCTTTTTTCCCTGTCTCTACAGATAAAGTGCCAATTAAATTAAACAAAAATGGTGACAAAATCCAACAGAATTAATACTATGGCCACATCACTCTGGTACTTGTTAAGTATGATAAGTATTATTATTGACACGTTTGTGTTTTAGCTTTTTCGTTTTTTTTCATTTAAGCTCAATGTTAGTAACATGAAATGACACATATGTTGCCTCCATCTCAATATTGACAAGTATTATAATAAGTGCATAATTTGCACCCTTCCTGCATTGCTTAAAAGGAAGAAGTCTGGAAAATTCGATCTGAGGAGCCTTTTGATATATGTGCAATGATAGCCAAGCTGTCATTCAATACCGTTCCCTCCAGGCTGAACTCCATCATCACAAAGTCACACACAGAGGGACAAGGGTTTAGCATCCGATATTATGTCTGGGAAATGGAGTACACAGGGAATGAATAACGCATACGAATGCACAATCCAACCGGACTCAAAGGGTCAGATAATCTGTGTGTGCCACGCGCACTCATATAGGCCTAATAGTGCAAGAGTGAAAAGTTGTGTCTTTTTGTACAATCAGTACACTAACACTGATTAAACCCATCTTCAGGGCTGACAAAGCAAGCCATCATTGCCAGAAGAAAGTGAAAATAGTCCTCCTTCTGCATTCTGATGACAAAGACGGACCTACGAAGAGGGGCCACAATTTCAGACTCGTGTCGGCACGTTGACAACGTGGTTCTGTTTGGGTACAATTCTTCTTGCTCAGAATTAAACCCAAGGAATGTTAAAACATAGTAAACCGAAAAGAGTTTTTACAAAAACCGACGGAGATATGCTTGCTCAAGCATGATGCATTTGTTCACTGAATGTTGAGCTCTCAGCAAATTTCAGAATGCATTCAAATAGAATTTAAGCAGTTTGGGATTATGATGCCTGTGTGTGGCTTTGTTCCCAACATTGCCCGGCACTAAGTAGTCCTAACTATAGCCTTTGCAACAACCTTTTAAAAGAAAGCTCTGAACTGTTTTTAGGAATCACTTCATAGACGGACAATATTTACCCATTGTCCTTCATCAACAACTCCAAAGGTTAACTTTAAAGAGATAAACCAGTTCAGATCAAAAGGTCATAGCCAACCAGATGACTAGAACATTTTCATTAGAAGAAGTTTTAGGTCTGCTGACAGCTGCTTTTGTCTGAGATGCAGTATGTCCAACTTTGAGTTTAGAGATCAACCAAAGTCATAATTTTTGTGTAAGGGAAACAGTAACTAAATTTGTTATCCGGCCTTTTGATGTGTACTGTGTAATCTTTACATTTAAGAAGAAAAAAAAAAACTCCAGTCTCATCGGTCTGCTCTCACAGTTTTGATCTAAATAGGATCAAACCCGCTAAACGGACACGTCCTTCTCTTCAGTGCAAAACATTTTGGGACATATAGATCATGACATTACATTATTTTCGGCTTTACAGTAATACGACCGTACTCGGTTTTAATGCGAGCATGGCACTTTAAAAAATTCAATTAAATTAAAAATGACAGCAGCATGTACATTTTTTTTTCTCTTGTGGGGTGTTATTCAAAAGCCAGTCCATTTTTTATCTTATTTTTTTTTACTTTGGATTTTCATTCAGTTTTGCTTGATGGAAAGAAACCCCCACAAACATGGCCGAAATTGTCCATGGTGGTCATACTGCGTCTGGATTTAATACTGAAAAGTGAATATTCACGTGGCGTCTACTGAAACTGAAGCTGAAGCTGGTGGCAGCACTTTCCAAAGTCTTCTCTGCTTGCTGTGGCGCAGCCCAGCTCTCTGCAAACGATATTCAGAGTACTCATCACTTTATAATAACACGCGTCCTCATTGGACACACAGGCTTGACAGGCCGTGACGAAGACAGTGATTGGGCCTTTCTGTCGCCTGCCGACTGTCGCCTTTCTGTGTAGGCCACACCCCCTCCTGGCGACGGACGCCTGTCGGAGGAGTCCGGGTTCTGAAACGCCTCCCCGGGTGAACCCCCTGACCCCCCTCTGCGTGGGAGGGGTTTGATCAGGGCGACCTCACTCCGTTAGTGGCGCCGTTCACCGGGATTGTGCTGGTGGAGGGGGCGGAGTCTGGGCTGTGGGAGGGGCTGCAGTCTGTGGGGGAGGGGGGCGTAGCATTTGTTGCGGCAGTGCCGTTGGCTGGAGGGATGACGGGGTCTGAGGGTGTGTCGGGGGTCACATCCGCAGCGCGGGGGGGTGCGGTGTCTGTGGTAGGCGGGGCCACAGTGTCCGCAGGGGAAGAGGAAACGGCGACTATGGCACAAGTGGCAGGAGATTCTGTAGCACCAAGGAGAACTGAATCCATAACAGCGGGAGACATGGGGTCTGTAGCACTGGGAGATATGGGGTCTGTAACCCTGGGAGATACAGGGTCTGTAACCCTGGGAGATATGGGGTCTGTAACCCTGGGAGATATGGGGTCTGTAGCCCTGGGAGATATGGGGTCTGTAGCCCTGGGAGATATGGGGTCTGTAACCCTGGGAGATATGGGGTCTGTAGCACTGGGAGATATGGGGTCTGTAGCCCTGGGAGATATGGGGTCTGTAACCCTGGGAGATATGGGGTCTGTAGCACTGGGAGATATGGGGTCTGTAACCCTGGGAGATATGGGGTCTGTAGCACTGGGAGATATGGGGTCTGTAACCCTGGGAGATATGGGGTCTGTAGCACTGGGAGATATGGGGTCTGTAGCCCTGGGAGATATGGGGTCTGTAACCCTGGGAGATATGGGGTCTGTAACCCTGGGAGATATGGGGTCTGTAGCACTGGGAGATATGGGGTCTGTAGCCCTGGGAGATATGGGGTCTGTAACCCTGGGAGATATGGGGTCTGTAACCCTGGGAGATATGGGGTCTGTAACCCTGGGAGATACAGGGTCTGTAGCACTGGGAGATATGGGGTCTGTAACCCTGGGAGATATGGGGTCTGTAGCACTGGGAGATATGGGGTCTGTAACCCTGGGAGATATGGGGTCTGTAGCACTGGGAGATATGGGGTCTGTAACCCTGGGAGATATGGGGTCTGTAACCCTGGGAGATATGGGGTCTGTAGCACTGGGAGATATGGGGTCTGTAACCCTGGGAGATATGGGGTCTGTAGCACTGGGAGATATGGGGTCTGTAACCCTGGGAGATATGGGGTCTGTAACCCTGGGAGATATGGGGTCTGTAGCACTGGGAGATATGGGGTCTGTAGCCCTGGGAGATATGGGGTCTGTAGCACTGGGAGATATGGGGTCTGTAGTCCTGGGAGATATGGGGTCTGTAGCACTGGGAGAGATGGCGTCTGTAGCATTGGGAGGTGTTATGTCTGTCGTGCAGGGAGGTGTTGTGTCTGTAGTACAGGGAGGTGAGAGAGGTGTTGTGTCTGTAGTGCAGGGAGGTGAGGGAGGTGTTATGTTTATAGTACATGGAGGTGAGGGAGGTTCTATGTTTATAATACATGGAGGTGAAGGAGGTGTTGTGTCTGTACTACAGGAAGGTGAGGGAGGTGTTGTGTCTGTAGTACAGGGAAGTGAGGGAGGTGTTGTGTCTGTTGTACAGGGAGGTGAGGGAGGTGTTGTGTCTGTAGTACAGGAAGGTGAGGGAGGCGTGGCATCAGAAATCCCAGGGGATGTTGCATCTATGGCTGTGTCAGTAATCTCTGGGTGTATGTTGTCCATAGCAACGGGACAGATGGCATCCACTTCAAAGGGGGGTGGAGCCCCTGTCGAGCATAGGGGCGTGACTTCCACAATGCAGGGGGGCGGAGCCTGTGTGGGTGGCGGCGTGCCTACGATGCAGGTCACCACCTCCTCCACGGCGCAGGGCTTGTCCGTCCCACGCAGAGGCGTCTCCTGCACCCCGGGTCGGTCGGAGGGCTCCGACTGGTTGAGCAGGGGGTCCTGCTCGCCCGGTTTTTTGGGGGCCAGCAGGGGCGGGCGGACGTAGGCCTCGCCGTCGCCGATGTGCTCGGGCAGCGGCCTGTAGCGCGTCTCCGGCAGCAACAGGATGCAGATGATGCAGATGAGGGTGCAGCAGGCGAAGATGATGTGGTGCAGGAAGTAGCCCTTCTGGTTGTGAAGCTCCATGATGGGCGCGGTCAGCATGCCGAATCCCGCGCTGGCCAGCACCAGGCCCAGCCCCCCGCCCCTGCACAGAGCGACAGCCAATCAGGGATCAGTACAACACATTTAAAGGTGCACGCTGCAGGATTTTTAGCCTTGCTGTGGTCCTGTGCTTACAATTTTAAAAGTCTCCTCTTCCGTCCAAAACCCCGCCCACTCACCTCATTTATCTCTCCAGAGAGAATAATAAAGATAATAATCTTTATCATAAATAAGGCCTCTGGAAAACTTCCTTTACCATGCAGTGTATAATTCAGCACTACTGGTGTAGTTGTTTTACAAACCACAAGGGGGTGCTGCTAACATATTACTCCAGTACTTTGCAACATGCTAAATACCTAAAATGTATTGTACAGATTAGTTTTAACAGTTGTTCATATAATGTCTATATGCAAGTTGTTATAGCATCATTCTTTACATCTAAATGCACACATCTATGAGAATGAGGGAAAGAGAAAGCTACCTGTACTAAACAAAACATGTGAAATCAGACACAGGGGTCACAGCTGAAGTAGAATGACCTTTAATAAAACACCAACAAATACACACTACACACGCACACGCACAACCCATGCCCCATTCCAGTATTTCATAACTTGGCTGAATGGCCTTTGGTCATTGCTAAAATCAATAGGCAATGGCTGCACTAGAAGTTAATGATTGAAAATCCTTGAAAAAAAAGCTCTGAATTTTCAAATGCAAGGCACCCTCCCAAACTGAGACACAGATATTTTTAACTGACTCCTCCCCCTCCACTCCTGTCCAACTGACTCTCATCCCCACCATGCCCTTTACTCCGGCTCATCCTTTCCCTTAACCCCTCCCAATCACCTCGACCCCGCCTCCAAGCCCCGCCCCCGCTGTATGCTCACCTGATGACGGTGGGCGTGATCTCGGCGCATAAGAAGATGCTGAGGTTGCTGACGGCGTGGGAGGAGAACATGCCGATTATGGAGAAGGCGATGGAGAACCTCTTATTCAACATCACGGACTCCTCTGTGGGGAAGCATCAGCAAGACAACATCAGCACTACAACACTGCGATGGTGCCACAGAGACGGCAAGGAGAGCCACATCCTCCACCCACACTACATATTACATATTAGTTTCACTAGATATTAGAGTTTCAAGCCTGCAACAGCACTCATTTACCGGCAAACGAGAATAACCATACGCAGTATGCAGCAATGCTATTGGTGCAAGCTTCTACAAACCCTCCTAATTTTGACATCTTGCAAACAAGTACATCATAATTAGGTCAACAAATAAAAGGGCCAAAATTTGGGGATCTCGGTTACATATGAAGATCTACAAAGGCTTTTTTGGGGAGAATTTATTCACTTATTTAAAGCCTTAAATGTTGTACTGAAGCTGTTAAGTAAATAAAAGTCCGGGGGTGGTTTGGGATGCAGGGGTAAAATATGATATTGCCGAGGTATCTGGTTCTAGTACTGAAAATCTCTGACTCTGAAAGTGTGTGTTGGGTGACCATTAGGAATAGCAGTGGAGAAGAGTGAATCGCCATTTTCTTTGAACTGGGATGAATTTTGGGATCTGTCGAGCGGCCTCCTCACTCACAGAACACCTTTGGCGGTGAGTACATACCGTGCCCTCTTAAGCTCTCTCATGTCATTCTTTTTTCAAGGCCAATTCCTTTTTAACACAGGTTACAAAACTCTTCAACTTTCCACGAGAACACTGACCCTTTCGTTTTTTTTTTCTCCTTTGTGCTTACAGTGTGTTTATAACGGTTTGGATGAACCCTTGACATAGTCGAGCTTTTGCAGAAGAGCCGTTTCGATAAAGAGAGAAGAGTGGTGTGTGTAACGTACCTATGTTCAGCTGCAAACTGTACTTCCCCAGCACTGAATCCACCGCAGAAGAGGGAAGAAAAAACACATTAGAATGGGACAGGGTAATAAAATGAATACAATACAATGTAAATCAGATGTGTGTGTGTGTGTGTGTGTGTGTGTGTGTGCTTGTGTGCATATGTGTTTTTGTTTGTGTGTGTGTACTTGTGTGTGAATGTCTGTGTGTGTGCATGTTGGTATAACTGAGTGTGTCCACGTAGGCTTGTGTGTGTTTGGTGATCTCTGGTACACTCACGGGTTAGCAGGCCCAGCTGCAGAAGCGATGCCAGGGCAGTGATGATCATGAACATGAGCAGGCCTCCTCTACGGCCCATGAAGCCCACGGCCGGGCACAGTGCCATGCAGGACGCCACCGCGATGCCCGCCATGGTGTAGTAATCCGCGTAAAAGTTATGGAACATGCTGGTCTCGCCCAGCTCAGGATCTATCATACTGCGCGCAAAGCAGTGATGGATCCCATACCCCGTGAGTCTGAGAGAGAGAGAGTGAGAGAGAGAGGGGGGGGGGGGGGGTGAGAGAGAGAGAGAGAGAGGGGGGGGGGGGTGAGAGAGAGAGGGAGAGTGAGGAGGGGAGAGAGAGAAGGAGAGAGAGGGGAGAAAGAGAGAGAGGGGAGAGGGAGAGAGACAGAGGGGGGAGGGAGCGAGGTGAGAGAAAGAGGGAGAGGGAAAGAGAAAAGAAAGGAGACAAGAAAAAAGAGTGAATCATAATTAGAAGAGAACAGAAGAGGAGTGGGAGCTTACAATCTTTCTCACACACACACACACACACACACACACACACACACACACAGCATGCTTCTCTTCAGATGTCCACAGCTCATGAAATATTCACATGCCTTGCTGGCCCATCATCAACGGCGGCAGCGATAAGCGCTCCGCGACCTCGCCACACCTCCCGCTAAACCAGGTCCCGAGCAGCCGCAGGTGATGGCTCTGTGTGTGTAAATACCCCTACGTCTGGGGTAGCGGCAATGAGATAAAGACAGGACAGTGTGGCCTTACCTTACTGGTAGAACACACACAGGAGCTCCGCCAATCACAGGGTGCTTCAGTAACAACCAATAGAACGATGCCAATGGGATTGTTCTTTTGGGCACCCTGTGGCTATTCAGGAAGTAGTATCCAGCAATTAAAATAGGCATTGTTTCACTGGGTATTATGTACATTCCCTCTGATTGGTGGAGTAACTCTGTTTTCTACCAGTAAGGTCACACTATACTGTGCTGTCCCTATTCACATTGCATCTGGGCGAGAACTGATGCCTCGCTCCGGCCCTAACCTTGGATCGATCCGCATCGATTACACAAATCAATATCTCAATTCTTTTGCGGTAAGCCTGCGCAAGGATACCCCAGCCGGGGCGGGCCGTCTGGGCCAGTGAGAGGGCAGACACTTACGAGTTCACACAGAGCACCACGATGTTCTTCCACAGGTTTCTGGTTCCCACCATTTTCACGATACACGTCTTCTTGGGCTTCTTTTGCGTCTCCTTCTGGATTTCTGCAAACACACAGAAAACGCTCAGCACGCGGCTTTGACTCATTTTGAGTCTTTACAGAAGGAACACCAGGGGAAGCTCAGCACGCGGCTTTGACTCATTTTGAGTCTTTACAGAAGGAACACCAGGGGGAGCTCAGCACGCGGCTTTGACTCATTTTGAGTCTTTACAGAAGGAACTGTGAAAAAGTTAAATATTGGAAACTCATGGTGTCACACTCTAATCAGCTAATTAACTCAAAACACCTGCAAAGGTTTCCTGAACCTTTAAATGGTCTCTCAGTCTGGTTCAGTAGGCTACGCAATCATGGGGAAGACTGCTGACTTGACAGATGTCCAGAAGACAGTCATTGACACCCTCCACAAGGAGGGTAAGCCACAAAAGGTCATTGCTAAAGAAGCTGGTTGTTCACAGAGTGCTGTATCCAAGCATATTCATAGAAAGTTGAGTGGAAGGAAAAAGTGTGGTAGAAAAAGGTGCACAAGCAACAGGGATAACCGCAGCCTTGAGAG
Organism: Ilyophis sp. 1 JC-2022; assembly: GCA_022702515.1. Taxonomy (NCBI): domain Eukaryota; kingdom Metazoa; phylum Chordata; class Actinopteri; order Anguilliformes; family Synaphobranchidae; genus Ilyophis; species Ilyophis sp. 1 JC-2022. Next base: position 12,005,355 of record CM040395.1, read on the forward strand.
GATTGTCAAGCAAAATCCTTTCAAGAATTTGGGGGAGCTTCACAAGGTGTGGACTGAGGCTGGAGTCAGTGCATTAAGAGCCACCACGCACAGACAAATCCAGGACATGGGCTACAAATGTCACATTCCTCGTGTCAAGCCACTCCTGAACCAGAGACAACGTCAGAAGCGTCTTACCTGGGCTAAGGAGAAAAAGAACTGGACTGTTGTTCAGTGGTCCAAAGTCATCTTTTCAGATGAAAGTAAATTTTGCATTTCATTTGGAAATCAAGGTCCCAGAATCTGGAGGAAGAGTGGAGAGGCACAGAATCCACGTTGCTTGAAGTCCAGTGTGAAGTTTCCACAGTCAGTGATGATTTGGGGTGCCATGTCATCTGCTGGTGTTGGTCCACTGTGTTTTCCACAGTCAACGCAGCCATCTACCAGGACATTTTAGAGCACTTCATGCTTCCTTCTGCTGACAAGCTTTATGGAGATGCTGATTTCATTTTCCAGCAGGACTTGGCACCTGCCCACACTGCCAAAAGTACCAAAAGCTGGTTCAATGACCATGGTATTACTGTGCTTGATTGGCCAGCAAATTCGCCTGACCTGAACCCCATAGAGAATCTATGGGGTATTGTCAAGAGGTAGATGAGAGACACCAGACCCAACAATGCAGACGACCTGAAGGCCGCTATCAAAGCAACCTGGGCTTCCATTACACCTCAGCAGTGCCACAGGCTGATCGCCTCCATGCCACGCCGCATTGATACAGTAATTCATGCAAAAGGAGCCCCAACCAAGTATTGAGTGCATAGAAATTAACATACTTTTCAGAAGGCTGACATTTCTGTTTAAAATATCCTTTTTTATTGATCTTATGTAATATTATAATTTTCTGAGACACTGAATTTGGGATTTCATTAGCTGTAAGCCATAATCATCAAAATTACAAGAAATAAAGGCTTGAAATATTTCACTCTATGTGTAATGAATCTATATAATATATGAGTTTCACTTTCTGACAGGAGTGACAAAAAATATTGAACTATTTCACGATATTCTAATTTTTTGAGCTGCACCTGTATATATTCATAATACTTATTTATTTTTTAATTTTTTTATAAGGCACAGCTTTCCTGGGATTTGAACTGAAAACCCCCTGGTTATGAGCACAGTTCCTTTAGCACCCAGGAGGAACTGTGTATGCGGAACACCAGGCATGTATTGGGAATGGGATATGATGCAACACCCCATCATCATGATCATACTGGTGTAGTCACAGTGTCTCAGACAGTCCAAACAAGTGTATGAGGGAACAATCAGCCATTTCAGGAACCTGCCTTTAGGCGACAGCACCTGACAATGACAGCATGGAAGTTTGGGATGAGAACAGTTGCCATGGAGACAAATCCAAGGGCTGTCTTTCTCTCTCTCTATCCCTTTCTCTCTCTAACTCTCTCTCTCTGTCCCTTTATCTCTCTCTCTCTCTCCTTTAATTGAAAGAAAACCTATAGGGCTGCATCAGCTCACTTTTCGCCTCTCCATCTCATCCACGAGAGCGACGGCGAGGGAAAAAGATCGAAGCCTGCTAGCTACAACCAGCAGATGCTAACGCCAATGCTTTCTCGCTACCGCAAGTGTCAGAGGATCAAGTTTCAAGGCCAATGTTTTCACCGGAAAGGAGAGGAAAAGATGCTTCGGGAACGATGACGGCTTTAAAAATAATGAGCGAGGGCGAGGCGGGCCGCCACTTGCCGCCACTTGCCGCCACTTGCCTGAGAATATCTCGTCGGCGTCCGCCTCGCCCACCTTGTTCTTCTTGGCAATTCGGATCATCTGCCGTCTGGCGGAGCCGTACTGCTGCGTAGACAGAAGCCAGCGCAGGGATTCTGGGAAAACCCTGCAGAAAGGACAGGGACCTTTAACGATCTCGGCGGGACGAGAGCTTAAAACTTAAACAGGCTTCACTGTTTATATCTAGATGCACAAAGCCCACGAATGAGTCGAGGTAGCATCATGCTAATATGCCTGTTTACAGACCCATACACTGTGAATGCATTGAGAATAAGATATATCACCAAAGTATATGCAACACTTACCTTTACACAGTATTAACATTCCAAAGTTTTTAACCTAACAATTTTATGGATCTAAAAATGTGAAGCAATTCACATACACTCAGTGGCTACTTTATTAGGTATACCTGCTCTTTAACGCAAATAGCCCACTCCTCCAAACAGCCAATCATGTGGCTGCAAACTCCAGTATATAAAACAAGCAGACATAGTGAAGAGCTTTAGTTGTTGTTCGATAAAACATTAGAATGGGTGAGCTAAGCGTGATCTAAGCGACTTTATCTGTGGTCTGATTGTTGGTGCCAGACGTGGTGCTTCCAGGATCTCAGAAACAGCAGCCCTCCTGGGATTTTCACACTCTACAACCTCTAGTTACAGATAATTATGCTATAAACAAGAGAACATCCAGTGAGGGGCAGTTCTGTGGGCAAAAACACCTTAATAATGAGAGAGGTCAGAGGAGAATGGGCAGACTCGTTTAAGCTCACAAAAGGGCCACAGATGCTCAAATAACAACAGTGGCATGCAGAAGGGCATCTCTGAACGCACAACAGGTCAAACATTGAAGCTGATTGGCTACAGCAGCGGAAGACCACGGCGGGTTCCACTCCCGTCAGCTAAAAACAGGAAGTTGAAGCTACGCGGGGCGCATGATCACCGGAACTGCATGATTGAAGATTAGAAAAGCATAGGGCCTGATTTACTGAGGCCTTTAGCATATGCAAAACCAATAACATTACCAGTGATTGGAATGGGAGGTTCACAGGACCAATGTTTGGCCAAATAATCTCCAAGAACGGTGTGATGCTATCGAGTCAGCATGGACCAAAATCCCAAATAAATGTTTCCAAAAGGGGGTCCAACCCGGTACTAGAGCGGTCTGCATACCTAATAAAGGTGCCTTTGAGATGTATATGGGGTCACGGTGACGCGCCGGGGTGCAGGGTGGTACAGGAAACTGTGGGACAGGGGGGTTGTGTGGACACTCACCAGATGTAGGACACCATAAGGATGAAGGGACAGATGATGATGGCCTGGAGGACCTGCCAGTCCCGGCACAGGGCAGCCAGTCCAGGCATCAGCAGCTGCCCCGCCAGAACCACAAAGTTCGCTACCATGGTGATCTGAAACCGCCAGAGCGGCAGACAGAGCTCTATTCCTGCAGAGAGCGAGAGAGAGGGGGAGTGGGGGGGGGGGGGGAGAGAGAGAGAGAGAGAGACAGACAGAAAGAGAGAGATGTCAAGAGGGATAGAGAGACAGACAGAAGGGGAGAAAGAAGGAGATAGGGTGAGAGTTAGAGAAAGAAAGGGAGAAGATACAAAGAGAAATAGAATGAGAAAGGGAAGCAGAGAGGAAAGAGAAACAGGTACAGAGAAAATAGAGATGAGAGAGAGGACAGATAGAGAAAAGAAAAAGAATAAAGGAGAAACGGCAAGAGATGTGGGAGAGTGAACAAGAGACAGAAAAAGGAAAAAATGAGATTGAAAGCAGAGGATGAAAATAACAAACGGAGAGAAACGGATGAGTAAGAGGAAAAGAGAGAGAGGAGGGAAGAAAATAAAAAGGAGGGATAAAGAGAGAAAAGGACGGGGGGGGGGGGGGGGGATGGTACAGTTACAAATCCTACTCAACATGTACACACCGTCCTCCTGCGGCTAGTGCCCGTTCATCATTCTCACAAACCTTTGATTCATTCACCGCTCATTAGTGTGCACAGGAGACTGTACTCTAGCAACACAGCCAGGTTTTACCCTCTTTGTGAGGTCCGCCCCGTATCTCAGGACTGAGCCTGGTTTTACCCTCTTTGTGAGGTCCGCCCCGTATCTCAGGACTGAGCCTGGTTTTACCCTCTTTGTGAGGTCCGCCCCGTATCTCAGGACTGAGCAGGACGAGGTGACTATTCCCCAGCAATGACTATTACCTCCTGTAATGTCTCAGTCCTTTCTGGATGTTTTGGGAAAACTGAATGTTACCTTTGAACCGCCCCCTCAAAAGGACAGACTGGTCCGGTCGACATAGTCTGGATAATACAACGGCGGATAATAGCGCCAATCTGTCCCGCCGATAAGCCCCGGAATTTCAATCAGAAGCCTCCGCGCTGAGGACATGAATAATTCTCTCTGTTCAGCGACCGGTACTGGGGCGTGAATCCTATACCGCCATCCGACCTGACTGCCGGCTTCATTAAAAATGCATACTCCTGAGAACGTGCCCCTTATGTAACCTGCAAACAAGTCCTTTAAAGACCTGAACTGGTGTGGTAACAGAGCTCAGAGAATGAAGCGGGTGGCTTTGCTGACTAAACGGGGGGGGGGGGGGGTCTTATGTGAAAACACACAACATGGAAGACTGTGTGTGTGGCAAGCTTCAGTAACCATGATGGTACCTTCCCCGATGAGCCAATGATTGTCTTCCACATCACAATTCAGAGAGCGTACTACAGGAGAACTTGCATCGATTGAAGGAGAGAGGAGCGTAGCTCACTGCTGACGGCTGCTAAACTGCAGGCGTCGGGTGAGTACTCAGAGCGTTCTAATGCAGGTGTAAACCAAAAGACCGTGATCTCTGCTACCGAGGCATATGGAAGCCAACCGTGTCCCATGATCACTGTGGAAACAAGCCTGTGTCTGCATAATATACCTTGACAGAGCCAAGATTCAAAATGGTGACGTCATGATTTATTCTAGCAGCCGTGTCATCTTGTAACATAACTGCCGAATCTCAGCAGGGCTTTGTTGGTTAGGACTTGTATCTGAGATGAATAGATTACCTGTTGAAACTAAATTTCTGCTCGATATGGCGCTGGCTGGCCAGTAGGGGGCGCTCTCCCCTCTGCACCAAATAAAATCATGTTCCCCATTACAGTGATGGGGACACTGTGCTGAAGAAAGTTCATAAACGGTTAAACTTAGTTCCTGACTCCTGACAGTGGTTATTAAAGATCCCATAGCACTTTTCAGTGTCATCCCCTACATCCTACATCTGCCCACCTAATCTTCCCCGCTAATGCTATCTATTGGCTACTCAAGCCCTTGTGTACCCTCCCCACACTGATTCCCCAGGATGTTCTCACTTAACCTTCCCCGGAAAATAAATTAAATCGTAAATGTCTATGCTAGGGGAAAGCCTGAAATTATGGCCAGGGCCATTACAGACTGAGCCAAAAATGGCTCAGTGGTTTTAAATTAATTCCTTGTTTTCCGATTATGTGCAGTAATCAATTTTTCTTCAACAAAGGAATTTACAACCTTTTATTTTGAGCTACAAATGGCAGATTGGGGAAACAGCAGCCCCATTTTCTCAGAAACACAAAGGAGAACATTCCTCGTGTTAAAATGACTCCCTCTGCTACACATAGCAGCTGCTGATTTCAGAGAAAAATAAATGGCCTTTGCATGCCTGCGCTAGAACAAAACAATAACTATTCTTATGGGCGGACTATGCAGACTAAATATCACTTTGTGATATTTTAGAATTTATGGGGGTAACGATACACTGGAATGTATTACACAGTTATGATTAATTTATGACAAAAGGTTGTGCCTCGAAAAACAATGTGGCATATAATATTACATTTATCCATGTATGTTGGTTTAAGTTACAACAACATTTATTTCTGTATAGTTATTTTCTACTTATCTCTCATTTGCATGATTATGTGTGTGTGTGTCTATATCACAATATAGGTAAAGATGGCAATCATTCAGATTTATAGCACAATTCACACTAAGGTGCCTGAGAGTGCTAGACCATTAAACACGGAATATATACAGTCCTTTTCCATTGTTGTACAGTTCCGCACCGTACCGTCCTGCGAAACAAAGATCCCAGGTTCTGGATATGTTTCATTGCCAGCAGAACTGTACTGTGTATAGCTCTCTGAACTACATTTTGCAGTAGCTTGCTGGTAGTTCAACTACATTCATATTTGCATAGTGATTCAAGTAGTTAAATTACTTTTTTTGCCATTTTTTGTGTAGTTAACTACTGAAACTACAAACAATTTTAGACCATAAAAGGAAAGGAATGATTTTCTATATTTATTTTACCATTGCTTCTTTACTGTAATGTAATTGAACCCCCTTTGACCAGCCCCGCCCCCTTTTTCTTTCATCCTGACCACTCTGAAGGCATGCCCGGGCAATGCATTCGTCAGGCAGCCACCACCACACACTTGACCTTTGTGCAGTGCATGTGCAAAAGGGCGGCCGTTGCTCAGTGCTCACACAGCGACAGCGTCATCATGGATAAACCACCCGAATCTCAGCCTGAGGAGGATTCACCATGGCCATACTTAAGCAAATATATGACACTGACTAGCTCCACCAACGAAACCTACATTTTTACTTGTGAGCTATGCAAGCCGAGAGTAAATACACTCTCTACTGCAAAGACGTCAAACACAAATCTAAGAACACATATAAAGGTGAGTGTATTAACATTGACTTTGCTAGCCAATTTAGCGAAGTTTAGATAAGTTAGCTACATTATATCAAAACCAAAGCTGACATTCCTTGCACTTTCCCCTGAATAGAGGGGTATTTTATTTCTTTGGTTTATGTATGACCTGTGACCAAGTGGGCACTTTTTGCAATAAACTCAATTGAGTGGCATTTTTTGCTGGCATGACTTTTTTGTATTGTATTTTGTTATAATTTTATATCACATGCACATTGTCAATTTGATCATTTTTGTACAAAGTAGTTTGAACTACTTTTTCTAAGTAGCTTTAGTTAACCAAACTAGATTTCTCCCTAGGGTAGCTTTGCTGTAGTTCTTGCTGTAATTGGTAGCTTGCAAAGCTATGCTTTAAGTAGCTTCCCCAACACTGCGTACCCGATAGCTCTGGATACAGATGGTTCCTGGACTGATTTGGACTGACTGATGGAAAAGGAGAAATATTATGCAGTGATACCAGTCACTTGGTGGAGTATCCTTCTTTCTCCCCTTCCCTCTCTCAATCTCACACACATGCACGCGCACGCACGGACACACACACACCGGGGTGTGACAGAGACAGAGTGGCCTTTTCCCCTAAGATGATTGGCTTTCAGGCATAGCCTCAGGAATCCAAATACATGTCTGGCCACTGGCTCAGCATGTCACTCATTATTGAGCACTTCAAGCACGGGGCCAGAAATGCTCTCATTCACCTTTATCACAAATATACCCTCGTGGACATATTATCTGTATGTATTATTTATGTATTCAAATCATTTCAAATAATTAAGTAAAGCTCTGTGAATTTCCATGTCAATCAGTCCATATGTGTGTGCATCTGTGCGTGTATGTGTATGGCATGTGTCTTTGAGTGCCTGCGTGTGTGCATGCTTTGTGTGTATGTTTGTGCGCATTCATGTGTGTATGTGCCCGTGTCTGTGTGTTTGTTTGTGCTTGTGTAACTGCCAATACATTTATGTGTGTATGTGTAGGAGTGCATGCTGTATGAATGCACGCCTGTGTGTGCATGCATGCATGTTTGTAATCAGTCTAACATGTTGAGTTATTAGTAAAATATAGGCTATACATGTAAACTTGTCAACGGCACAAAGACTTGTTGTGTCAGCCAAACTGTAGAGAAACTTAATCATGCAACTAAAACCCTGCTTGGGTTCCGTTTGGATGACATCACCGCTGGCACGCGGTGGCTCTAACCCCTGGGATCCGATGAACACCCAGGCATAACTTAACACCAACCGCTCTGATAAGCACACCTCTGACATCAGAACGGAACATGGAACTCAGAACAGCATTCCATCTGTCTATTGCCTGCTTCAATACTGTACTTTCACATGTCTCTTGTCTCTATCATTCCATTGCTCTCGCTCTCTCTCTCGCTCGCTCGCTCTCTCTCGTATGCAAAAGAATTTAAGACGTGTAAGTGGCTCTGGATAAGAGCATGTGCGAAATGCCTAAAATGTAAAGAGAGAATGTAAAATATCTCTCTCTCTCTCGCTCGCTCTCGCTCTCAGCTGACTGCAGCGTGTGTTTTTTCACGCGTTGCGGCGGGTCAGCTGACGCCACTGAGGATTCCGTTACGGCGGGCGGCTCGTGACTCGCGGCGGGCGATGACACGGCAGCAGGACGGAGAGAAGGGGGCAGGGAAGAGACCACACTCAACCCGGCTCTGACCGCGACATGACCGCTGGTCCTGCTCCCCTCAGCCAGGAAAACTCATTCAGCAGGAATGTGAACTTTACCCCACTGAGGGAAAAAAAACAAAAAACGATGACAATTCAGCTTTTTATATATATATATTTAGAATGAAAACATTCATCAGTTTTTTTTTCTAGTGACAGGGCCAGCAAAGTGGACGTTAATTGTTAACCTACTTTAAAAGGCTTAAATTCACATTAGCTGGCTCTTAAGGCCAAGCCCCTACACATTCATCCTGACTTCATATGCATGTATGCACAGTTTGTGCACACTAATACCAGTCATAAGTATGTCATTGTAAACAATAAAAAGCCTTGATGGATTGAATGGCCTATTCCCATCATCATTTACTCACACATCTACACATGCATGTGAAACCATGCAATGCAATCTGAAAAAGATCTTATGAATAAATAACTTTAACATGCGTATATGCCTGCCTGTATCCGTTTGAATGTTTTCTCTGAGGGTCAGATTCAGAGTTGAGATAAGCACGTGCAAACTTAAGCCATTTGTGATTCAGACGTTTTAATTTAATTATCATTTCCTCTTAACTTTTGTGTGGAAAAAAAGGTTGTTTATATCTAATGCCACCATTAGATGACTATAAAAAATGCAGCATCTTTCGCTATTGTAAATGGACGTTAGAATGAGTGCGTGTTATTTGAACGTAATATTTGTGTAATTTCCTTGCAATTCCTTCCAACTTGCAATTATCAAAGCACTGTCATAAAAAGAAAAAGATGTAAAAGTATGATTGACTGTCTGTATCACATCATCCAATTTAAGGCACATGATTTAAATTTCATTATCTCTCTGGAGGTATCATAACCCCTCCTAATTTGCGCTGACCGCATTCGTCTAACTGTCCGACAGTGAATTAACTTGTGTTTAACCTTCGTGTTGCCTCCGGTTAAAAATGGCCTTTTTCTTAGTTTAACAGCAGTGAAACCCCCCTAATGTTTTTAGGATGAAATCCAATTACTTTTCCTGGAGTGACCCTACTATTAGAAAAAGGTTAAACATTGCCTTTTTTTAAAATGTATTTTTATTATAAGTCAGTACACCATCAAGATGCAAACCTTATCTTATGAGTCTTAAACAAAACAAAGAGTAAGAAGTCATAATCCAAAAGTGCCACACATCTATTTCAGGAACAAAACAAAAAACAAACAAAATCAATTATGATGTGTGTTTTGTCATAAAAATAAGTGGTGTAGACAGAAAATACAACCTAAATGTGGACTGTGAAGTAGGAAAGCATAGTTATTGACTGATTAATTGACGAATGACAGGTTGTTTCTTCATGAAAAATAGATTCAGGGCTTAAAATTAAAATAAGCAGCGTTATGATTTGGGTCTGGTTAGGGTGGGTTATTTTTGACCCTGTGGACATGGGGTCCATACGTACTATGAGATAATTTGGGTCTGGTTAGGGTGGGTTATTTTTGACCCTGTGGACATGGGGTCCATACGTACAATGAGATCATTTGGGTCTGGTTAGGGTGGGTTATTTTTGACCCTGTGGACATGGGGTCCATACGTACTATGAGATCATTTGGGTCTGGTTAGGGTGGGTTATTTTTGACCCTGTGGACATGGGGTCCATACGTACTATGAGATAATTTGGGTCTGGTTAGGGTGGGTTATTTTTGACCCTGTGGACATGGGGTCCATACGTACTATGAGATCATTTGGGTCTGGTTAGGGTGGGTTATTTTTGACCCTGTGGACATGGGGTCCATACATACTATGAGGACAGCAGAAGGGTTAAGGGAGAGGAGGAGGCCTGTGATTAAGTGACAGAGAGTGTCGGGTTCGTTTTCACTTTGACAGAGAGACGATTTTGCACTTGTGTCAGCGCCATTCATCGTAACAACTTGCCTCGCATATATTGCACACAGAGGTGTAGGTTATTTTACTTGCTCCGATGCAGTAAAATTAAAGGCAAATGTGGTTATTAAAGGCACTGACAAGTTGAAAACACACATGCCCACAAACGTTTTTTAGTAGAAACCTGGCAACCCAGGGGGCAGATACAAGAAACAGGGCCCAGTTTCCCAAAAGCATCTTAGAGTTAAGATCATCTTAGAGTGTTTTGTGTTTGTGCTTTATTAATTGTATGATTAAAATTGTTTAAATTTACTGACATTACATAAAAACGATATTAAAAATAGAGGGTGAAAGACAGAAAACAAATGATGAAAATCAAACATACAATTAAAGTCATATAAAAACGAAATGACCTAAGATGATCTTTACTCTAAGATCCTTTTGGGAAACTCAAACCCGGTACCACCCACGGAGCATAAGTTGGAATACGGCTTAGATCACCTCGCGTAAAAAGCAGCGCAGGGCAAGGCACTTAACCGCATGATTTAAATCTCGGAATCCAGCCCTATGTCTGCAAGTAACTTACACTCATATAGAACTTTTCATACACGTATACTTTCCAACATAAAATAAATGAAAATGTGATGTTCGTATAAGAACAGCAGACAAGTTGATACGGGATCATATAAATGTAAAAGCCGATACAAAAGAAAGGTACTAAAGAAATATAGGCATAAGTACGAACAGAGCCCCACAATTCACGCTGGACTCTTGTCGTCATGACAACCGCAATGACAACAAACTAACAGACGACGCAGACGTTGACCTTATCCAGCTAATAGAGTGAGTGCATGTGGAGACAGCTCAAGGAATCTCGCTGAAATCTCATTACACGGACAAAAAGGCAGCTCTCACAGGAACGGCACGCATTTGGCAGTTGTGTTGAGCCCTCCGATCGATACGAACCCATTCATTCGAAAATGAGCCCTTTAATAGAGTTGTCATAAAACACTGCTTTTCTTTTTTCCCCCAGAACTAGCTTCTTTCTTATTTTTATTTTTTTTAAATTGGTGACTGTTTAAAAAAATAAATTAAAAAAATGTCACAGTCTAAATTCGTTCTCTAATTTAAAACTCTGTGTGAGATCCAATTACTCGTTTTCTTCTTGAAATCACATTTTACAGCCACTAAATGTGAGATGGAAATTACATTTTGAAGACTGTACGCAGTGTTTGACCGGACCTAGCATGGGATTAATTGGACCTACCGTGGGCACTGCAGTTCATTTTGCTTGTAAGGCACTTTCAGCATTTTGTGGTAGGGCGTACATCACTTCCCCTGGATTTCAAGCTCTACTAAAGGAGTGTGAGTCTCCATTGCTCGGGGGCTGCATTGTCTGCAGGTATTTGTAGTTTCCATTCAATCAGCAGCCTCGAGAACAAGCTGGTGTGTACATTTGTTAGCTTATCAACGGCTACTGGTGCAATGCGATACAGTTTTGTCTGCTTGGGTTATACACCACCGGTTTTGGGATAGACAGTGTGCAGTAAATCCGCTCGTATGACAGTAAACTGCACAGCGCTCCACTCCTTTGCCCGAAGGGGGAGCAGAGGTGTCTGTTATGACATCATCAGCCAAACCAGTTCCTGTGCTGAGAGATTTATATATAACTATAATATATAACTGGAATATATAAACTATATATTACAATAAAAACATGTATTTGACCCCATGCCACAATATCCCACCATTCAATTCTATATGCCACAAGATAGGCCTATTCAACTCTATATCACCATAAAGATATAGCATTTTATAGCACTCTATAACCTATCCATTTAACCCCATAAACCAGTCTATAGCCCTCTATTTACACATACATGTCTTTACTAACCCCATACATTCACCACAATACCACTCTATTCAATCTTGTGTGCCACTCCATACCCCTTTACACCTGATTAGCAAAGTGCCCTTGAAAGCACTTTGTACAATATTAACTGGAAAACAGAACTGCATGTGCACCTACACTGAATAATTCAAGCATAGACTTGTAGCAATGACCTCACACACACACACACACACACACACACAGACAAATGCACAAACAAACACACACACACACATGACTGCGTGACTCGGAACGCTGAGTCAGTCTTGCGTAACATGCAAAAAGCAAACAATGGCAAACACACTCCCCCCCCCCCGCCCGCCCCGCCCTTACCTGTATCAATATCAACCACTCAGCCAATGTGACTAAAGTAGCTAGCCGTGAGTCAAATGCTGATTGGCTACAGCCGACATCCATAACACCAATTTCTAGGAGAGTTCAAGGACAAGGTCGTTCACCCACATGAGTCCCGCTATCACCTTTGGCAACAGAGAGAGTGGAAAACCCTCACCTCATACTTTCTGCACTATACAAAGTTACACAGTGTAACAGTGTTTGAGAAGTCTGCTTTTTCAAAAACAAATAGCAATAATGAGTCATCATAACACTTCTTTTAATATTTCCAATCTCCCAGGTGCCTTCTCCGATGGCAGTTGTCGATGCCGATTTTATGAGAGTGCAAATATCGCCGGCCTCGTATGCAAGTGGAGCCTGAGGCACGGCCGCTGTTCAAAAGAACAGATCCATTTGCAAATAAATAAGCATGTGAACATCTGTGACTCAAAGCACATGCAATCCACATCACCAATGCCTTCTGTTCATAGAAAGGACCTTATCTGGCTACAAAGTCTGAATATTGCATGTAAAGTACTCTCACCCAGCCAAGAACCTAGGCTTTGATATTAGACACAAGATCCAGGTCAGACTGCGGTCAGCCCATGAGAGCTGAATTATTGTATGGATTATATTCAGCTAGTGATGGGAAAATGCATGGACACAGACGTGGACATGTACGAACACAGGCACTTTAAGCCATAAATATTACATTATCACTCACATCTGCAGAATTGCATGCTGGGTCATGTGTATGCAACACTCATTTGAGAGCGTATGATAAACCCCTTGCCTTGCGCTTGGCCCGTTCAGGAATGAGGGCGACAGGAGCAGCATTACACGTCAGCCTCCTTTGGCTCTCATGCTAATGCTCGGTGCTACGTTCTAACAGGCTAGCCTACCATGAGAGCCGGGTTACCCACACATCCCATTCTAATGCTCAGTGCTACGTTCTAACAGGCTAGCCTACCATGAGAGCCGAGTTACCCACACATCCCATTCTAATGCTCAGTGCTACGTTCTAACAGGCTAGCCTACCATGAGAGTCGAGTTACCCACACATCCCATTCTAATGCTCAGTGCTACGTTCTAACAGGCTAGCCTACCATGAGAGCCGAGTTACCCACACATCCCATTCTAATGCTCAGTGCTACGTTCTAACAGGCTAGCCTACCATGAGAGCCGAGTTACCCACACATCCCATTCTAATGCTCAGTGCTACGTTCTAACAGGCTAGCCTACCATGAGAGCCGAGTTACCCACACATCCCATTCTAATGCTCAGTGCTACGTTCTAACAGGCTAGCCTACCATGAGAGCCGAGTTACCCACACATCCCATTCTAATGCTCGGTGCTACGTTCTAACAGGCTAGCCTACCATGAGAGCCGGGTTACCCACACATCCCATTCTAATGCTCAGTGCTACGTTCTAACAGGCTAGCCTACCATGAGAGCCGAGTTACCCACACATCCCATTCTAATGCTCAGTGCTACGTTCTAACAGGCTAGCCTACCATGAGAGCTGAATTACTCTCGCTTCCCATATGCTCGGTGCTGTGTATTTAGTTTTTGTACTGCCTCGCTGCCACCCTCAAAGCAGGCTACATCTCCACCATTTCTAGCAGCGGTTTCTATTCACAAAAAGACAGGCACACGGCATTAGTAACAGTGCACTTGTGTTTTTCCTTGTCAAGGTGACAGCAGACAATAAGTCTGTCCCACAAATACCTGAGCCTCAGATTAAGGTGTATTAAATGAAACCTCACCCCACATGAAAGCTCATTAACTCTGCCTACTCGTTACACAGGATAAACCAGGATCTAGCTGTGCTCAAACCGGACAGTCCACAACAGGCAGTTCTCTGAAGGTCACCGCTTCAAAGACGTGGACCCTGGTCTGCCATTAAGTTTGAATCAGAGGCAGTCTGACCTCTGATAAAACGACCAGTGAGCTTTGATAACAATGGAAAAGAGACGGTATAAAGGGGGTGCTGGGTGGCTCATCCCATTAAGGCACTGTTCTGCTACCCGGATGGGACTTGTGGGCTAGTATCGAACCTGGACCGGGCCGGTGCCGACCGCCACAGCCTCTCAGGGAGATGCCCAATTGGCTCTAGTGTCACCCCTGGAAGGGAGGGTTCCAGTTGGCCTGGATGACAGCGCCTTGCCACGTGTTTTTGTGTGAATATATACATTTGCAGAAGTTTTTCTATGACCTACCGACTATATAATGATTGGCATTGGGCATCCGGGGGGGTTTGTGGTAGAAAAAGCACTGCTACTAACTCCAAAGCAGCTACACATGTGTGTGAAGTGTCTCGGGCCAAATGTCTGAGTGAGCCCGACTTGCAACCAATACATGATTAGAAGCGGCATCTGATATCACTCACACTCTCACACACACAAACACACACACACACACACACACACACACACACACACACACACACACACACACACACACACACACACAATATCACTGTGCTTCCAGCATTGACCAGATGCCAATGCCTAGCATTGATTCATTTAATCATTTAAAGTGATTGCTTTGACTATATTAGTTCAGGCTAGGACAGAGGAAAGCAGATAGGGAGCACTTTTATTTTTAGGGTTAGAAGGATGCGTCTGTCATGACTAATGAGCGCTTATTTCACAGCCTGGCTCTGGTCTTTACACTCCCATGTAGAACGCATTTTAAACTAACCCAAGGATAGAACCGAGTTTTAGAGAAATCTTACCATCTTACACAATGGTAAAAAATAAAGCTAGCAAGTTTCGAAAACGGTTTTCAAAATTGGAATGAGGGGCTTTTATTTACACATCCCCAAGATAATACCCTCATCCCAAGATAATATTTCTTGATCTTTAATTTCAGATACATAGGCCTAATTATTTTCACATGGGCCTCCTCTGCTTATTGTTCATTTTCACCATTTCTATCCGAGGGGCACAGACGGTTTCTTTCTGTCTTGGGGGCGGAGACGAAGCTCTAAAACAGGGCCTCCGCTATATACCCCAGGCAGTTCAAACAGGGCCATCCCGTTTTGGATCACACAGGAAATTCTCGTGGAGATGCAGCATAGGCCCTGAGATATCAAATGGCAATTTGAGGTTTTTGACCTGACGAAGATCCAACTCGGATCGAAAAAAATTGTCTAATAAAGCTGCAAAATTGAGTTTCACTGTGTGGGCCGTGTGGCTGAATCCTATAGCCCTGTGATGTGCGTGCAACTATACTTATTTACTCATTTGAGGGCGTAAGACACAGACTGCTAATGTACAATTCCATACTTTTTGACGAGTGCGGTCTGGTCCAGATCAGACATGAGCAATCCCCCCAGTATCAGCTGTTTCCCATTCTGCCTGAGCTCTTAAGTTATTTTGCTGAGGTCATTATCTGGACATGACGTCACCAGCATTTCCTGCAGTCAACTGATGGCTTATTGTGACATACAGTGCCCTCCACTATTATTGGCACCCCTGGTAAAGATGAGTAAAAAGGGTTATCGCTTAATCTCACACTGAAAAAATGGAGCACATGGTTGGCTAAATGGCTCAAAGTTCTAAGTTATCAAGGGTCTGACGTATCAAACAAGCCTTAAACCATCACTCTGTTGCCAGAAACTCAGTAGATATGGATGGATAACTTTAAGGGTTTTTTCTCCTGACTTACTTTTTCCATAGAGTTCAATAGGAAAATTTGTCAGGAGAAACAACCCTTAAAGTGATCCATCCATATCTACTGCATATCTGGCGGCAGAGTGATGGTTTGAGGCTTGTTTGATACCTCAGACCCTTGATGATTTGCAGCCATTTTACCAACCATGTATTCCATACTGTTCCAGCATAATTTACAGCTAAATCTAGTCCCACCCCCCAATTCCCATTGAGATCCATTCAAATGCAGAGACGTTATAGTATCGCTTGTAAGAGTACCAGAAAATAAGATATCAAGAGTCTTTTGATGTTGTTGGGTCACAGACATCAGGATGTCATGGCATGCAAAAAATATGCGACAAATCAATCATCATCATCATCCATCAACCCGCTTATTCCTATTCAGGGTCACGGGGGGTGCTGGAGCCTATCCCAGCATGCATTAAAAATAAATGCAGGGGTGCCAATAATTGTGGCACACATGGTTTTGTTAAAAATAATTATTTCTCATAATAAATTCACTTCAATTAAAAGTTGGATTTTTCTAATTTTTTCAGTGTGAGATTAAGCTCAAACAGTAAATTTTTTATAACCCTTTTTACTCATCTTTACCAGGGGTGCCAATAATAGCGGAGGACACTGTATGTACGCACTCGCTCTGCATCCACACAAATACGTGTATGACATCACGAGTCACGAGTCTCCCTATTTCTATAGACACTGCCAGGGCAGATAGAGGCATATCACAGGTCATTAAATCCGCATCGTGCTCTAAAGTTCACGAACGAAACTCAAGCGTGCACGGGGTTGTTTATTGAGAAACACTCTTCCAGTAGAATCCCACGAACTGGTGGCTTTTCCGATCATAATCACAAGGTCACGCAGGCTAACCCTGCGAGCCACAAAATGACACAGTTCCTGGAAAGTAGCTTAGCATGCCCAGAAAAGCAGGCGCAGGTGAACAACATGCTGTTTATGTACAGCACACCACAGCACAATCTGCCACTGACGCTTTTCCTCACGAGACCACAAATTTCCATAATAGATTGGCTTGACTGTACTGGCTCTGAGCTGGAGACTGTTGTCTTGTTCAGATGGAATTAGGATCCCATCAGGCTGTAGTTAAGCGCATGTGAGCCACCTGACATCTCCACGGCGACAGTGCAGGCAGTGTGTGGAAGAGCACCCATCGGAGGGGGGTTTTAAGGGAGACCACACTGATCTGTGGACTCCAACTAAAGCATTCCGCTGCTTCGGTAACACAAGATAGAGTCTCCTTAAAAGCACACCTCCCTGTCATCAAGCCCTTCTTGTAGGCATTCTCTCAACGCAGGAACAGCAGAGCCTGTTACATAGCTCAGCTCAGGGGGATTCCACAGCATTGTGGGATTTTTCACTGTGGGGTTTTTTTTCTCCCCCCCCCAGAAAATGTCCCTTTCAATTACAGTCAAACATGTCTTTTTCTAGCCCGTGCTGTCCCTATGTGACACTTCTCCCTGCTATGACACCATCCAGCTTGTCTTGTCACATTGCTTAGCCATTCACGAGAATATGAATGAATTCAGCTCTCATAGAATATCCCAGGAGGAAATCTCTTGAGCTATGCAGTCCGACATAAAACATGAAAACTACAATTTAACTACCCAAAATATGAAAACGAAATTGTTGAGCCCTTAAACACCGGCCTCTGCTACACAACATCTGTGTGGAGAGTTTTTCCATGAACCCTAAGCCATTCTGTCATCATCAGTTCAGAGTTCCCCCCCCTTGTCGGCAGCACCCATGGACAAACTCCATTATCTGCCAGATCAGAGTTTGCCCCTTGCAGGCAGCTCTGTAGAAAGAGTTAAAGACAATACTTACTCAGCACATACAGGGAAAGAGAGATCCCTGCCAGGCAGAAGCCCTCGAAGAAGCGCAGGGTGCTGAACATGGGGACATTGACGGAGAAGGCCACGGTCATTCCGAACACCACCATCAAGAAGACCGAGGTGATCAAAACCGGCTTACGTCCGAACCTAACAGACACACGGAAAACAGATTACATCCTGAGTGTATGCCACGCAGCATCATATTCTAATTCTGCCTCTCTACCAGGGCATAAAATCACCAGCCTAGCCCTAACTAGCCACATTAGCTTTTACAGTATAAGACAACCTGGTTAGAAAATCTTACCAGCCACAATCAAAATTTTACCAGCATTTGGATGATAGCGGGTGCAAATTTATACTCTGTACTTTATCTTTTTTTTAAACTAGATTCTCTGGGGAATGTGTGTTTCTTTGGGTTTAGTAGGCAGTAGTACATGACTGGAAAGATCCACTTCTGTGTAAATGCTTCCTGCTAAATGTTTACCGTAAATGTAATTCTTCTGAATTGAGGGAAAAGGTTACCATAGCGACGGAGGCTTTTTTAGCCCTTATACACCGGTGGTCTGCTTTTTAATCTGCTATGTCAATGCGCCAAATCAATAAAGCCAATTTGAACTACATTAGGAAGAGTGCCTTGGTGTTCTTTTTTTTTTCTCTCTCTCCTCAAGTGAACCAGTTAAAAGATTTCAACAGACAATTTGCAAGGTATCGTACTGCGGTCTGTATCAGGAACATTCCGGATCAATACGATGCATACGAACAATGCCTTAAAAAAAGCGTTTCGCAGTACACAAGCTTTTTACCTCCTTCACATAGCTAAACATTGCTTGAAATATTATAAAATTACCTACATTGATAAACATACAGTACGCACAGTACAGCACACACAAATAAGCTTAACAATACTTAATATATTTTGAATATATGCTGACAATACTTAATATATGCAGTATTTTGAATATATCACCTACAATATATGCATACATTGCATAGGCTTTATATTTTATAATTCATAATTAGCAAAAAAAAACAGTAACACTGAGACTTACCAGTCTGCCAGGACCCCCAACACCAAGTATCCAAATATGGAACCAACCAGTAAAGAAAACTTTGCGATGTGCACCATCCACGCAGAATTACACACCAAATTCCACTGTGAATAAGGGGAAAAAAGAGAGATTTATTACAAATCAAATCCACTCAGATTCTCAGAGCTTAATTTGATGAGAAATACTGTAAACATCAGCTGGAATGATCAGGGGTGGGGGGGGTGACCTTTGGGATGGGACCTTTCTGAAACCTAGATGAGGACAGTCTCTCCCCTGACAAAGTCTTGTCAGTAAATGTGTCCTGCCATGACAAAAACGAGTAATCCAATCATAACAAGGCCCCTTCAATACTGCCGCAACAAACCAATAACGTCAAAGGACTTGGTTCCAGACTCTAGTCAGCGCGCTGGACTCTTTCCAGCGTCTATGGCCTTTTGGCACTATGGCCAAGAGTCTGGACATCTGGCCGTTGGTTTTGGGATGGGGGTTGGGAAGGCCGGGGGTGGGGGGGTAGGCAGTGGTGTAGTAGTGCCTGGAGAAGTGGGTGTACTCTAGAGAAGTGGGTATACTCTAATTTAACAAATCGATGACTACCAATTGATATGTGCACCAGTGGAAATTAGGAAGTAAGTATACTCTATGCCCACTAAGAAAAAAGTGGATATACTACGTATACCCGCGTATACCCTCCACTACACTACTGGGGGTAGGTATTCAGTTTACCTGAAATCCTCACATCACAAATGGAGCCACTGTGCAGCAAATTATCAGCATTCCAGGCAACATTCCAGGGCTCACTGGGCCCTCATTCAATAGGAATATATATCCGCTATCACAGCTTAAAGGGAGCTTGCACATCAGGGCGATGTCCCGTTGCAATCAGCTGTGGACCTGTCACTCAAAAGCGTGAAATGGGGAAAATATGAATTCTGCTTCTCAGATATTAAACTGTCATGAAGCGGCCTGGAATTGTGTCTAGAGGTTACGCACTGAGATTATTCCCTAGCATTTCCCTGGGCCATCAGGGGACAAACACACAATGAAACAGTGAATAATGATGGATTCTTTGAGCTTTCAGCGAACTGATGTCATGCAATAATATACATTCACAGGCTGAACAAATCATGCAGTGAATATGTTTCTATGCAGAGTAAAGAAGAAAAAATATTTAATATGAATACATACAAATGGTAAGATGGCTGGCAATATTTTGTTATACTGTATACGCTGCAGTGCAAACACAAGAACAGAGCTCGAATGCCTGACAAATGTTTTTACAAAACCAACAAGTCTCTTTTAAACCTTAATAACGCATGAGATACGTGCACTCTACATTATTCACACACTTGCATGGAATCTACCAGGCATTTGGTTGTGCGCCGCTCTCGTGGGACTGCGGTTATTGAACAGTACTCATGAACAGAAACATGTGGATTCCACTGAGTCAAACTGTTATAGAATATACAAACTGTTAAGCCAGGTAGAGGTGAGAACATAAGGTAAAGGTGAAAACATGAAGTAAAATTTCTTTTTTTATTTATTTTAAACATTTAATTCTAGAGATAACGGCCACTCCGCCCTGGTCTTAAAGGTCCACAGTGCCTGCAGCAGCCTAAATAATGTATTCTTCATTTCTGCACCCACAGTGGGCCTTTGTAAAATGGTGTCTACTGGATTTCAGCTCTTCCTCTTTAAAAAGTTTTTTTTTTTTTTTTTTAAAGCAGAACCTGAGTCACAGATTGGATGTGACCTTGAATGAGCTCCTGCTCGCAGGTGATAATCAGCCACTGGTCTCAGAAACCCATCAGTTCTCTAGTGGGTGTGGATAAGTACCCTCTCACAAACAGTTCAGCCGATTGTGATGGCTCCTCCCCCTTCTCTCTGACACCTCCTCCTTTCCTTCAGAGTCTACCGAGAGGGTGGGAGCTCGTCTACACTAACGCGTGAGCTTCAGCGTTTCTACATTCTCAACCGAGCCAATTACTACCAGGAAACGGATCGGAGGGGTCATAAAACAGGAAGTTTATCAGGCTTCGATTTGTCTGAACTGTAGGCAGAGAGCATGCAGTACACGCGGTTGTAAAAATTCATAATACCATTTCAGTAGGTTTACCATTAACTTGCCACGATCACGAGAGTATGTATCAGGGCAGCTACCAGTGTCACATGACACACCCGCGCATATGTTAAAACTTCTGATGACCATGTTACCCAGACTGCCTGCCTCGTTGACTGTGGTAATAATACAGTGCATCTTGGCTGTTTGTCTGCCTGGCACTAATGTTACGTTTTCACAGTAAGCCTGAACCGGGAACATCATTTTAAATCCTGTACTCTGATTATACCAATGCAGCATGACTTTACTGTAGGCCTACATCAGATTTACATCTTAAATAGTGTAATGAGGCTTTACCGTTGGCCTACAGGTATATCAGAATAACATTTTAAATAGAGCCTTTTTCCTTACACTAGTGTAGCGAGGCTTCACTGTGGGCCTTGCAGTAAAACTACTGATTAAGCCTCATGCAGTTTTAGTTCAGCGTGGGCTCTGTAGTGGAGACTTAAGTACAGCATGTGGTCTGTGGCATTTCCACTTCTTGCTTGGACTCTGTCTCTCTCTCCCCCCCACACTCACTCAGTGAGTGTGAGAGAGAGAGAAAGAGAGAGAGAGAAAAAAACATAGACCGCAGCAGAGTACTCATGACAGGAGAGAGGGATATCTAAAGCAGGCTGATCAATACAAAGGAGTGCACACTGCTGCAGCTCAGTGTGTCAAAGCTGATTCTCAGCAGAAAGTATAAAATTAACAGCAAGACAATTCAATTAAACAGGTCTCATTTATCCAAATGGCTTACAAAACCACATTATAATTCTGTTTTAAAGTATTAAACGTTAATAAATAAATAAATAATAGAAAACTAGAGTGCAATTTCTCTGTTATTATTTATTCATTGGCCAAAATTAGAACATTTTCTTATCACAGCGCATTTATTTAAACGTAGACACAAGCACGGCATGTTTGTGAATGGAAAATGCAAGCATCAAAAAGAAAACATTAGAGACAAGAAGAAACTGAAGGGCATATAAAATCAGGGCATAACACTGACTCACAAGATTTATCATGAACCGAAACCCATTCCTCGTAAAAAAATTTAAAAGACTATTTTATGCGTTACCCTAGCAACAAGCAACTGACAAATAGTTTCTTACACAATTCCGTCTAAGTAATAAAGGCACTTGGAATAAAGGAAAGTGTGAGTGCAGGTCAGGAGTTAAAATGACACAGTATGTGAACAAAGAAACTCTTACAGGTCTCATGGCTTTGGTATCTTAACCAACCGATCAAAGAGTATGACACCAGGTTTCTTTCTATAGTTTCAAAAACAGATAGATAGATAGATAGATAGAAAGAGGGAGAGAAAAAGAGAGGGGGTGAGGAAGAGGGATAGAGAAGGGGGGGGGGGGTAAACGATAGGGAGGAGGGAGAAAATGATGGACAGAAAAAAAGGAGATGATTAAAGAAGAGAGTGGGGAGAGGCAGAGAGAGAGAGACAGAGAGAGAGAGAGAGAGAGAGAGAGAGATTGCCTAGCAACCTATGCAGAACCTTGGTTATCAGAGCCTCACTTCAAACAAAATGTTTCCAAGTCGAGTTCCTTTTGGCGCAGAGCGAGACAAAGACGAGCAGAATTCCATTACAGAGACAAGCTCAGGGTGCTGCTCCCGCAGCCTTCTGGGACAGCAGGAGCCAGCGGCAGCTTCCTGTTCTGCCTCAATTACACAATAAACCACATCTAGTGACACCTGTATCTACAAACCAGGCCCTGGTAGCACACCTCTATTGGCATAACTGTAACTCCTAACGCCCATACTAACAAAGGAGTCACACATGGCAGTCCTTTACTGACATATCTGAAATAGAGAATATCGATGCCAACAGACCCCCAATGATATACCTGTGACAGAACACACCTAAACCAACATACCAGCAACACAGAACATACCTGTGTCCTGTGCACACCTTTCCAAACATTCCTATGATGAGTAGTACAAGACCGATACCACCACACCATTAACTGAAACACCAATACTGTGAGATAAGGGGCATCAGCAACGTCATCAGAGTAAATGTTATAGCAGTAAGTCCAGTGTGGAGATCATAACTGTAGTTGCCAGTTGGTGACTGGGTTTACCGATTTATTAATTTAAAAAAATGTATTTTAACCACAAATAACAGGTTCAGATGGTGAAGGAGCAATGAAGACAGTGTTAAATGTTCAATTAACAAATGAACATTGGATGGGGGTAACAATGAGTAGGTGGTTATCGGGCGCCAAACGGTAAGAGCCTGTTACGTCCCTATGCCGCCTCATGAGTGTGCCCCTTTAATTCTTTGATATGCTAACGAGTTTCATTCGACTCACCTGAGTCTTGATTGATAATTACTGACACCTGTTGTGGATTTGCCTGAGAGGCGAGGCATATGTATTTGCAGTGTTCGCTAGCTTGAGGTTGGTTAATTTTTTACCTTTGCTTAACTGCATGCATGAATGCGTTTTAAAGTAGCATTGTGGTGCTCGTTTCAGGTTGTAGCCTATGCAGCGCCTACTAAAATTTCGGTCGATTATTTGTTCTTTCGATTATTCAATTTATATTTAAAAATTAAATTTATATTTGTATTTTATTTCGTTGGCAACCTGATTAGTCGGTACAACTTGGTAGGTACATTTTGTTGTCAGCATGCGATTGTCACAGAGCAAACAGCTAACCGTGCGTGGTAGCGCCAAAAAAAAAAAAAAAAATGCCAAAATTGTTTTTATTCTTTCAGTATTCACTCATTCTTTGAGCTGGGAGAGCCAAGTCCTGGCTCCTGTATCTCTCCCCTCCTCCACGCTCCAGGCCGGCCCCCACAGAGCCCCACAGAGCCAGGATCATCACAGAGTTTGGTGGGAGAGGTGATGTGGAGGCCTATGGAGTGGCCTGCCCCAGACCCATCACCTTGTGTGGATCAGCTTTGGCGTGCTGTACGTGTGGGCGTGACCAACTGCAAGGCCCCAACCAACAACATCTTTGGCTGACTTGCGAATAATCCTGGTTGATGGGGCAGTGAGGTGACCAAGTGTGTGTGTGAGGTGGCATGAGGAGGAGGGAGGAGGTGCCTGTTGTGGTGTGTGGGCATGATTCCACATCTTACTGAGTGACTGCCAAGTGTAAAAAAAAAAAAAAAAAAAAAAAAAAATGGTGTTGTGTTGTTTTTTTTTTCCTTATTGTGGGTGCAATCATCCAGTCCACCCCCAAGCACTCAAAAACGAGAGTGAATAGACAGAGAAGATTGCAGGGATTTTTTTTTTTTTTTTTTTTTTTTTACTACCCACCCACGGTAGCCTGCTTTGCTCATTCCACGAATGCACGATCCCTTACAGTTGTACCTCGTTGTGTAAAGTGACTAATCCAACGCTTTCCACGAATAAAAATAAAAATACCAATTGGTATTATTAAAGGGGAGGAATAATCGACCGAAATAACGTTTCCGAACTTTTTTTGAGGAGTGTATATTTTGCCGGGTGTATTTCTGTGTGATTCCCCGTTTTAAAGGCCGGTCTGACTTTGCTTTGTGCGAGCATATTCGTGAATTATATGCCGCTTTGTTTATGCAAAGTGTTTGACAAACTGCTCGTTTCCAAGAAGGAACATTTCAGTAGTAAGCTGCTCTTGTTTGGTTTGTAGCTACACTGTTGTGTTGTAGGCTGGTCTGTAATCTAGCTACTTGTGTTTTTGTGGAGTAGCCTAAGCTACGTTTGTTTGATGTGCTCGTGTGGTACCTGGAAGTGGTGTGTAAACAGACTCGCGCGGGACAACTGCGGAGGTCCAGAGTAAGAAAGGTGGAGGCACATTTAACCGGGAATTTGTTTTGGAGAACGTTTTGTCATTCTCGTGTGGAGAATTTGTTCTCATTTGCGGGAGGTTGGATACAGGGTTCCAACGCATCCCGTTTTGAAACCGCCGGCCGTCTTGTGTCTCCCTGTCTAAGCTCTTTGGATTCCCGATCTTGTGTTTCTTGTTTGCCCATACTTTTACCAGAATAATTTCCCCCTTGTTTCATGTCTCTTGTGAGATTTTAATAAAATTATTTTGTAACCGTTCCCTTTGTTTCAAATCCTTTATGTTGCGGCCCTTCGAGCCAGGGTCGTAACACAGCTGACAGTGATGAAAGCACAGTAAAATATATTTTTATTTTATTAATTTTTTTAGCTTTGTGATCACTCACTCAAGAGCAGCTAGCTGGTTCCTGGCACTTCGCCCAGGCCGAGGCCACGCGGTAGCATTTTAGCTCTCCGGTTTATTGGCGTTAACAGCCATTACGGGATCTAAAATGCACCCTCAATCTCTATCCATTACCTCTTCTGCATTTCTAGCCACATACTCCTCCACATACAAAACGAGCTACTGCTGTGACGCATGATACCTGCACTGAAGGGACAAGTCCTGGAATGCAAAAAAGTGTAAAATAGTGTAGAATGGTGTGGAATAGTGCACTGCAGAATAGTGCAGAATAGAAAATTGTCTTGCCAAATGTCTTTGAAATATTTTCGGTAGGGCTGCTCCCTGCAGGGTTTGAGGTTACACTAATCCACAGCTGTACATTATTAGTTAGTCATTATTGTACTTATCCCCAAAAACCCTTTGAGATTCACTTGGAACCTGGCCATTTCTGTACAGACACTAAAATACTAAAAAGGTTTCCTACATGTTACAGGAAAATACACCAATCAGGTGAACCCATACAGCAATGCTGTCTCTGGGCAGAGTGCATCATGGGGAAAATTGAAGCATCATGATTGGTTCTCACAGTTTTGTAAGGTAGGAGAGTCTCCCTCCTTTCCTTGTTTAAGATGCATCTCATAATCTGGCCTTGGTAGTAAAATGCTTACACAGGGAAGTGTGCAAAAGACCCGTTTTAAGGCAATCCTCCTTAATAACGAAAATAGATTTTAATCTATATGGGAAAAAAATTACTAGTAGACTACTATAAATGTTAATTTCATCCAATGTACTCTGTCACTCTCTAAGTGACCATGGTAGATCCTGGTTGTCAACAAATGGCATACAGTATCATTTTTCCTGTATCCTCTATTATGTATTAATTATGCTTAGTATTATTAGCAACACTTATCCAAGCTGACATATTTTACATATAACGTATATTGCCTAAGAATCACTGTAAGTAGCATGCTAATGGCCATCATTATAGCATTTCCACACCTTGGAGTTGACCCAGTAGCCTTTCAGTTGAGTGCCCTGTTTAAAAAATCAATAGAGCTCATGCCATTACTACCAAATGAATGAAAATATAAACTAATTCACATTGCTATATTTATCACTGCACCACTAAATGTTGAATAAAGGTTAGACGTTTGGTAGGACACCGGAAGTGAAGGTTGTGTTTGTCCGAGTCGCAAGGGCGAAGCCTTTGGATGATGTGCGTTCAATGTTCCTAGTGGGGGGCGGGTTTGCAAGTTTCTCTGGGTCAGAGATTCAAGGACAAAAAGCTCCTGCTCAAGAGCGATGTACTTAACGTTACAGTAGGCCACTGCTTGACCAGCCCTAACATTGCTATACTTAACATTACAGCACTATTTAACCAGCTGGTTAAAGAACAGTTCCTCCCTTATAATCAAGCCCACGTGCGCTGTCCCGCCATGACACTAGATATTCCAGTCATCCCCAATCAAACCGAAACAATGTGCCAGAGGCAGATCAGAACACTGTTCTTCACAGCACAGCAACTGATCCCAGGCACGGAGAATGCGGGGATGTGTGTGTATGCGTGAGATGGTATGTTAATTACTGTGTTGGAGTGAGCTTGAGATTTTTTATTGTTTATTTATGCAAACCCACAGTATGAAAGTCAAGAGAGTGTGTGTGTATGCGTGTGCGAGTGATTCTACACTGAAGGGGAAATAGATAGAAAGAGAACAGGCCTTTGTCCTCTCCAGGAACCAATGGTGGGTTACCGTGCAACGGTCCAATTAGGTTATGACCGGCTTGTGCAGTTTGGGGGCAGGGTCCACGGTAGGGAAGTAAAACTGATTAGTCCCGAAAGTAAAGGTCGTGTGCGACTTGTGCGGTTCGGGGGCAGGGTTCACGGTAGTGAAGTAAAACTCTACTTTTGAAATCTGATTAGTCCCTGCAAACGCTTACAAACCTCTGTGACTGGGACAAAGCTCAGAGTTGAAGATGTGTCATGTGTTTACAGGTTCATGGACTTAAACTTGTGCAATCGTGCTTTTCCCTCAGGTCCCAAGGGCCAGCTGAGGCCAAGGGTACTTTTACAGGCCTGTACCAATGTTCCGATCTGTGTCGAGTTTTTCACATCCATACCACTGTTCCCATTCCGTGTCAAGTTATTCACATACATACCGATCTTTCCACTCCATGTTCAGTTTTTCAAGTCTGTGCCAATGTTCCCAAACAGTGACCTAGCTGAGTAGACCCGTGGGTCTGACAGCTTGAGACAGAGCTCCAGGCATACAGAGAAATTGATCTATCGCCACACAGCCGAGTATATGGAGCTGTGCTGTAGTCCACCCAGATAAACACTGCAATGGCAAGGGCCAACTCAAACTCATGGTGCTTAATGTGACATCAATATAATGAGTCATACCTTCACTTTTATTCACTTGTTTGTTGATTTGTGTGTTTTCTTGGTTTGTGTGACTCGCTGTTTTTTTTTTTTTTATTTAGATTTTTTTTGTGTTGTTGTGTTTTTTTTAAATGATGTATCGGACCCCAGGAAGACTAGCGGACGTCTTGGCGTCAGCTAATGGGGATCCTTGCTAATAAACAATAAACAATAAACTTAATTCGTTTGATTAATTCAATTATTCCATTGAATGTCTTTATTTGATATGTTTGTTTGTGTGTTGTGGGTCTGCCCCACTGTCTATGTATTTTTTTGTTGTTGCTGGTGGCTACAACTGAAGTTCCCTCACTGGAAAATAAAAGTTATTCTATTCTATTCTATAGACATGTTGACATATTACCTGAGCCACTTCATTGCATTTGCAGAAAATAACGCCAATAAGCTAATTAAACAAAGCTGTTCACTTGCCTGTGATTTCTATTCCTTGGCTTAACCCCTTCTGTAGC
This sequence comes from Ilyophis sp. 1 JC-2022, assembly GCA_022702515.1. Taxonomy (NCBI): domain Eukaryota; kingdom Metazoa; phylum Chordata; class Actinopteri; order Anguilliformes; family Synaphobranchidae; genus Ilyophis; species Ilyophis sp. 1 JC-2022. The sequence continues at coordinate 12,033,352 of CM040395.1, forward strand.
ACCACCTTTTTTGAACACAAGTCCGAAAATGAATGGTTACTGTTCTGAAACCCCTTTGACTACAGGTATAATCCTGGTCTCTTCTGTAACAGGTAACAGTCAGAATTACTAAGTATTACAGAAACTAAGTAACAGAAGCTGAAACAGTGGATTTAATTATTTATTTATTTTGCAGAGACATTGACTACTGTTATTTGTGTCGTTTGTGGATTTCTGTGGAACCATTGTCGCTATAACATTGGGTTCGCAATGAATGCAAATAAACTAAACCACACTAGTGAAGGGGTTAATGGTGCCATTCATGTGTGAAGAGGCTCATTTCTCATTTCAGAGTTATCAGCTTTCCCTGATGACTAACGAGGGTTTCCCATCAGCGTGATCTCCCCCGGCTAATTCCAGCTCTAATTCAGGTCACGGCTTTCACGCGGGCCCCACACGGTAAAAGAGCCCGGCAGTGGTCGGCTGAAGGCTATCCCTGTTTTTTTCTTTTCTTTTAGTTTGTACAGAAATGCCTCCAGGTGCCCCTGTGGTCCTGTCAAATCTGAGAGAGACACTACATTCAAATGAACAGAACCAGTCACTAGGCCTAGCTCTATTAAAGGGGAACTTGAGTCTGTAATCACACTTTAATCATAATTTGGTCTGCAAAACAATAATATGGTAAAAAAATAAAATAAAAGTACCAATCCAATCTTCTAGATATCTACCCCCTGTCCTGGAAAATTCCTAAATTAATCATTCCATGTGATGCGACAGCCACACCCGCTCTCGATGTAGTAGTGATGCATAGCTGAGTCAAAGAGGCGATTCAGTCACAGAAAACTGGAAGTAAAATATCTGGACAACAACAACAACTTAAAAAAAAAAAATAATTCCTACGGCGGATGGATGAATAACAGCACAATAGCGTCAAATTAGCGTGTACTTCCCCATTTTTAAATACAAGCCCAGTGGGGGATATTCTCCATTAAAAGAGACCTTTTGAATCATGAGCCACTAATTATTGCTTTAAGCATGGACTTCATCACCCTGTATTAATGGTATCAGTGAGCATCATTACTGATGGAAATATCCACACTGCTGAGGTATGAGATATAATAGTTATGTAATGGGTGTATTAGTGCATTTAGGCAGTGGCTCCCTGGCATGAACCAGGGCCTCTAACGAGAAGTGTATATCCAGCACGGCTCCCGAAAAACCATGCTGTATCAAAGAGTAATAGAAAAAGCACAGGCTACATTACTGCAGTAATGAGCATCTAATACATGCATAAAAATAATAATAATAATAATAACTTTATGTAACAGGGCCATTACTAAATCAGCTGCCAAGGCATCTGATAAACACGTAACCATAAGAATAACCATCTTACTAATCAAAAGCATTACATAGACATGTGAGAGAGAACATGCTTCCTTGTTTTAAGTGGGCTACTGGGTAAATGTTGATGTGAGGGCTGGGAATTAGGGACTGAATCATCAGATTTCGTTCCGACAAACACACTCCTCAGACATTGTATAGATACAACAACAACAAAAACGCTACAACTATTCTTGCTAGCAGTAGTAGTATTACATGTATTCCCATTTGTTAATCAACTGATTATTCAACAGCTGTGGGGAAAAGGAGATCAATAGAAAGATCATGTCAGGCTGTTCCCTCAAACATTATCTGTGCTTTTCCTTATAGTGTAGCATGTAGGCCCCCTTTGTCTACATAGTTGAACTAAAGTGAAGTTCTCTGCATGAAGTTAAGAAGCATTTGGCCGGATGGACGAAGCACACAGTCTAAATCAATAGCCCATAGAAAGTGTATTTGTAAATTACTCTTGGGGGGGTTGGGTTGGTCATCAACCAGAACCAGTCTGGATGTTTTTTTTAAATATATATATATGCTAATGCTACCACACCATCTTTTTCTTGTGAGACAACAACTCGACAATAAACCAGGACTCTGTCAATATTTGCCCTTAGATTAAATGCAAGCGTGGAGTTTTTTTTTTTTTTTGTCCTCCACAGTTTCAACACATGGACAGCGCATGCCATTATCTGTAAGTGAAAGAGGAGGACAGCTGCCTGGCAGGATCCAAGGCCAGCCTTTATCGATTCCACCTGGATCTCCTCAGGATAAGAGACCTTAGTTCAGCACACCGGCGTGATTCTGCAGACAGCGTGTGTGTGTGACCAGCGGTGTGTGCGTCTTTTAAAACAGCTTAATTCCATTACAAATGAGAGAGGGGGGGGTTGGGGTGCTAATCTGCCATTGCGGGTTTGCACGCGTGCAGAAGCCAACCTGCAGCATTGCTCAGCAGTCATGTGATGAGTAGCGGGCCATTGAGAAAGCACGCCGTTTTCCCTGTGTAAGCACAACCGCAGTATCAGTTCCTGATTCTCTTTCTGTGCGGCTTGGGACCTTTAGCGTGCGGCAAAGGCCTCTGGGGCAGAGAAAAGGACATGTTTTTCCCTCTGAGGGTTCACCAGCGGCCAAACCGCGTTGGTCAACGGTGGACCAAATTCTGCAGCACTGACAGCAGCTTAGATGCAGCCTACAGCTGCTGTCTGAAAGCTAGCACTTTGTCAGACAGTCTCCATTTTAACTCATAAATGCAGCCCGGGGCTCCTAATCTGGACCTACATCTTAGTTGGAACAAGAAAAGGTCAGAAAGGATTTGAACTTTTCCATACGTAAGTTTCCTCACAGAACAACACACATGTGCCTTTTCAAATGCCTCACCATACCTCTATTGAATACCATTCAAATAAAGTGCTCAAAATCAACACTGCAAAATAAATAAACCTCACTGAAATAATCACTGTAAAATCACATGGCTCCAGAGATTACACAATTTAAAATAACAAATTAATAAATATAATACATATATATTCATTGCTCTCAAAACCTGCCCGGTAACAAATCACATAGACTAGACATGATTAAGTGTTCCCTGGTCTTAATCCCCCCCAAAAAGTTTTATCTCCAGGCAATTTCAAACAGAAACACTATTAGTAACACCAGCTGTTATAAAACATGGGGGTTTCTCTTGCTTGCAGCTAGTTTATTAAGCTGAGTAGGGGACACAGTGTCTCTTCTTGGAAGAAATTCTGAACAGACTACAGAGGATTATAATGAAGGCCTTCAGAGTAAAAGAGTCCTTTGAATTCATCCTGTAATTCTCGGCCGTAATTACTGCAGTAGTGTTACAGGTAATGGGGAAACTGAAACTTCGCGATCCCTCAAAAATGGGAGGAACTACGACGTGTCATTCTTCTGAAGCAAACGCCTTGCTTTGCTGAGGAGATCAAAGACATTTGATTGGTTCATAAGGGTCGAGTCAATGATTGGCAAAACATGGTGGCTCCACTCATCATGGGGTTAAGGAAGACTCCCTTTTCTGTTACAACTGCATACATCTGCAAGTGTATCCCACACTGGTCTGACCCAATCACTAGTTTCATAGTTCTTCAGCTCTGGTGAACCTGGGCTACTGGCCACCATAAGGTGGTACGGCCACGGCCGACTACACTCGGATCCCACTCATAGCAAACCGTGCTCTCGGAGAACAGCAGGCTGGGGCCGGTCTTTGTTGTTACTCAGAACTTAATTGATTAATTCAAGCCGTTTATTACACAATTAACTCGTCTGGTTTTCTGGGTCTGACCCGCTTGCTGCTTTTAAGGTAAAAACAAAGACCATTAGACCCTTAAGCTGTACAAGGACAAGAATGAACGCCGCTGCTGTGGGGTGTCACCGTGACTCGCTGATCCTTAAGTATCTTGGACGGGTTTTCTTCTATTCACTGTGCCTAGCATGCCAGCTGATCAATAGACTATAGACACCAATGCAACATAATGCCAGAGAACAGAAACAATGCATGGCGATGCGCATTGTGGTAGCAATACAAAGCTATGCTGACAGCCCAAAGATAACATTGTTTAATCACACCTGGACTTTGCAGCTATGGTGGCCGCATAACGGAAACCTGGGGAACAAGGTTATTGTGCAAGACTGTGTAAGGACAGCAATTAAAGCATCAATGCGTCACCACGCTTGACACAGCACGACGTGATCGAACTAATGATTCAGCTTTCTAACATGCTTTGCGTCACAATTAATCAGAGCAAAATTAGTATTTGAAGCAAGCAAGTGGAGTTGGAGTCTGGGGAGGGTCGGATTGTGGACGGGAGGGAACGGGGATTTTAGACTACAGGACTTTGTTACATTTGAGTGGAGTTTTGGGGGTAATGGGTTGTATTTGATGAATGTATTGTAAACAAGCAGCCGCACACGCGCACACATGTAGGCACACAGACGCAGCTGCTACTAGTAAACCTGGGTGTCTATTTTTGGTTTGTGTGAAGGCATATCACATCACAGTGGCTTGTTGTCCACTTGTGATTCAAAGTTAGGTCTTCATTTCTTGTGGCTAGGAGTTTTGGTGTTTAAGCGTGCAGCTTTAGAGGATAACTGCGCTTTTTCGCTCACGTCACTGGTTCATTTTCCCCCAGACAACTAAAAATATGTTTGCATTATATATTACGGAAAACCCCGAATGGGAAAATAATGGCATTTGTTTACATAGCAGACCCGTGTGTTTATTCAGTAAAGAGCATAAACGACAGGACAGAGAATGTATGGTCACATAATTCCACCGTCGCAGAAAATAACAGCCTGTTCACATGTATTCATGTCACTATAGTTCTGATCAGCTGTCACTTCAAACAGTAGGCTACGCGCTATTCAAAAAAAGGTAGGCTACTCGGAGTAAAAGCGTGGTGGTCAACGTGGGCCCACTTAGCTCCGCGAAGTCTAGGCAGATGTTTCGCTTGTGACAACTAGGCTACTGCTTTCCGCAGCGGGCAGCGTGAGGGGAGCCGGTGTGACACTCGCGAGCGACACCGCGTTTATCAGCTGGTTCGATGACTCATGCCGCCAGTCGGCAATGCGTCGCATTCCTGCAGTTGTATGTTTTTCTGGGTCTCCCTACGTGACATCCTTCAAATGTTGACGCTGTACTAAATACTCAACCGTGGCAAACATTATAAGCCGTAAACGTTCCATGTTCATGCTGTAAAATGCTGACATGCCCTTCCTTGCAGTCTAACGGCTTATAATTAAAACACATGCACTAACCATGTGGTGCAGCCAGGTATACAGTCAGTGGCGCTACAGCCTTTCACCTTCCCTGAAATACGCTGTTTATAACACATTGCAGATTAAATCGCTAAAGTGTAGGCTAAACCGACAGTGGTACATGCAAACATTCTTATCAACTACAATCCCTCGCAGACGCTGCCATGGGAGATTTCAGAATATTACGCTGCAAATCTTACCTTGGTGACCACATTTTGCACGAGTCCCGTTTGTAGCTTGTAGTTCCACTCCATGCACGAACAATCAATGCTCGTGGAGTCGTTGCCAGTGCCATCTGCATGCAAATATGGAGCGATCGTGTCACTGTTCGAATCATGAAATAACGACAGAGAACTTGCAGTCGTATTAACAAGCTTCTCGGTTGGGTGTACACACGTATTGCTCGGTTGCGCTAAAAGAAAATAATCGGAGAACTGACTAAATGTGATAAATACAACTGGGATACACGTTAGGACAACAAGCTGTTTTTGGTATTTCCCAAATCCCCCAAGAAACGGAAAAACAGAACCGTCGATACGTGACAGCAACCCCGTGGAAGTCGTATCTGATGACACGAAGCCGTTCTCTGGTTGATGTTCTCCCGTTTCCAACCGGACTACAGCCATCGTGGTTCGTCAAAGCTGTAGTCTGCTATTTGCGCAGCCGGGTAGGACATCCAGTTCGCTTTCTCCACAATGCGTCAGCGCTCAGTTTCAAAGCCCTCCGCATTCAATCACTTCAAAGTCGTATTAAAAAAAACGTAGGCTACTTTAGTATGACCAGGAAGCGGTTGCTAACATAGAGATTCCTCTTGAATGAACTTAAACAATAGCCATTTTCTGATTGACAGTAGGTTCAAAAGCTGGTCGAGAAATTCCCGACGAGGTATGCACGGCGAAGGGGACTGGCATGTCCTTTGCGCCAAGGTTTTCTGTTCGCGTCCATAGATTAATACATTTGATAAACCGGTCTGTAACCTGTTCCGGAAAGAGTCGAAAAGTGAAACAACAAACCCAGCCCCTTTTCTGTGGAAGCTACAGGTAACACACCTGTATAAACATAGACCTCTTGCTGGTGTAATATGCATAGTTCAGCATTGCATTATTGTATACCCTACGTCATTCGATATGCGGCGAATAATTAAGTTCCAGTGGGTTAGAATAATATCTCGCCACTATATAACCTCCTCGCTCCCAGTTAACTCGGCACCGCAATGGCAGAGCTTTGCTCAAACCACCGCCCCCTCTGCTCACAGCTACTGTGCAGAAAATTGCGCCACCGAAGCACATTTATTTAATGATACTAAATAGGCTACCTTTTACGCCTAACATTCTTACTGGTGGCATTTGTATACAGTAGGCCTACATAAAATCCTAAAATAATAAAACATTTTGTTGATAAGATATTGTGTTATTTTTCGCGCCCGCGCGCACACACACACACACACACACACACACACACACACACACACACATTCTTGAGACAAATCCTGTCCTACCAACAAAAAATATATAGTCTATATATAGATTTATATATACAATTATAACTTAAAACAACAACTTAAATCCAAATGTATGTGGTGAAAATGTACATTTAAGTGTTTATTTCATTTTTTGGACTAATTTCGTTTATTTAACTTATTGTAAATACTTGCTGGATGCCAGGAAGCACCCTTGTCCCAGACTGCACTATTTCAAACAGTTAAAAAATGTGATAAAGCCTTCAAAACCTAAAACTAACAATTCCAACATGAGTGTAAAAATTTACTCCTATAATCTTCTTTGTTTTCAAATATAATTTGAGTGAAAATGTTGGCCCTTGAAAGTTTGTCAGATTTGAAAGTCCCAGATTTTTGTCACCACCATCAGATTTCTATAAAAATGTAATTTATTCAGTAATAAAAAGGCTTAGCCATATTTTAAGGACCCCTGTCCCACTCCGTAGACAGCAAGGTTACTTGTCCTCTGGTAAGATTTCTACTTTTTTTTTGTAATTAAATAAATAATATTGTGATCAGCATTGTCTCAAACATAACAGGTCAACTTTATCTCCCTTCTAAAAAAAATTAAAAGAATAATAATTGTTTAAAAATGTGTATTTTCACTTGCATTAAGAGACCACTTACCAACTGTGGCAAAAATAGTTTTCAATAGATTAAATATCTGCTTTATTTAGCAAAACTAGCTTTTTGTAAGTCCTTTGTGTGAAAGTTAGGAATAGAAAAAATGAAAACACTGGGAGATAGCCCCTTTACAGGGTTTAATAGCCAAGACTTTGATCTATCAAAGTATAGTTTCCCTGCATAATTGAAGAGAAAAAAATAAATAAACGTTTTGTTTCAATTCTCAAGAAAGGGTGAAGCAAATGAGTGAGGTCAGACGCTGATGTTGGGCGATTAGGCCTGGCTTGTCGGTTTTCCAACTGATCCAAAAAGTATTTGGTGAGGTTGAGGTAAGGGCTCTGTGTCAAGTTCTTTCATATCGACAAACCAGTTCTGTATGGACTTATAGGCTATATATTTAGTTCCTGTTTGTTTCTTGGGCGTTTTTCCTTCAGTCTTGTCTTCAGCAAGTGAAACACATTTTTGGCCCGAAATAACTCTTTGGTTACTTTAGCAGTATGTATGGATCATTGTCCTACCGCAAAGTGAAGTGTCTTTCAATGAGGCATTTGGTTGGATCTGAACAGATACGATCGCTACACTTTAGAATGAATCCTCTAACGGTAACCTGGCTGTTCTTTTCTTGAGGCTTACCAGTGGTTTGCATCTCATTGTGAATCATCTGAGGTTATACTGGCGTAGTCTTATCTTTATAGTCGTCTTTAACACGCCACCTGGTGGACATCCGTGAAAGCCAAAGCATAGGAAATATATTCATCACGTGAAAACATGGCTGCTTCCCACCCAGTTAATTGAGACAGGTGTACGGGTCCTGGATAGATGCCTTCGGGAAACATTTGTCGACCGTGTGTAACATGTATGGTCATATTGTATTTGTAGCTACTTATAGTAACGCAAAATAGCGTACAGTTTTTGAAGGAATTTATTTTGATTATTGGAAACATTTGATTTATTTACACTTTTGTTTTGCATTTATGAATGCTTGTTTTGATTTGAACTTTGAACACTTCCATTTATTTGAATGCCAAACACACACACATAGGCCGACACAAACACAATTAAACACGCACACATACACAAGCACAATCAAACACGCCAGATCTGTCACCTTAAAGAAAATAATTTGTGTGTGTGTGTGTGTGTGTGTGTGTGTGAGAGAGAGAGAGAGAGAGAGAGAGAGAGAGAGAGAGAGAAAGAAAGAGACTGAGTGCATGTGTTTCCCAATGATACAGTTAGTAAGAATTTGACTAACCTATATAATTCTGTGGGTTTGTTCCAATGCAACATTGTGTATTTTATACACCATTTATTACAAACACCATAATACTGCTAAATTTACCACCAGGGGCAGAATATTATGTTTTTGAAATTATAAATATATCCTAAATGATTGAAACGGGATGAAAGTTTAACCACAATGTCACAAGCACAATTCGTTTACAGATGGATTAAACGCTAGTGACCAGACATTCCAGGCATGGCTTTTATATTTCACAGGCCCTCTCATTGTGTTCAAGATGGAAAAACTGAACACATCTCAACAAACCAGTTTGGTCATACTACATGTTCTCAACCGCGCCGTTTATGTCCACTGCTGGCAATGATGTTGCTGGCTTATGGGTCAGCAGCTCAGAAAATGTCACGTTTGCATAATGTGGGTTGTGCCAAGTTTGACTTCTGTTCATTCGACTCAATAATAAGATAATGCTGTTTGCAAGTAAGAGTATCAATGTACAGAATCAAATTAGAGGGATCATTGATAGCCACTATGTGGAAAGTAATGGAATATGCATTTCATTTCCCTTCCCCCACCTGGATAATTATTTCACAGCAATGTCTGTTTATATGTAATTACTATGAGATTATTGAAATGTTTTAACGTTAACGCACATTATTGTGGAAACTTTATTTCCTTTAGTGTATTCCCAGAATCTCCATTGTACCATATTACCCTTTTAATCAAATCCATATCATACCATTATACCATGTTACCCTTTTAATCAAATCTGTACCTACTGAAATCTTCTGCCCCTATAAGTTTTTCATGAACATTTTTGCACTTATTTTTACCTGACAAAATAATAAATTAATAGGTTTCTGACTAATTGCTGAGAGCTGAATCAGAATTTTCAGAAATGCAAAAAATGCAAGCATGAAAAGATAACTAATATTTGTATTAATATAGATTTTTATTTTATTTTTTCTCATATCAGTTTTATTATCAGTTTATTGTTATGGGTTGAATTAAATTTATTTCTCAAAACTGGGTGTAACCGATGCAAGTGATCTGGACTATTCGACAAGAACTATATGACCTCATCGATCACAGAAGTGGATGTGCGAACAAGTAATGACATGATTTAACTGAGGTGTAATTGCAACGAAAGACTGACGAGAGAATAAAGCCGTTGTGTCACTGATTGGCTGGGGGCTGCAGTAAGATGGCATGCTGTGTCTTGCCACCCAATAGCATTCCTCGCATGCGTTATAGCTACCTTCCATTACATTACATTACAGTCATTTAGCAGACGCTTTTATCAAAAGAGACATACAATACGTGCATACAGAAAGGTAATCGAAGCAACTACAGAACAGATAAAACAAAGCACATCCTTCCCATAACGTAGCAGCATAGTAATGAACATTGAATGTAGTTCACAGTAAGCTGTGGGTAAATCAGCTATACTATAATTCTATTCTAAATACTATTGTAAACAATAACATCAAACAGTTAGACAAGAAAACACAGAGAACTGAAGAGGTGTGTCTTCAGGCCATGACAGAACGCAGGCAGTGTTGGAGTAGAACAAAGGGGAATGGGGAGTTTGTTCCACCACTGAGGAGCTAGGGTGGAAAAGCTCCGCAGTCGGGTCGAGTGAGAGTCATTGACACGGAGGGGGGGAAGTGCGAGTCGCCCTGCTGTAGTAGAGCAAAGTGGTCAAGCAGGAACATAGTGCTGGATTAAGTCCTGCAGGTAGGAGGGGCCTGTCGTATTGGCTGCAGTGTAGGCCAGGGTCAGAACTTTGAACCTGATCCTGGCCGCAACCGGAGCCAGTGGAGTGACCTCAGCAGGGGGGTGACATGCAAAAATTTCAGGAGGTTGAACACAAGCCAGGCAGCTGCGTTCTGGATCAGTTGAAGAGAGACAGAATGGCACAGGCTGGTAGGCTTGTGAGCAGGGAGCTGCCGTAGTCCAGGCGTGAGGTGACCATGGTCTGGACAAGAAACTGGGTGGAGTAGGTGGTCAGGTATGGGCAAATCCTCCTGATGTTGTATAGGAGGAACCTGCAGGATCATGCCGTTGCCCTGATGTGCTTTTTGAGGTCCAACTGGTCATCCAGGACCACCCGCAGGTTTCTTGCAGAGCGGGAGGCAGCCATCATGGTACCGTCAACGGTGATGGAGAGGTCATGTAGAGGGGAGGTCTTGTATGGCATGAAAAGGAGCTCTGTCTTTTCAAGGTTGAACTTCAGGTGATGGGTAGTCATCCACTCAGAGATGTCAGACAGACAAGCAGATACCCTCTCCTTAACCTGTGGGGTAGAGAGAGGGAAAGAGAAGAAGAGTTGAGTATCGTCAGCATAAATATGGTATGAAAAGCCATGTGAATTAATGACTGAACCAAGAGGCTTAATATAAATAGAGAACAGCAGAGGACCCAGGACAGATCCCTGCGGGACTCCTGTAGAGAGGGGATGGGATGCAGAGACAGAACCCTTCCAAGAGACTTGGTAGAATCTATCAGTGAGATACGATACAAACCAAGAGAGGGCAGTCCCAGAAATGCCCATCTCAGTGAGTGTGGAGATCAGAAGTTCATGGTTGACTGTGTCGAACACCACACACAGGTCAAGTAGAATCAGGACAGAGTAGAGGGAGGAGGCCCTAGCAGTGGTAAGTGCCTCCATCATGGCCAGGAAAGTAGTTTAGGTGGAATACCCGGTTCTGAAGCTGAACTGATGAGGGTCAAGCAGGTTGTTCTGGTGGAGAAAAACAGACAGTTGGTTAAGGACAGCTTGTTCAAGAGTTTTGGACAGGAAGGGCAAGAGAGATACAGGACGGTAGTTCCTGACATCAGAGGGGTCCAAGATAGGTGTTTTAAGAAGTGGGGTAACACAGGCAGTCTTAAAAACAACAGGAACATGGCCACAAGTTAGGGATGTGTTGATAATGGAGGAGAGATATGAAAGGAGCTCACTGGATATAGACTGGAGGACTACTGAAAGGATGGGGTCCAGTGGACAGGTGGTTGCACGATGGTGCGTCACAAGTTGGAGCAGATCTGTGTCCTCCAGAGTCTTGAAAGACGACAGTGTAGCGGTGGGTTCGTTATGAGGATGTGCTGTGTCACTGAATGCGTGAAGGAGTTCTGGATTGTGGCCACAACCTTCCCCTCGAAGTGGGTCAGGAAGTCATATGCAGAGAGGGAGGAGGGTGAAGGGGGTGGAGGAGGGATAAGCAGGGAAGAGAAGGTGGAAAAGAGTTTACGTGGATTAGACACACATGCATTAATACCACATAGCCTACTACCTTTAACTTTTACCTTTATTCTATCATATTAGTTATATTAAACAACTCACCTCAACCTTTCTTTTTTTGAATTGGTGAAGCTGTAATAAAAAAGTAGTCTTGAATTACATGAATGAAAATTTTCCTATCTGATCCCTATATGAAACTCTGCTGACCTCTAATGGCTCAACCAGGGAACTACACTGACAGCCGTTTTCCCACCGACTGTCTCCAGGCATTGTGTTCCAAAAAGCAGCACTGGCTTGATTTGAACTAACATTGATTTTGACTGCATGCATATTAGTGGGGCGCGGCCTTCTGGCAAACATGATCACAGACATGAGGGCAGAAGATGTTTATTTATGCAGCGCTCCATAATGTCAGATCGACATGTAACATTAAGGCCTAAAGAAGATACGTTTTAACTTCCTAAAAATAATAATTACGTTATTTGCCTCTGTGCATTGTGTGTATTGAGATAGTTTTTTGTACCTGGTTGGATTTGGAAAAATATGGTTGACATTATTGAAGTGTTCTACTATCTCTGAGTGACTCAGAGTCTGTCACAGTTCCCTTAACCACAATCTTCCCCTTTGCATGCAAATTGGCAAGTAGATGGGTATCATTCTGATTTCATCAATATGATGCCGTTTTGGACTGAACCCCCAACCTTATGCCATTAGGATGAATACTCTAATCACAAGGACGCTGATTAGAGTGAACCCCCACTTTAAAGACACAGGGGGTGTCACCATTTAATCACTTCCTGAATAACTGCCCAGGATTAACCACGGTTCTACTCAGTAAAGTGTTCAGCGTTAATTCAACTCTTAACAGAATTAACATTACAAGTGAGTTGATTGAGCATTTTGATGTGTTCAGTACGGGACAGTGATTTGAATGAATTGGGTTTGGACGCTCTTACCTGCAGGCCTACCTCTGGGTGAGGGAAGGGACTTTAATGGCTTTGGGCAAAATCCACCTGAATAAATGGATAATTTGAATTTAAAATTCATAATAAATGAGCTACCACATTATGCCTTTCCAGGAGACTTTCAGGCATTTGTGTGTGTGTGTGTGTGGGTGCGTGCGTGTGTGCGTGCGCAGATTCACTCTTACTTTCATGATCAGTTCATGTCGGTGTTCAGTGTTGATTTATATGTATTAGGGGTGTGCGGAGACAACACTGCATCTGGCTTTCTTGTATCTAATCAACCAACACAATTATCTGTATCTGTATTCGGGGGAAAGGAGTTTTGTTTTTGTCTTGCACTGTTTTTTTTTTGAGAAATGCATTAGCATGTTTGTTTTATTGTGTGAATAAAATTACCGTTCTTTCATTTTCTGTTCAATACTCACTTTCTCTGCTAATTTCTTTTTAATATCTTCCAAATGGCATTGGCTATCCTATGCAAGGCATTATCTGTACATTTGAAAGTATGATATTTGGGTTTGGAAACAGCCCTGATATGTATATTATACGGGAGCAGTTTGACTCATTGGCTCTGACTCAGCCTGGAGCACACCTGGCGGCTGTTGGGAGGTGGCGATCATTAGAGCAGACTGGGAGGCGAACGGTCCTGTGTTGCCAGAGGGCGCTCCCTCCCACCCACTGCAACCCCCCCCCCCACTGATATTCCCCCGCCGCCCCCAAAGGGTAGCCATGCCTGAATGCACGCTGCGACCTGCCTGTGTACACAAACAATCAGTGCTCCGTCGGTTTTGCTCTGTGCATCTCACAATGGGCGTTTTCCGTTTTCCTGCTGTGTGTGTGTGTGTGTGTGTGTGTGTGTGTGTGAGAGAGAGAGGTAGGGGGAGAGGGAGAGGGAGAATGCAAATCTCACAAAGCAGAGCAAGTCAGATTTTTAAACATTTTTTATTTCCTTCTATGAGGAAAAAAACGGCTGGATATGGGCTACCTTCTTCTTTTCTTGGACCCCTTCCTTAACGTTTGAACCAAAACTGGCTGGTGTGTAGAGTCTGGCGATCTTTGGAAGATATAACAGAGCAATCCCCAAAAGGGGATTTACAGATTTAGAAATGAAACCTTTACAACCAAAACTTCTCAATTCCACTGTATAGCTTTAAAGCCATACTATCTTCAGATTTTTCCACCCCCACTGACTGGCTGTATAAAATCACTGGATTTGCTAATTGTTGGTTTGAATGATTTTTCCTGTGCTGTAATCATAAATCAATTAAGAATGAAAAAGTGGCATTATGTGAATCTAAACGACTGCTTGGCATTTTCAAAAATGGGTTTTACTGTTATGAATATGTGTATCAGCGATTTATATATATGATGTTTTATTATTATATATTTTTTTAAAGATGAATCTAAACACACAATTTAAGGGTATTCAAATATTTAAATATGCCCCCAGCATAATCTTCCATTTTACTCCATCTCTAATGCTGTCTACATGTACTAGTCTGGCATATTACCCTATCAGAGTTGATTTAACACTGAACACTTTGCCGTGTGGGTACACCCCCTCTGATATTTATGTAAGAAGAGCAGTAAAGGCTTTATTGTCTACACTGTGAGGAGTTTTACTGCAGCTTGGCTGAAGTTCGAGACGCTGTAAATCCTCATTAATCTCCTGTCTGTGTCGGTTGCGGCCCTGCCCTTTCAGGGGGTAGATTTACTTCAAAACATTCTGTGGGTCGGGGGTGGGATGGGTGGGGGGTTTATTTAAAAAAAGAAAAGAACAAAAAACAAGTCAGGCCAGCTGTTGCTGATGATTGATACCTTTGTGGTCTAGACTGCTTTGTCACCAGTTGTGTAATTGCTATGCGAAATTTGTTGAAGTAAATGCATAACATGACAGCAAAATCTTATGACAACTTCCTGCTTCAGCAGCCACACCCAAGTCAAAGTCAGTTGGTAAGTAACCGAGTCAGACTTAGCCATTTGTAACAGGATGACACCATACATCTGAGGTTCTTATAATACTGGTAGGAACAGGCAGAAACAGGTTAGATAAGCATCCCAGGATCTTTATTTTATAGGAATATCATTACAGATTTGAGTAAAATGATAAATGATGGCATCCAAATTTGCCAAGTTCATTGGACAGGATTCAGGCAAAATTCTGTCGATATTGTTTCCAACATCCGATGTGTACCAAACTTTTCCCAGGTACACATTCAAACATGGGGAATCCAAATAAATGTTTTAAATCCATCCAGGGACCACCCAGAACCTACTGCCGGGCCCACCCCCACAACCACTATGTAGGACTAGTTCTCAATGCTCCAGATCTTTTAGGAAGATACATTTAGAGCATGGCTTCTCCAACCTTTCTAATATGTTCCCTGAATATAATGGGGATGGTTATTTCCCCCTGTCCTGAGGAATGAGTCGTTGAAGTATGCCATTTTCTGTTCCATTATCTATTAGGGTAGTACCTGTTTATTACCACTAGATGCCGCTGTTTTGACTGTCCACTAGAATATAATTGGGACTGAGGAGAGGAGAACATACTAGAATGTATCAATAAACAGGTTAATTGGCTTCACATAGGGTTCATTACTACTCAGTGAAAGAGATTGGCTCAGGCTTTTCATCCTCATGAGTTGAACATTTATATTGGTTTAGAATGGATTGAGGGTGTGGCTTCTTCATTTAAAAAAAGGTCAGCAGCAGTTGGACCATACCTGCTGAACAAGCAAACCAAGGTAAATGCTCCTGAACCCATTTAGTTTTGATGTCTTTCTATTTTAATTAAACTCAGTAGACATTTACCACTATAAACCAGATAATAAAAACACCTTTATATAAAGCAATAGAAAGTAGAATATAGAGAGATCAAAAGTAAATGTGTTCAGAAACATTTACCTATCGACAAAACAACGGGCAACACGCATATTGACTTCCAAGATAATAAGATTTGCTTAGTTTATTTCTTCCGATTCTAGGCCTGGTTTTCTCTCTCCCTTTGCCCTCAACTGGCACATTAGAGACTGGCCTAATTCTTGATAGGGCTGGAGGGATTTTGAAATTATACTAGGCTATTTGATAGTATTGCTTTAAAGTTACATGCAGCTAATAAGTTCTAAGTTTGTTATTTTAACGGCAATAAAAATATCTAAGCTAAAACATTTTTTTTCATATTTGCTTTGCGATAGGCTACTGTACAAATATGGAGGCAATTCGCAGGCCAAGAATATTTTTAAACGACCGCTGTAGGCCCGCAGGCCTCCTGTTGCCGATCGTTGACGTAGGAAATACAGGCTGCGTGTGCACGTCTTTTGTGTGTGAATTTTTTTCCACCTCGTAAAGTTTTGCATGAACTTCGAAATGTGCACTGGAATGTTAAGCACTCATTCATTAGTTTGTGCTTTGACAAAAGTGCCCTCACGCAATAAAAAAAAAAACTCATAAAATTAAACATAAAAAAATCACAGGTGGATGTAGATGATGGGTAGAAACACCACAGGGTTAAAGGCACAGTCAGAGGACAAATGTCTAAACAATTAATGAACATATATGTTTTGGCAACAACTCATTTAATTAATTTAAAAAGGTGTTTGACAGTGAATTCCAGGGAAAGGGATTACATAGATTGTGCACCAAGCACACTATAGGTAGATGGCCTAATACAGTGGATATTTAAAAGCGAAAATACACAACAGAGCATAAATTATTTCTGATTAAAATAATGCTAAATCAGGAAATAACACACAATGCAAAATCAGGAAATAACTTCTAAGGCAACAAGACTAATATTATGCAAAAACGCACATGCATACAGTGTGCATTTAAATATCCCTGGTGCATATTGTTACAGAATTGCACAGCAAAAAATGGTGGTGTACATTTAACACCTGAGGGTGTTTATATGAGATGGTGTAAGTAGGAGTGTGTGGGTGTTTATATGAGATGGTGTAAGTAGGAGTATGTGGGTGTTTATATGAGATGGTGTAAGTAGGAGTATGTGGGTGTTTATATGAGATGGTGTAAGCAGGAGTATGTGGGTGTTTATATGAGATGGTGTAAGTAGGAGTATGTGGGTGTTTATATGAGATGGTATAAGTAGGAGTATGAGGGTGTTTATATAAGATGGTGTAAGTAGGAGTATGAGGGTGTTTATATGAGATGGTGTAAGTAGGAGTATGTGGGTGTTTATATGAGATGGTGTAAGCAGGAGTATGTGGGTGTTTATATGAGATGGTGTAAGTAGGAGTATGTGGGTGTTTATATGAGATGGTATAAGTAGGAGTATGAGGGTGTTTATATAAGATGGTGTAAGTAGGAGTATGAGGGTGTTTATATGAGATGGTGTAAGTAGGAGTATGAGGGTGTTTATATGAGATGGTGTAAGTAGGAGTATGTGGGTGTTTATATGAGATGGTGTAAGTAGGAGTATGTGGGTGTTTATATGAGATGGTGTAAGTAGGAGTATGTGGGTGTTTATATGAGATGGTGTAAGTAGGAGTATGTGGGTGTTTATATGAGATGGTGTAAGTAGGAGTATGTGGGTGTTTATATGAGATGGTATAAGTAGGAGTATGAGGGTGTTTATATAAGATGGTGTAAGTAGGAGTATGAGGGTGTTTATATGAGATGGTGTAAGTAGGAGTATGAGGGTGTTTATATGAGATGGTGTAAGTAGGAGTATGTGGGTGTTTATATGAGATGGTGTAAGTAGGAGTATGAGGGTGTTTATATGAGATGGTGTAAGTAGGAGTATGTGGGTGTTTATATGAGATGGTGTAAGCAGGAGTATGTGGGTGTTTATATGAGATGGTGTAAGTAGGAGTATGTGGGTGTTTATATGAGATGATGTAAGTAGGAGTATGTGGGTGTTTATATGAGATGGTGTAAGCAGGAGTATGTGGGTGTTTATATGAGATGGTGTAAGTAGGAGTATGTGGGTGTTTATATGAGATGGTATAAGTAGGAGTATGAGGGTGTTTATATAAGATGGTGTAAGTAGGAGTATGAGGGTGTTTATATGAGATGGTGTAAGTAGGAGTGTGTGGGTGTTTATATGAGATGGTGTAAGTAGGAGTATGTGGGTGTTTATATGAGATGGTGTAAGTAGGAGTAGGTAACTTTGCAGAGGAAATTATAACCCCACAATTTAAGAAGTTCAGAGAAGACGACTAACTTTCTTTATTTACGTACTTTATTGCAAAGTTACTGCACGGTTGGGTACGCGAATGGTTGATCGTGCGAAAGGTTGATCGTCTGGTTTGCCTCTATTTTATTTTACAAATTGTGAATTGTTTTAATTTTCATTGCGGATTTTTTGGAGGTAACAATCTCTTACTCATAATGTGATGATTAAATTAACTGGGACATAAAACAATCAGTCACCATTAACATCTTTTACATGTCTGTTTGTGTGGGTATGTCTGTGTGTGTGAGATCTGTCTGATGGTAGAGCTTTCGCTTTTATGATCAGATTCAACCTGTTTTCCCGGTCAGCTGTTCCTGTAGCCTCTTGAAGTCAAGTTTCCAGTAACAGCATCGAACAATAAAAATGTTGTGCTGGATGGATCATGTATATTTGTATGGACCCCGTTTAATTGGACAATAGAGCACCTCTGTCCTTTGAGAGCCATATACATCTCTGGGTCTTTAACGGTTCAGTTCACGTGACGGATTGTAGAAGGGTGTGGAGCGACTGGGGGCACTTATGCTAGCGCGCCCCTCAGGAATTGACAGAAGTCAAGTGATGATGGGACAGTCGCGACTGGGGGTCCCAGGTGAGTGATGTGAGAGCATGGTTGTTGGGCCCTACATGATAATGATGACCAGATGAGGTCATCAGTTAAAACAAGTAAAAGTAAACGGGCTGATTCAACTGATCCATTCAAAGACTGATCTGTTTACTGAATAAAGCCCCTCCCCCTCCCACACATACTTGCCAATGTCCCACCAATCCTCAAATCAATGACTGCTATCTATCTGTCACCAGTGCAAACAGGGCAAATGCCACAGCTTCCACAAATTATTACATGGCATTGTGGGAAAGTCCATAACGTATTTGGGCTGCATTCTGCTGTCCTGATATCACCGAACCGGTGAATCAAATCTATTTCGAATGCGTTGAGAAATATCACACCGAGATGATGTCCTTCAACAGATTGGCACCCATTTCCCCTTTCAGTGACAGACGGATGGGGTTCGTTTTTTCTGTTGAAGATTTTTCGCTTTCACCGCACATCTTTTAAAACAAAGAAGAACTGTCATTTGAGTCCAATGTGCTTCAGCCAAGATTCACAGGAGAGATGTTTGGTGCTCAACAAAAAACAAAAAGGGCTTTAACCCTAAAAATAAATAAAGCACTGGCAATAAAGTTCATTGCAGGGGGGTGAAGAACTGTCATCTGTCCCAAAGAAGATGACATCAGCATTGAGGACCAACCTGCTGCACTGTTCAAAGGTGGCAAGCCACTGCTACATGGATCCAGTTTCTTAAGTGCTAAAGGCCAAGAATCTACCTTCCCAAATAGGTTTTTATGCCCTATTTAATCAGTTTAACAAGTTCAAATGAGGCAGCGGAACTTGATATGTTCTGAATGTGTTTGCCATTTGAAGAGAGCTGTTAGATGGAATGTTGATATTGTGGTTTGTGTCTCGAGTGCCTTGAATGACACCGATGGCCGTGTTCGAATCAGCACTCTTCCACACTGTTGAGTAGCCTTGGTGAGTCGTAAAGTACGCTAACATTTTTCAAATTGCAGTATACTTCAAACACCCGGATGACACACTTACTTCCGGGGTTTCGCTGAGTACATTCGGGAGCACACTTTTCAAGAAGTACACGAACATTTTGGTCACATAAATATGACGCGAAGCTTCGTTTTTAAAAAATGAGGCACAGCTTCGCAAAAACGGACATTCGCTGATGTACAACAAAAACAACACGTGACACGGCAGCGCAAGAGTGGGCAGGGTTGCCAGACTCAAAGGTCCACGAGTGCTTATAGGGCTGTCCCATTGGGAAAACAGTGTTTTTGGCAAGTGCTGTTGTGGAGAATCAATGCACCTGCCCTCGGAAATACGCCAATAAAGTCTGCAAGTGCACAGTCGAGGGTGCAAAGATGAGGGCTCTGTTTGGGATTCAGCCGAACACATTCACGCTCAGATCAGTGGTTTACGCAAGTTTGATGAATCACGTGAGATTTTAGTAACCAAGTTGGTTCGCTCAAATATACGCTCATTTTTACGACCATATTGATAAATGAGGCCCAGTATGTTTAGGGAACATAATATAAACATAATTATGTATCCATTTAAGGAAAACTTTGAGGTAGACTCTTTATATCCATGATAGGCCTATAACCACATAGCATGGCTTAAACTATCAGAAACTTTTGAGACATACCCATATCCCTTATCTTATCACCAAAAAAAGTAAATAGTATTGATAGTGGCCAAACTGAATATCCTAAATCGTGACTCCATATCAGCAAAATATTAAAAATGAATGACAGTAGCCTACCGGTTGTGAAAACTGGACGAGAAAGCTGAAAATCTCACTCCCAGTCTTCCATGCACTTCAGCCTCTGACCGGCAGATTATGTGGACACCGCATACCGTGATACATTTTTCATTTTGGCTGTCTCCTGACAGAACTACAGAAAATACTCACACGGCGTATCATTCTCCCCCAGGGCAAACGGGATGTGTTTATGCAGGCAGGTCTTGAGTTGACCGGTCTATGCACTCAGAGGCGGCGAATGTGAGCACACGGGAGTACCACGCTCAAGTTTTTTTTTTACTCTCCATATAAAGTATTTTAGAATCTATCATTTTATTAGTCCTAAATTGGACAAAACAATTCTATACGGGTCCCAGTCTAGACTCCAAACGATGAAACGATGAGCAGTCAGGAATGGGTACTACCCAATAATGATGGACGTATGCGGCAACTTTTATTACAGCAAGATGATACTGGGCGGGTGACATGGCGGGGGACATAGAAGATATCAGAGTTGGGGGTAACGCATTACTAAAGTAATATGGTAATGCGTTATTGTAATAATATTCGTTTTTCGGGTAACGTGGTAATAATATTAATAAACATTTTCGAAATTAGCAGCGTGTTACTCAACCTAATATTGTAGGCTACATTTCATGCTGCGTTTGATATGCTAAGGCTATTTATTACGAAGAACTCTCCAATCATACTGGAGCAAAACACTTTTTTGTCTAATTCTGGTAAATCGAATTCGCCGAAGATAAAAACTTATTTCTAAACACATGCGTGGTACGTGTATTAAAATGGGTTGCCGGTAAAAAAAAGAAAAAACCTTTTGTTTTAGCTCCCCGTTACTCTTTGTGTGACAGGTAGCTACTGTCGCACACGCGCATGCTTTTTTTTGGCAATTGCACGCGCTGATGATAATATGCATTGTAAACATATTTACATACTTGCTAATGTGTGGTTTAAAATGATCATACGAACAAAATACAGTAAAATTCACCCGCACAGCTTCAGCATTATTATTATTATTATATTTACATGTTATATGTTGTAAATGAAAAGTAGTTGAATCCTGTATAAATATTTCTGTTTTATCAAAATGAGAGGATCATGCAATGGGAAAGTTAATGCTGGCTACTACTGGTCAGATTATTGGCTGTACAAACAATTAGAGTGCTGCTAGCGCCCCTTCTAGGGCAGTACATTATCACGATGAAAGCTCCTAATTTAGCATGTGTTAACATATTCAAGGTGAGGACGTTTGTTGTCCATAGAAGTGATGGAATCTGCCATTGGTTATTTGTTTTGGTTTTGGTAAATGTGATGACCTGGAAGCACCTCCGGTTGTATTCAGTATGAGTGGCAACCTGTGAGTGGCGTTGTCTGACGCCCAACTGACAGCTGACAGTCTGCACTTCAACCTCATTGTCATTGTATCCTTTCAAACTCAAAGTGCTAGAGTACAGAACCAAAATAACTAAAAATGTGTCACTGTCCAATGAATTATGGTGCTCACTGTATATAGTTTATAAATGCATGACTATATCTGGATTCTCTTGAAATCTTAACTTGTAATTTCTGCTTTAAATGTTTAATCGAATATTTTACCACGTCCTGGTCATGTTTTTATTAGCTTGAGGAAGTTGGGAATGTGTATGTGTGTGGAGGTGTGTGTGTGTCTGAGCCTCTGGCTCCCCTTGCTGCAGGCTGAAGGCACTGCAGGCTCTGCAGAATAGCCTGCTACAGGCGGAGGACGTTGTCAAGGTGCATGAGGCCCGTCTGACCAATAAGGAGACCTCTCTGGAACCGAGGGAACTGGAGGATTACCGGGCCGTGCTGAAGGTAGCCAGCCATTTACCTGTCAGAGCGTACAAACCACAGGACAGAGTCAAATTGCGTTTCTGTGCCCCCAAAATTACACAATTTCGACACCTTTACAAATTACACCTTTTCGACTTCACCTCTTTACATTACCAGTTGCTAGCTTCTGCAGAACAAACGTATGAATAACTAAATGAGCTGAGTGGTGGTTACTGATATTGTGGTAGTAATGATGATATGATTATTTATATAGAGTGGTTTATTATAGGTAATATGATGATAATGATGTTATTACATTTATACATTGCTATGATAATGATGATATTGATGATTATGTCAGTGGTTATTATAGTGGTAATGATGATATTGATGATTATGTCAGTGGTTATTATAGTGGTAATGATGATATTGATGATTATGTCAGTGGTTATTATAGTGGTAATGATGATATTGATGATTATGTCAGTGGTTATTATAGTGGTAATGATGATATTGATGATTATGTCAGTGGTTATTATAGTGGTAATGATGATATTGATGATTATGTCAGTGGTTATTATAGTGGTAATGATGATATTGATGATTATGTCAGTGGTTATTATAGTGGTAATGATGATATTGATGATTATGTCAGTGGTTATTATAGTGGTAATGATGATATTGATGATTATGTCAGTGGTTATTATAGTGGTAATGATGATATTGATGATTATGTCAGTGGTTATTATAGTGGTAATGATGATATTGATGATTATGTCAGTGGTTATTATAGTGGTAATGATGATATTGATGATTATGTCAGTGGTTATTATAGTGGTAAATTTAGAATGTTTGCTATTACATTACATTCCATTCATTTGGCAGATGCCAAATGTGCACACCGAAGGTCATTGAAGCAACTAAAAAACAGGTCAGACAAACCAGGCTGCTATGTGCAATCATCCTCTTTCCATGTGTTTAAAAAAATACCTGAATACCTTTTAAACGGGGACCACCTGTTTAGCAGGGCAGTTTAAATGTGTTTTCGGCCTTTTAGAAAAATAAATGAAAATGTGTACTTCAAAACTATTTTTGTGACTATCTACTCGTTTTCTTATTTCAAGTAATTTCAAGTTATTTGACACACAGGCCAAAGTGGTTCAGCCCCCACACCCCAACTAACTCCCTTCTTCACTTTTCTGAGATGAATTTAAGACTGATTATCTTGGTGAGGTCACAGCCATGTTGGTTTCATCTGTCCATCTTCTCGAGATGAAGTGAAGGAAAGAAAGATGCAACTTTAGAGTGTTTAGGTGAAGTCCCCGAATCCAAACCCCACCTACTTTAGAGTGTCTAGGTGAAGTCCCCGAATCCAAACCCCACCTCTTCTTGTAGTTCCAGGACGAGCTGGACCGAGATCAGTGACAAATTTGAACCCCATTTGCCTTTTGTGAGTATAATGAAAGGGGAGAAATCAAACTTTCGATCCTGCAGCTGACAGGGTGCGGACCCACAGACTGAGGGGTCCTGCATACACATGCCCACGCCCACGCCCCTCTGATTTCTGCCACCACTGAATCACACCCAAAAGAGAAGAGGGAAAATGATCCCGGTGACAGTGCCAAGCGATTAGCATAATTGCGCGCTTCTTTTTTTTCCGTGAATGACGCGCCTTTTTTTCCACTTTTGTAGGAGTGAGCGGAGGGAAACGGGTGTGCCGCTCCACTTGTCAGTCCTGTCCAATATCCTCGGAGCAGCACACCCAAACCGGTTACACCCAGAGGTGGTTTGGATAAATGAAGAAAGAAAAAAAATCGGTGAAGAGGCTGCAGGACAGGGAGCTCAAGCTCCCGTCCTGGGGGGCTGCAGTGTTTGTAGGTTTTTGTGGTTTCCCTCCAATCAGCAGAAAGTTTAAGCTTTAAGAAACTGTCAGCTAGCTTTTGATATTTTTTCTCACTTGATTGCTTAATTTAAGTCTTTTATTGGCTGAAACTGGCTGATATTTGAAATAAAACAAAGCAGACACCCAGGTTTTAGATGTGAGATGTGTCAGGAAAAGGGATTTATCTTCCTTTCAAGGGGTCAAAGTCCAGCTAATGGCTTTAAAAATGTTTATAGTGTCACGTCCCGTGCCTCTGTCCCGATTTTCTGGTTTTCTGTTTTTATGTGTATTCCTTTCTGTGCTTCTCTCTCTCCCTCCATTTTGTGTCTCCACTTCCCCGCACCTGTATTGTGTTTCCTCATGTGTTCTCGTCTCACCTGTTCCTCGTTGTCTCGTTAGTAATCTGGTATATAGTATCCCCTGTTTTTTTGTTCTTTGCCAGATCGTCTTGTGCCCTGCCTTGCGTTTGTTATATTAGTTTCCAGCCCTTTTGATTCCTGTTCCCTGGCTGCCCCTCGTTCCTGTGTACCCGTCCAGTTTGTGTTCTCCTGCCTGTCCAGTCTGCCCCTGTCCTGCCTGCTCCCATCCAGTCCTGGTCCTGTCCAGCCCAGCTCTAGCCCTTCTGCCCACCTGCCTCATCCCGGTTCTGTCCCGACTCCAGCCCTGTGTTATCTTGCCCAACCCTGCTCCAGCCTTCCTGTTCCTGACCTCTGACCTCCTGCCTGCTACCCTGTGTGGGAATACTTGTAATAAAGTCTCCTGTGTGGAGTTAAACCAGCCGTCCGTCTCTGAGTCTTGCATTTGGGTCCTATCCTGTATATCATCATAACATATAGTCCTGTCTGCCTGCCGTTATTATATTGAAACCCACATAGTAGACATGTTGCTTAAATATGGAGGTAAAATTACTTGGGTGCCTTTATCAATAAAATTTTTAAAAAAAAATGTTTTTCTTTGCTGAGTGATTCAGAAATGCAAATCAGAAAAGTGAATTCATCTTTTACATTTTAAGTACTTATGCAATTTTTTAGGGCTTATGCAAAAAAAACAAAAAAAAAACCACAAGCTATTCATTTATATGGCATAACATTTGTGGGAACAATTAAGTACTTTGCTGTAGGGCATTTTGGTTGGGCGCCACCTGGGAATCAAACCTACCGTCTCCACTCTAACTAACCGTTATGCTAAACGGACACACCCTCTGCTTACTCACAGGACAAATAAACACAATATAATCTATAATACACTATATATTTAGAATTCCACCCAGGCAGACGTATACAGTATATGTCTGGGAGCTGATGTACTATAAATTGTAATGTACACTTTTTGTTTTTAGATCTGAGTTTATTCCATCATGTAAAATTTAAAACTAAAAAGGAAAGTGTTATACATGCTTTATTATTATCATTATTGTTGAACAATAACCATAATAAGTTATTATTATTACGCCAAGATGTTTAGCTCATTGTTTAGTGTTGCTGAACATTGACACTGCCTCGTTTGCTACAAAAGGGTCCTTGTATTGGGTCAATAAAGAAAACCAAAATTCAAAGGATGACCAAAAAATTCCATTGTGCTGATAGTAATATATGAACTTGTTGCCTGTCTTTGCCTCTGTTTCGGAGTGTCAAGCCAAGCAAAGGCAAATCAAAACTGGCTCTCTACTGTATGTTAATTTCTTTAAAGAAATGTGCTCAAAGGGTTGTCTTTGAAGTGCCAACTGGAAAGCACAAGCAAACGCACAAGAACAATCAATCTATTGCTGAATTATTAAATCTATTGCTAGGGAGAAGCCTACAGACACTGCTGCATCCTTCCAGCACTGTAGTTGAGTCGCCCCGCAGGCCCTGCGGCCCTCCAGGATTAGGGCCGATTAGCCATTACAGACCTGTTTGGCAGCTGGAATTAACTTATTTTATAATGTAACTGTCAAGCTAATGTAACTGTCAAGTTAATGTAACTGTCAAGCTTGAAGCACAAAGGGAGAATTAAAAATATAATTTGAACCCACAGCCACGCACCCCAACAAAAGCCAAGTTTAAAACATATTTCCTACATTTACGGGAGGGGACTTTTTTAATTGCACACATTCTCTCCTGCTGTTCTAATCTCTGGGAAAAGCCTCCTTGCTATCGCATTTTTGGCAAAGTTTTCTAATAGCGGCACGTATTCATCAGAGAGCAACATGCTCTATCATGCGCTTCTGTTACTGTTAATAAAGCCAACATATATTACCAAGGCACATTGGCTTGATGCACTTTTGACTGGGCGTGTCTGGGGTGTGTGCATCGACTTTACCGCCAATTGAACCATATCAGTTGATAATGGGCAGAACAGGTGCAACTTACTTTCTGCCAACATACACCTTGATTCTAGTCTAATTGTTAAACTTACAATTAGACCAGAAACAAGTTAAGTTACATTTAGTTACATAGGAGTTGTTCTGAGATGGCAGGTGGCTGATGTTTGATGATCTGAAGTTTTTCTTCTTTACATACAGTACATGGCTTAAATTGTATAATGAACACAAGGGACACAGCCTTGTAAATGTATTCAAATTTTTACACACACACACACACACACACACACACACACACACACATTGTGCTGTAGCTATTTTTGTCCTAATATGGAAGGATAACAAAAATACCTGGTCCCCCTCATGCTTTTTTGAAAACATTGAACACCAAAAATTTATCCCACAGCTACTTGTGCTGGTCCTGAAAATGTATAATTCCTTAGAGCACCTCATGCCAAATACACAAAATGCCGAAAGGTATGTAATATTGTCCAGGTGTCATATTTCAACAAAGAAGAATATATTTTATTTTTAAAGAGTTTTAATAGGCTGGGTAGAGTCACTAATGGAGGGTGAAGTCATTGTTCTCTATACCACAAGCAGGTTGAGCACTGACTGTCAGTTTGTTTTTAAATGTGTTTCCATGGGGATTGGTGGGGGGGCAGGGCCTGTGTGCAGGGACTTTGTTTTCTTAGCAGCGAGATTCCAAAGCTGGGTGTTGGTTGCTGGCTAGGGTACAACCTAAGAGCCCCACCCACTGAATGCCGTGGGGGGTGGGGGTGGGGGAGGGCTGCATCCCAAAATTACTGTCATTATTCCAAGTTTGAAGGGGCAGTGCTTCTGAGATTATCTGACAACTGGGCCTGTATCCATAAAGTGTCTCAGAGTAGCAGTGTCAATCCAGGGCCTGTTTAGCTTTTTCGCTTATAATGGAGGTTTGGTTAGGGTGAGGACATGGGGAAACCTCATCCTAGATCAGCACTTCTGCTATGCTTTATAGATGGGCTGTATGGCCCTGGCCTTGATCTCAGGAAACATCACTTTTCTTAGCAAACGCAGTTCACTGTGACCAAAAATAACCCATTGAATTTTAGCAGGGGACCCTAACTCCTGCTCCTAGACAGTCACAAAATCTGCTGGCTTTTCACCTGAAATTCAGCATCCAATTCGGACATAGGAAATCAGGTAAGGTAACTGTGTAATCAGCCGCTTTAAATGAACAGTTGGGTACAAACAAAAACCAGAAGACCTTGTGGCTCTCCAGGATCAGGTTTGGGGGGACCCACAGCATGAAACCATCAAAAGCAAGCATTTATTTAATCTGCATGTATGTGCTTAGCCTGCCATGGCTGGAGTTATTGCATTATTTCCCGAGAGAAGACTCATATGGCCAAAGTCCCAAAGAAGTCACACCCATTCGTCGTTATCCCCGCCATCATCGCTGCTGCCTGCCTAAAGAAAGAGCGACATGCTCACCCTTTTCACGACTCTCTCGTACTGGGAATCTTACTCATCCACACCTGTGTCTGGCACCTGACTCATCCCACACAATGATGAGATAATGGGCAGCTCTGTGTGAGGGACTGACACAAACCTCTTTAATGTGTAAGCTTTCTCTGACCAAACCTTACCTGTACAGTAACTCCCCTCAAGAGGAACACCCGCCGCGTTATCTGACTCATATATTCCTCTTTGTGTCTCTGGCTCCTGGCGGTTTGGATATGTATAGCGGTAGTAAAACGTAGCACGGCAGTCACAGTGTGCGAAGTGTTACTTGACCACGGAAAGTTCTCATTTACATGTATCATTAATTCGCGCCAGTATAGCAAGGGTTAAGGTTTTTTTTTTTTTTTACGTGGAACAAGAGAAAGAAAATGAACCACGATGAGAATGGGGACTAATAACAGCAGCAGAAGTAATACCAATGTTAAGCGGATGATTTATTTGCCACAATTAAGAGGGAGATGCGAATGAGGTTTCAGTTATTCACTCCCATGAGGTAATGTTGGCTGGAGGTGCCCGAGAAACTCGCTGTGATAACAGTCTGACAGAACCTTTTTTGAACCGTCTGCACTAAACATATAGGGATCGATTTACTCAGACCTTAAAATCAAGCCCTGAGCCCATAATCGGCCAGGAATGTCACTACCGATGAGGTTGAGGGTGAGTGGACCCGTCAGGGATTGTCATAGAAAAGTAAAATGTTAAAAAAAAAAATTACAACCAATACCTGGCTCTGGAGACATCAGACGTGGTCGCTTGCTCTTGTGCTAACATGGTGCGGCTGTGTGCCAACCTTAGGTTGTGCCAAAAAACACAAATTTCAGGCGTCTTAATGTGCACATTGTAGGCCGCCTATATGATAAAATTGTACGATTACAGACACAAAAATGTTCCCATGTAAATCTGGCCCGGCCTAAAGGTGGGACAATAAAAAAAACACACAGGAAGAGAGAGCTCTGGGTGTTGGCTGGTGTCAGGACACTCCCAAAACTGAGTCATAGGCTGGGATGTGTGAACTGTGAACATACCCATAATTATCAGGTTACAGCCGGGACCCACACAAGGCAGACACCAATTCATAATAATGACTTAAAGGAAACAATGGTTCTATCAAACAAGTTTCTGGGAGAGCATTTCATTAGCCATGTATTTGACATTGAATGGTATCTAAATCGGCCTTGCAAATCATAGATTTTGTTTGTTTATGTAGGCTATTTATTTATAATATACTTCCTTGTTGTTTACTTTGGGAAAAAAACAGCAGATTAAACACGGTATGTTTAGCGGACACAAGAAAAACATGAATATGTTTCCAATTAAATCCATGATACAACCACATAGCATTACTTAAACTATCAGAAACAATACCAATATCCCTTATCTTATCACCAAAAAAGATACATAGTATTAATAGTGGCCAAACTGAATAGTCTAAATCGTGACTAGTCTAAATCGTGACATATCAGCAAAATGTTAAAAATGAATGACAGTAGCGGTTTTGAAAGCTGGGTGAGAGAGTTTAATATCTCACTTCCACTTCACCCTCTGACCGGCAGATTAGCTATGCGGACACCGTAGACCGTGAGAAATTAAAAGTTTTCTCTGTCTCCTGACAATAGGCCCGCAGCGTATCATCGTCCCCCAGGGCAAACGGGAGGTGTGTATGCAAGGGGGAAAGTTACTGTCATCGCTTAAGAGCTCGTAAGGTGTGGTCTTGAGTTGGCAAAACAGGACGCTTCCGTGTTTGTGAATCAGTCTATGCGCCCGGAGACGGCGAAGGTGAGCGCAAGCGAGTGCAACGCAGGAGTTTTTTTTTCTCTTCATATAAAGTCTCATTTAAAATCTACAATTTCATAAGACCTGCATTGGACTAAAAATGAGTTTTTACGGGTCTCAGAATAGACTCCAAATGAGTAGGAGATCCAATTCCCGGCCCGACCTCACCTACAGTAGGGTCGAGGGGCATGCAGGCGGTAATGGATACTATTCGGACGTGACGGACGGATCCAGCGTCTTTTATTACAAGACTATGGGCGGAGGACAAGGCGGAGGACATGGAGGGTATGCATAAAAATGTGGTTTATTCGCGCTTTCCCATTAACTATCAACTGTATGTTTAATATTTGTTTTGCACTGTAAATGTCTCACCGTTTCAAAAAACACGTCACTTGCTCCCATTGACTGCACTCGTCACCTGTATCTTGATTATGTTGTGACAAAAAGCTTTTTTTGTCAAATTTTGGTAAATCGAATTCGCCAAAGGTAAAACGTATTTCTAAACATATGCTACCACGTGGTTCATTTATTAAAATGGGTTACCGGTAAACAAAGAAAACCCTTTTGTTGTGACAGTTACTGTCGTGCTGAAAATAATATGCATAGCAAACATATGTACATACTTGCTAATGTGTGGTTTAACATAATCATAAGAACAAAATACAGTAAACTTCATCCGTACAGCTTCAGCTTTATTATCAAAAAGAAACGTTCCCTCAAAGTTATGATGTGACGTTCCGTAGGGACGTCCTAAAAACATTACTAGGATGTTATTAAAGTCCTAAGAAGGTCACTGTTTGGTTACAATATAACATTTAATTAGAATTTTTTGGGGACGATCAGGCAACATCCCTATTCGGTTATGATATGACGTTGTGCTCATAACATTTATGGGACATTCAGGGACGTTCCTGCAATGTCTGTTACTGGTTACAATATAACGTCATGTAATGAACGTTCTTTGTGACGTCCACATAACGTTTAGAAAACCCTACAAAAAGACGTCAAGGCGACGTCCTGATTACATTTTGAGACATTCAGGGGACGTCCCGGGGACCTAATTTTATTAGCTGAGAACCTACTTAGATGTTTTAAATTAAAAGTGGTTGATTCCTGATATTTCTGTTTTATCAAAACGAGAGGATCACGCCATGGAAAACCTAAATCCTGCAGGCTGCTGCTGGTCATATTGGTGGCTGTAAATCCATGTAAACAATTAGCATGCTGCTAGCAGCCCTGCCATGGCAGTAGCCTAAATTATCATGATGAAAACTCCAAATTTTGCATGTTAACATATTCAAAGTGAAGTAGTTTGTTGTCCATATAAGTGGCATCTGCCATTGGTTATTCATCTGTGATGGCGTCTGCCATTGGTTATTCATCTGTGATGGCGTCTGCCATTGGTTATTCATCTGTTTTGGTAAATATGATGACCTGGAACCAACTGCATCAATAGCGGGCACTCTCAGAAAAAAAAATGGTACAAAAAGGAACAAATACTTTTCATGGGGTTGTACCCTATAGGTACATAAAATTGTACCCTTTTTAATTATTGTACTTTCAGGGTACATCTGGGAAATTCGTTATTTATAGAAAATGTCCACTCTACCTTTATTTCTTAGAGTGCAATACTGTGAAAGGTACAGAAGTAAATAAATAAATCTTTTCCCCCCCCCTCAGGGTACAGGCCATTCATCAGAAAGCGCAATTCCTGCAGAGCCAATTTAAGGAGTATCTGAATAAAGTAGAGCTCTGTCTGCAGTCTGTAAGTTCTTTTTATGTGTGCAAATCTACTATGCTGTGGAGGCTCGTAAGCTGTTTTTACTAATGGAAAGGATATATTTACAATGTACAAATGTTTTTAAAAATATATATATAATACATGTTTAAACATTTAGAATATATCCATTTATACCTATATTCCTAAAATATATTCCTACTTGATTATATTGTTGACATTGCTTCTTTGTAACTGTGCCAATCTAGGCCTGTATTAACGGCAAGCAGTGGTGCTCGCACAAGAAAAGTATGCAAAACTCTTAGAGTTAGAGGCATAGTTGCTTCAGGGTTGGCAGTTGCCAAAATGCTGGCAGTCAGCACAAAATGTCTGATCAACACTCTTTAGCAAGGAGCCATGCAAAAGCCCTATTGTGTGATAAAGTGTGTTGGGCAGTGAATGAGGGATTATACTGATGATGCAATGCTCCGTGCTCATGCCAGATTTAGAGGTTTATTCACTTTTAGTAAATTAAAAGTTTATTTTGCAGCTGATTTCAAAACAGAATATAACCAACATTTTATGTAAGTGAAGGCAGTTAATTAAGGCAGTTGTTAATTAAGGCTTTTTTGGGGGGAAAGTGAGGGCGGCAGCCAAATCAAGGAATCATGGGCTGCGTTCGGATCCAAAATGTATCCTTTCTTCCTGTTGTTTCTTTCTCTTCCTTCAAGGGGGGGGGGGATCTTGAAAACACCAGGATGAAATATGGCAGCCACCCCAAGTGAGATTAGGTTCCAATTTAAGGGGAGTAATTATATAAATATAATCAGTAGGCTAATTATAATACCTCAGTTCCCTCACAATTCAATGCTCCACGCAAGTGGGAGGTCACGTTTCAACTCTATGGGGTAGAAGTCCTATATCGTTTGCGAAGACCATTCAGTTCCATTTTGCTTCTCATATATCCTCCCTTGCGGAGCACCTGTTAAGTTTGCTTGCTGCATGAACGAATTACGTCACGAGATAGCTCACTCGAGGGAAGAGAGCAAGGGAAGGGAATGTGTTAAGTTGGATCCGAACGCAGCCCAGGTGATACTCCATGGCTGTGTTGGAAAACTCAGTCACATCTTTCCTTTCTTCACCTGATAGATCTATAGATCATAGACAGGTGAAAGCAATATAGCTTATATATAAGTGTTAGGTATGCCATCACCCATTCTGATAGGGAAAACCGAATGGATTTGTTTGTTTCACCGTGTTTCACCGGGGCTACAGCCAATAATTTGTGAGTTTAGAATTAGTGTCCTATCTCTAATTCTTTTGTAAGGAAAGAGTTATTAACGTAGGAGTGCATTGTTGTAATTGTATTATGCAACAGATTAAACACCCAAAATTACTTTCTTAAACAACAAAAAATGTACATACCAGTAGATGCAATAAATACCAATGATACGGGACTCAGAAATCACTAAGGTTGATATCTTGAGACCATATTATCTACAGATGGAACCCATACTCTTGAGATAAGTGTGTGTAGATTTATCTAGCGTGACGACGGGGTGCTACGGAGTACGAGAAGACTTAGGAGCACAATGAGCACCAGTGTTCACCTCCCTTGAATATGTCCAGTTGCATACAGGTGCGATGCAAACACCCGAGACCTTTTAGGCCCCTGGAACTGCTTCCTACCCAAGTGGCCTATCTGAGTAAATCTTCTATAAAATGAGGCTGCTCAACATGCGAAAACATCTAAGAGCTTATTTGTGAACCACAATAACATACACATTACAGTCAGTGTGGTCCAGACTACAACATTCACACTTATCGTGAGCGATTGAGAGTGTGTGCATGAGTGTAGGTTAGTATGGGTCACACTTCAATCAGTGTAATAGTTGGTGTCCAGAAACCAGCTGATTGGCCCCTGTGTGTGTGTGTGTGTGTGTGTGTGTGTGTGTGTGTGTGTGTGCGCTGCAGGGTGGGGATAGAGGCGCAACCGAGGCGGAGAAGTTCTTTGAAATGTCCTCCATGGTCCTGGAACAGCTGAACGGCTGTGGCATGGAGCTGCAGCAGATGGGCCAATCCAGTGACAGCATCATGAGGAGGTGAGTGTGGGCCTTTCTTTCATTACAACTGTGTGCACTCTGTGTGTGTGTGTGTGTGTGTGTGTGTGTGCGTGTGTGTGTGTGTGTGTGTATGCACAGCTGGGGTTGCCGCCTTGCCTTCTGGGAACAGTGTAACTCCAGGGCTGTTGTAGATAGGAGTGGAATGCGCAGTAGATCTCCTGCCTCACACTAACTTGACACAGAATCAGGAGCTCTGAGAGGTCGTGTAAGGAGAGAAGTGGTGGGGCAGAAGCTGTTTAACAGTCACATGACCCTCCTGAGGTGACATCACCGCCGCAGGCACGAGTGCACAACACAAGACACCTCCCCATGAGTGTTTAATGAGCCAGTGTCCCATTTATGGGGTACATTTTTATTTTCCAAACTTAATAGATTTCCGTTTTGCATGCATTACCAAATTAGGACATGGATGGCGCTACACTGGGGCAAGGGTGGGCTGTAGCCCCGTCACAAATTTGCTTAGCCCCGGTTTAGCCCCCCCCAGGCATTTTAATAAAATTTGTATAATTATAAAAAAGAAATGTATAAAAATAAATCAACAATTCTAATCCCTTTCTGATATTCACCCTGGCTATGTAGCGTGTGTAGCCTACGCTATGATGTACGGGTGTGATTGTGTGTGTAGAGCTCACGCAAATAACAAAACGTAAACTGATTTACGTTAGCTAACCAGTGTTTCCCATAGCCTACAATACATCAGTTTGCCGCCACGTCAAAAAATATAAAATGGTAACGTCATTGTTTGAAAACTAATTTACTATCATTTTAAAATCAATAGAAAATGTGTTTGCATAAGCTCTCCATGTGATCCGTCTTTGGAAATGATCAACTATTCAACAGATTTGTGGAGTGTGTGGACTTCCCTCGGTAGCAACTCCCAAGTGTAAAACTACAGTGTTTTGATTGGCGGTAGACTAATCTCACAACATTGGCTGCTTGGCCACGTGCAGATGAGTAGATTTGGAAAGCGAATAACTAACCTAAATTAGCTAAATGATCATTTTCAATTTTCGTCACCTCAACTTCATCTAATAAAAGGAGCTTGCCTCCAAAAAATGGTCAGGTACATTAAAGATTTCATATTTCTTCCATGTAGCTAAATGTATAAGCTAAGCCTAAATGAGATGGGGGAGAGTGATAACAGTGGAAGCTGTTCTGATAATACAGAAACCAACGCAAATGTTACGGTGCAGTTTATGAAACACGCCTAGAAGCATAACTCCTCCCGTCGCACACACAAAAGCCATCCTGGGGGAAACACAGCTAACCTTAGTACCCCCAGGTATTGGCCTAGCCCACCCTTAGCCCAGGGAGAGAAAAGTTCCTGGCGCCGTCACTGAATTAGGATTTTATTGGGATTTCCTTCTAAAAGGGGGCAGGCTTCTCCTTCAGTGACAGGGAATTAAGCACACTGTACTATGGAAGATGTTGTCTTTCAGATGATAGATTTATGAGTTACATGTGTGATGTGGCCCCACAGGGTATGTCATTTGATCTGCAAGAAAAAACATACATAAACCTTTTCCCATAAAAACCTGCTGAGATAATTAATTTCCTTTCTCCCGCCTTCCTTTTTTTCTCAACTTTCTCTCACTCCTCCTCGTTCTCACCTCCCACCGTCCCTCTTTCTTTCTTCACCTCAACCTCTCTTTTGCCACCGCTTGCTCCCTGTCTGTCTCTCCCCAACCTCCACCTTTCTCTCCCGCTCCCCAGTGTGGATCAATGCCGGGACGAGTTGAAGACGACCCACTTCAGGATGACCGGCCAGACCCCCCTGCAGCGTAAGAATCGGGGAAGCTCCCTTAGTCACGACGGTGGAGGGAGGCACTTCCAGGAGGCCATGGCGTGGATTTCCCAGCAGAAAGTATGACATCACAGACCCTAAAGACCCTATCTCTATTTAAAAAAACAAAAACATATTTTGTTTTTTTGTGATTGTTTTTACAGGGACTTGTTGCTTTCCTATCTAGGCGGTGTTGACAATGGCCAATGACAATAATTATAATAATATTATTATTAATTCTTGTCATTCTTTTTGATGGTTGACTTTCTCTTCAAGTCTTGTTCCACGTAAACCCCTAACCCTTACTACACTGGCACGATTTAATGCAACGTTGTGTTGTCCTACCACTATACGTCTCCGCACAGCCAGGAAGAACACGTGAGTTTTCGTGAAAGACCGCTTTCACAGTAAAGAGGTTTGTGTCAGCTTCTTCCAGAGTTGTAGACAGTTAAGAGTTTTAAGTATACAGAGCCTTTCATAACAAAATTGGCATCATACACAAGGTAAACTGGGTAAAAAAAAAAAAAACCTGGGTAAAATACCAGATGTCCTCTCCTGGTTTTACGTTTTACTTTCCCCCGGGGCCTTGGCTGAGAGAGGAGACCCATCAGGCCGCGGCCTGATCCTCGCACGGCATGCTGTTTTCCTCCACCAAAGATCAGATCACTGAGAAATTCCCCATTGAGATGAGCCTTCCGCTAAACCGGTTCCGTGCAGCCAGATGTGGGGGAGGGGTGGTGGTGTTGGGCAGGTTTGAATGTGTGGGTAGGGCTGGGGTGGTGATTCTGGGCATATCCAAGAACTGGCAAAATCCGAAACCACTCCCACAAGGCCAGGGTGGGGTGTGGGTGTGGATTGGGTTACAGGCAGGTGACGGGAGGACAGCATAAAGACGCGATGACACCCGTTGGGCACATGCCCAGTTTCGCTGTCTGCTTCTCGCACGTCCCATTTAAGACTTTCTCTTTTTTTTTTTTCACTCTTACTCTCTCACCCTCAATGCCCTGATATCTGCACACCACTTGTTTCTATTTCACTCTCTTTTGCCCTCTCTCATTCTCTCACATTTAACCCCCTCTCTTCTTCCATATTGTAGTGTTTTCACCCCCGTCACCCTCTCAAGTGAAAATGACTTATAAAGCAACGTTGACCAAAGTGCTGTACATAAATAAAACAATGGTACACAAGAAAGAGACAGAACTACCAAAAAAAAAATATATATATTTTTAATTTTCATGCTTCAGATCTAATAAACGGCACCGTCTAGCCTGAAGTTTCAGCTGGTGGGGAAACTGAAGTTACTTGTGTAAAGTGTTTTTCTGTGTCGTTTCTAAAAGTCAATAGTGTCTATAGTTGTCGCTTCTAAATGTTTCACACACGTCATTGCGGTAGGCTCGTGTTAATGATTCACGGGCTGCGGGATTAGGGTGAAAGGCCGAGCAGGATCTTCAGCTCCTATCAAAGCTCAAACAAGGCCTCAACTGGATCTGATTTTTGGTCTATTTCCCTGCTGATAAGTCTGTACAGCTGGGGAGGGAAAGGCTCTACATTGCCATCTAGAGGCCTGTGATTAGAATTGAACAGTATAGTATTAATTAAAGCTAGACACCCTAGACAGCCCTAGATGGCAGAGAGGTGCTGCAATTCACCAGGGAGGGCAATTACTCTGTGTGTCTCCTACACGCTCTGACCAAAATAGTTTATAAATCCCCTGTTGGGGGAGGGGGAGGGGGTGGGTCGTCGTAGGGGTTTAACTATTAGTGCTACATGAAGTGTCCAAAAACTTACCAAACAATAAAGACCTTCGTTAATGCAAGGCTTACATCTTACATATTGTAGCTTTAAATTAAGAAGAGGCTGTTATTTTTGGTGTCGCGCACCGTCTAGTGTTTGAGTTTGAGATTCCTGCAGTGGACAGCAGTCTCCTGACTGATGGTCTGTGTGTACCCCTTTCTTCCACAGCGCCTGATAGAGACTTCTCCCTGGGGGGATGACCAGCCCACCATCCAGCAGCAGATAACCAAGCACAGCAAGTTCCACAGCTCCATCCAGAGGAGCCCGGAGGTGGACCGCGCCCGGGCCGAGCTGGTACAGTCACCGTGGCAGGCAGGGAGGCAGGCAGGGAGGGAGGGAGGGAGAGAGAGAGAAACATAAATCTTGTATCTCAAAAAAAAAAATTTTTTTTTTTTAAACTTTCATTTTTCATTTACCAGTGAACATTATGGTTTTATGGTTTGTGTTATCAGTAGAGAATGAGTTCTGAGACTCATGAGCTACAGCTGCAGACTGTGCATGGCATCTTGCTGAAAATATGTTTACGGCAGTCCAATATAGTCGGGAGCTAACCTGCATGCAGCCATTTAGAAACTGTAAGCCAGACACCCAGCGCACACGCTGGTCCTCCAAGACCTATCCCGTAAGGCTGTTCTAGATGCCTCACGGCCCCCACCGCCTGGCTGTTTCCTTTCCTCAGGAGCAGAAAGGAGACCGATCGTTGAGGCACGCCCTGGACCAGGAGTGGGACAGTCTACAGGTGAGGCAGACTTCCCAAAATCCACTAGAATCACAGACCTGGCCGTGCACTGCCATAAAATGAAACTTAAAACCCAGGGAAAGAGTTTGATTGGACACACTAAAAATGTATGATTTCATCTAAGGGTAATTTGCGTGGTATTTACAAATACATGGCGTTAAGATTGTATATCAATACCCCTAACTACTTATCCTAACATATCAGTAGACCTACATTGTATTTCAGTATTAATTGATTCGTAATTGTAATGACTTCATCCATCTGTATATTTATTTTTGTTTTTCAGAAAGCATCCTTCGGCAGGTCCAACCAGCTCCGAGACCTGGCGAAGATCATCGAGGATATCTCCAGAGAGATCATATGGGTGAACGAACGCGAGGAAGAGGAGCTTGTGTTCGACTGGGGCGACAAGAACATCGACAGCTACATCCCCAAGAAGCAGGAGAGCTACTCAGTAAGAGTCCCCCAAACCCAGTGCTACCTGCCATTAACCTGCCTGCATCCTTAACGTTGTACATATACATATTTAAAATGTATTCAGAAACGCAGTCCATAAAAACATAAGACCGTCCCTTTTCTTCTGAATCACAATGTTTTAGATTCTCCTTCAGTCACCCTTAGGAACAGAATTTTCTGTTGGTGCTACAGTATTCGCCAAAGGAGACAATAATTCAAACCTTACCAACAGATTTTGCTACCTTAGACAGAGTAACTTGTAGCGTAAGCATGTTCAGCTCTCCGTTGAGTTATACGAGTACATCATTAGCACGTTAGCGTAGCTTGGTTAGTGAATACTGTAGCGTTAGCTAGTTAATGAGTCAAATTTTCAATTCAGTTATACCCATAATTTAAAAGAATAAGAATCAAGGTGTGATTTTACTTGACATGATTTGATAACAGTTATAGTGGAGTTGTGTTAATCAGTCAACACTGTAGACTATAGACTATAGGTTAGTCAAGATATGACTCAACGCACTGTATGTCTCTGATTAGTGGAACACGTACAATTGATGAACAGCCTACAAGGAGCACAACCGTAAAGTAGTTGAACTTGGTTACTGAACTGCGTATGATTTCACTTGTTTTATTTTCTGAAAAATTGTGTGGTAGTATGCAAAACATGTCCTACTAACTTACATTAGCTAACAGAAATATAAAAAGTTGGATTGATTTTGAGGTTTACTTACAATTTAATTATTTGCTTGCTACCTTGTTCAAAACCCACAAACAGGTATAAGAAAGACACACTGAATGATGGTTGATTGAGCAAGGACGTTCCATTTTCCTGTGTAGCCTCGATTCCTCCGTCCTCATATCTCATCCTTATATGTTGGTATTTGGTAGCTATTTTAGAAAAGCAATAACTCAATAACTCACACTCTCTCACACACACACACATATACACTCTGATCTGATTGGTTGACAGCGTGAGAAAATAATTGTCATCATTTGTTATGAGTTTTTAAAGAAAATATGGCTGAATTTTATATGTTCATATTTGGTAACCGTTTTATAAAAACACATGTTTGGTTGACTTCAGTGAAAAATCAATTGCAATCACTTGATTTCAGTTTTTGAAGAGAAAGAAAAACAAACATTGTGTCAAAATAAAGTTAAAGATGCATTTTGAGTAATAGCATAACTTTTTAATGATTGCAATAGATTGCTGTAGATATCACGATAATATCATTATCGCAATATTTTTGCCATGATAATTGTATTGTGAAAATTTTATATTGTGACAGCCTATATTCTCTTTGCTATATATAATATAATAATGTTATTTGTGTGTACTGCTTAATGTCTTTACATATAAAATTACTGTCTAGGAGCAGGAGATTGTTAAGGTTACTCCCTGTTGTTCTCCCAGAAGTAAACAATAAAACAGAGTGTCTATTCGTACTTACTGCAAATAGCTGTACTGTGTGGTACATGCTTGGTGTTAACATCAGTGCTTTGAGTTTTATTTTGGTCTAATGTCATAAGTGTTGAGAAATAACTGCTAAATGGTATTATTATTCATTATAACTTGTGAATTAGCTACCTAGCAAATCATACTTGTTGGGTTACTAGCCATTTTTAATTATTTGTATTTTTTCCCCCTCAGAGGCTAATGCGTGACTTGGAAGAGAAAGAAAAGGATCTAAATAAACTCAATAATAAAGTGGAAAATCTTATGAAGAATAATCACCCAGCTTCTGATAAGATTGAGGTACTGTTGGTGCTGCCTAACCTTTTCATAAGCACTTTCAGATTCATGAGAACAGAACACATTCAATGAAAAACAAGACATTCATTTTAGCAAATACAAGACAGATTTACCATGACGGTTTGCAAAGGGTTGGACAAAGACATTGCACAAAAGACAGTGACTATAGTTTACACACTTAAATTTAAAACTTTTCCCAAATTTAAAACTTAGCAGATTCAACTGCTGATCCCAGGAACTGACTTGTCTGAACAGGAAATAACTCAGTGTGCGGTGTCCCCGGTGATAAATGATCTCCAATGAGGAAGGCAGGCCTCCTCCGTAAATCCATTTGTCCCTGTGTTAAACTCAAGAGTGGATGGCCCTTGCTAACCCTGTCTTGCATTGTTCAGGCCTACAAGGACACCCTGCAGACCCAGTGGAGCTGGCTGCTTCAGATCACCAAGTGCCTGGACACACACCTGAAGGAGAACGCTGCTTATAGCCAGGTAAATGTCCCGTCTCTAGCAGCCTGCCCCCACCTTCACTGCCCGGCAGTCAGCTGCTGTTTCGGAGGCTACTGGCCATCTCCAGCAGCCTGGCTCCGGCCTCATTCCTGACAGGCAGCTGCTGTATAAGGAGGGCTACAGGCTGAGCCGTTTCCCAAGAAGTGACTAGCTTTTGCTTTTTCCATAACACGCAGTTCTTCAAGGAGGCCAACGAAACGCACGGCAAGCTGCAGCAAAAACATGAAAACATCCGCAAGAAGTTCACCTGTGACAAAGGGACCCCACTGGAGAAGCTCATGGACCTTATCAGGAACTTGGAGGTGCAGCGGCTTCTCTCATACTCATGAAAATAATAATAGATATTGTCAAACCAAAGCTGTTAAAAACCTAAGCGTGTAGTTGGACACAAAGTACAGTCAGTGGCATTTACCTTGTTTTTGGTACATCCGAGAAAATCTGCCTGTTAATTTTGCATTTCAAACCAGAAGAACGTGCTGATTATGTGAGTCAGATGAATATTATGTAAATTACCTATATCACCCATGTGAGGGAAAAGTTTATGTGAAGGACGGGAATATGAGGTTCTCAGGAAATGAAAACCTGGCTTATGACTGATCTGGAGTCAGTGGTGAGTGACACAGACCTGTCTGATACACAGAGGGAGAAGGAGGTGATTCTGGAGAGCAAGCGGCAGGTGCAGCACCTGGTCAACAAGTCCAAGAGTATCGTGAGACTGAAGCCCCGTAACCATCAGGAGAAGAGCAGCACCACTGTAATCGTCAAGGCGCTGTGTGACTTCAAACAGGACCAGGTCTGAGACACACAATACACACACAGACACACGCATACACATGTACACGCACACACCTGCTTGCATTGTTGCAGACTCACACATGTACATACAGCACATGGACTCACCCAGTCTGTATGTGTCTCTCTTGCATGGTTGCATATGCACACACATGCATGGACAGTTGTGTTCAAATAAATAGCAGTGCGTTTAAAAAAAGTGAATAAAGTGCAAATATTTTATAGCTTTTAGTTCCATATTTTAAATGTAGTGGAAACATTACACATTCAATTCCAAATCAAAGCATTAACACATTTTTATCAAGTCTGTGTTATTCTTTTACAGGAAGCAAAGAAAAGGAATATTAATCTGTTCAAAAAAAATAGCAGTGTCGATATTTTTCTCTTCAAACTCAAACACTTACTGTATAAACTGAAAAGATTTTTTAAGATTTAACTTCACTTTAAATTACTGAACTAATATTTAGTTGCATAACCATTGTTTTTGAAAACTGCTGCGCATCTGCATTGCATCGAGTCAACCAACTTCTGGCACCTAGAAACAGGTATTTCAGCCCAGGATGAACAAACTACATTCCACAGTTCCTGTGAATTTTTGGGTTTTGCTTCAGAAACTGCATTTTTAATGTCACCCCACAAGTTTTCAATGGGGTTGAGGTCGGGGGATTGAGCTGGCCACTCCATTACCTCAATCCTTTTTGTCTGGAACCAAGATGTTGCTCGCTTACTTGTGTGTTTGGGGTCGTTGTCTTGTTGAAACACCCATTTCAGGGGCATTTCCTCTTCGGCATACGGCAATATAATCTCCAAGTATTAAATAGGCCCAACATCGTAGTATGAAAAACATACCCATACCATGATTTTTGCGCCACCATGCTTCACTGTCTTCACAGTGTACTGTGGCTTGAATTCAGTACCCGCGGGGTCGTCTGATGTACTGTCGATGACCACTAGACCCGAAAAGAACAATTTTACACTGATCAGTCCACAGAATGTTACGCCATTTCTCTTTTGGGCCAATCGATGTATTCCTTGGCAAATTTTAAACAATTCTACACATGCCGTTTTTTCAACAATGGTGCTTTACGGGGGCTTCTCGCTGATAGCTTAGCTTCGATCAAACGTCTTCTGACTGTAACAGCACTTACAGGTAATTTTAGATCATCTTTGATCTTTCTGGAGGTGATGATTGGCTGAATATTTTCTATTCTGACTATTCTTCGATCCGTTTTAACAGTAGTTACTCGTTTTCTTCCGCGTGTTTCTGGTTTTTGTTGCCATTTTAAAGCATTTGAGATCTTTTTAGCTGAGCATCCTATAATTTGCTGCACTTTTCCCCTCTCCAATCAACTTTTTAATCAAATTACGTTGTTCCTCCGAACAATGTTTGGAACGGCCCATTTTACTTAGCAATTCAGAAGGAAATATATTTTATAACAATGTGTGAAACATTTGTTTCCCTTCTTTCTTAATAAAGGACAATTAATGACACCTGTTTTTTCACAGAATTAATTCTCTAATTAAACTCCACACTGCTATTATTTTGAACACGCCCCTTTCAATGAATGAGTCAATTACTCAGAACAAGTAGCGTGCATGTCATGACAGTTGGGTCTGTTGTTTTTCTATTACACTACAACATCTACAAGTAAATTATTTGCCACGCAGAAATATCACTACTACTAATAACAGTGGTTCATCAGGTTACTGATGTTGTACTGCTTTTTTTTTTAAACACAACTGTACACACATATAGCATATGGTCTCACCCTTTCTCTATCTGTCTCTCTCTCCATGAGCAGAAGCAGATCCTGAAGGGTGATGAGGCCATCCTGAAAGATAACACCCAGCGCAGCAAGTGGGATGTGACAGGTCCCGGTGGTTTGGACATGCTTATCCCCTCAGTCTGCCTCTTGGTGCCCCCTCCCAATCCCCTCAGCATCAACATGGCTAACAAGTAAGCATCAAAAACCTGTATCCATCAACCCCAAACCCCCTCAGCATCGACCTGGCTAACAATTAAGCATCAACAAACTGTACCAATCAACCCCAATCTCCTGAAAATGAACATGGTTTACAAATATGTATCCATCAACCGCAATGGGGTCCATGGTTTTACTACATGGCCTGACAGTGACCTTAGTCTTGTACCCTCCCACTTCCAGGAATGAGCAGTACTATGAGGCCATCATGACGATTTGGAATCAGCTGTTCATCAACATAAAGAGCCTGATTTCCTGGCGCCACTGCCTAAAAGACTTTGAGCGCATCAACTCGCTCACCATCACCATGGTGAGTCTCCCAGGGCAACCCTCCCTCCTGCTCAATTGGGCAGGACATGGGTAAAGCTCTTAAATCACCATGAAAGTTCCTCCATCACAGTGATCACTGGAGACACACACACACACACACACACACACACACACACACACACAATCAAAATACATAGCTTTCTGTGCCCACACTATACATTTAGGGCTTGATTTACTAAGACCTTTAGCATGTGCAAAACCTTTTAGCACACACAAAACCAATAACATGACCAAGGACTGGTCATGGTATTTGTTTTGCACCAATCAGTGGTTGTGTTATTAGTTTTGCACACGCTAAAGTTCTTAGTAAACCAGGCCTTTAATTTAATAAAAATAATTTATATTTTACTTACTTTTATTTTATATTCAGTAACTACTAGCTAATGTTACCATGTGTCAGTTAGTTAGTAATTAGGCTAACAAAGTGCTAATGTTTTAAGGTCATATGTAATGTTTTTTTTGTGGAAAATAAATTAAATTAACTTAAAATCACAAAAGGATTTCTGTTCTGTACTCCAGTTCATTGCACTGCATGAGTTTATAGTCTTTCGAAAAGAAAGTGACGAGATGCAGTTTGAACTAAGTGGAGGCACCATTGTATTTGGGCTGGGCATCTCCAGCCGGTTATTGCTACTTAATATTGCGACTTTAATTAAGTTTTCCTGATCCGCAGCTGGCCAAAATGCGGCCGGAGGAGTACCGCAAAATCATCAAGGGCATGGAGACACGCTACCAGGAGTTCATGCGCAGCTGCGTGGGCTCGGAGATGTTCCGTGATGAGGATAAGATGCAGATGGAGCACCAGTACTCCGGCGCACAGGATCACTATGACACACTGGTGGTACAGTTGCCCACTTACAGTGAGTCTACTTCCAACTGCCTGCCCTGCACGTGGGACACATTTATCCTTTAATTTAGCTTTCAGGTAGACACATCTTGCAAATAATGTATGTGTTTGTATATCTATCTCTCTCTTTTTCTATATATATATACACTGCTCAAATGAATTAAGGGAACACTTAATCTACACAGTATAACACCAAGTCAATTAAACCTCTAATAAAAGATAATTATCTTTTAAAAAATTAAAAAGATATTGATCTGTCCAGTTGGGAAGCGTAAACGATTGTGAATCAATTTCACCTGCTTTGGTGCAAATGAAAGTGACAACAGATGGACAGGAGAGGCAACAGCAAGACAACCCCCAAATAGTAAATGGTTTTGCAGGTGGTGGCCACAGACCATTTTTCTCTCCTTATCCTTCCTGACAGATTTTTCTCTAGTTTTGCATTTTGCTAGTGCCCTTGTCACTACTGGTAGCATGAGGCGGTACCTGCAGCCCATTCAGGTTGCACAGGTAGTCCAGCTCCTCCAGGATGGCACATC
Organism: Ilyophis sp. 1 JC-2022; assembly: GCA_022702515.1. Classification (NCBI taxonomy): domain Eukaryota; kingdom Metazoa; phylum Chordata; class Actinopteri; order Anguilliformes; family Synaphobranchidae; genus Ilyophis; species Ilyophis sp. 1 JC-2022. The sequence goes on from CM040395.1 coordinate 12,078,180, forward strand.
CATACGTGCCATCACAAGAAGGTTTGCTGTGTCTCCCAGCACAGTCTCAAGAGCGTGGAGGAGATACCGGGAGACGGGCCACAACCCAGTGGCAGGACCGGTATCTGCTCCTTTGTGCGAGCAGGAACAGGAGGAGCACTGTCAGAACCCTACAAAATTACCTCCAGCGGGCTACTCGTGTGCATGTTTCAGACCAAACTGTCAGAAACAGACTCCATGAGGGTGGCATGAGGGCCTGACGTCCTGTAGTAGGACCTGTGCTCACAGCCCAGCACCGTGCAGCTCGATTGGCATTTGCCAGAGAACACCAGAATTGGCAGGTTCACCATTGGCGCCCCGTTCTCTTCACAGATGAGAGCAGGTTCACACTGAGCACTTGTGACAGACGTGAGAGTCTGGAGACGCCGTGGCGAATGTTATGCTGCCTGCAACATCATCCAGCATGACCGGTTTGGTTTAATTGACTTGGTTTAAGTGTTCCCTTTGTTTTTTTGAGCAGTGCATATACACTATATAGCCACGGAAATGGTGGCGTATAAATTCATTTAATTTAAATTTATTTTCAGTTCGCACTTATTTTCAGGTACTGCAAACTGCATGAAAGACTGCTGTATAAATGAAGTTACTTAGTATTAATGGTTAAATATAATGTATTACCTCACTGACTGATGACTCTGATTGTACAACTTCAGATTAGTGCTGACACTAGTTGCAGTTACCATAGCAGCAGGTGGATGGAGCTTTTAAAACTGTCTTATCACTCCACAGTTTCCACGCAACAAGTGCAGGCGGAGCCTATCCCGAGGCCTGTCCAGAAGGTATTTCTCAATACCCAACCCCAGCCGAGGCAACAGGGTTCTGTCGTCATCGCTGCCAAGAGCACCACCAATGTCTCCAGTAGCCCCTCCGTTATCACCAAGACCTCCTCCCAACACACTAAGAGCTCCACTCCAACACTACAGAGCCCCACCGCATGCCCTTCCCAGAGTCTGACCCTGCTGTCCGAGCTGCATGCCCTCAGGCAGAAGCTGGAGTTGACCGAGTCGGGCCTGACGCAGCACATCCACGTGCCCCGGGGGGAGAACAGTATCCAGCAGTGCTCCCAGAGCATCCTGCACATGGAGGTATGGTGTGATGCCAACTGCTGGGAGGAGCCTATCCCTCAAGCCACTCCCAACACTGGGAGGGGTCAGCCTCAGGCCACACCCACTGCTGGCTACAAGTCAGTTTACAATCCTTTGCTGTGGCTACTGCTGCTCTTGCAAAAGAGTTTCACGGCACTTCTATGTACTTGGTTTAATTAGTCGTTCAGGATGGGAGAGTCTGCTAAATGTGTGTAGTCCCACGTGGCGCAATGTAATTCGGTGTTTGTTTTCATGGATTGGAAATGACAGAGCATCCACCGAGACGTGGACTTGATCCATGACGAGTATGTGAGGCTGAGGGAGAAGATCATGATCCAGCTGCAGGGCATGAAGGACATGGACAAGGCCAAGTTCCTGCGCTCTGAGCTCGATCTCATCAACCAGAAGATAGGGAGTCTGGAGGGGTTCTCCTCCTCCTACGTACGAAGGTGGGAAAAGGGGCACATGTGCATCCACTGCAGCTTTTTCTTGTTGTTTGAGTCGCCACTTTAAAGACGTCCCCTTATGAATATTTCCCAATGCTAATGGCTCCATGATGTACAAAGGTACCCACGAGCCAATCAAAAAAAATAAATAATCCAAAATAGTTGAAAATACGTATCTACTTAAAAAAGCCATTTAGTCAACCATGTGTTGTATACTGTTCCAGTACAGCTAAATCTAGTCCCATCCCCCAATTCCCATAGAGATCCATTCAAATTGTGTGTTGTAAAACTGCCTATGTTGTAAGACATTATAGGTGTTACCTTCTATGCAATACATTAAAATACAATCATTTAGAAGATGCCCTTACATAGTGACCTACAATATAGAAGAAACATAAGTGCGTTCACTTGGTTAATATGGGCAATCAGTATATATAGCATGTATAGTTTATATTGTATCAATACTTGCCTAAATCTTGATTCTCTTGATAACTTTAATGTCCGCTTTAAATGTTTAATCGAATATTTTACCACGTCCTGGTCATGTTTTTATTAGCTCGAGAAAGGGAATGTGTATGTGTGCGTGTCTGAGCCTCTGGCTCCCCCTTGCTGCAGGCTGAAGGCACTGCAGGCTCTGCAGAATAGCCTGCTACAGGCGGAGGACGTTGTCAAGGTGTATGAGGCCCGTCTGACCGAGAAGGAGACCTCCTCTCTGGAACCGAGGGAACTGGAGGATTACCGGGCCGTGCTGAAGGTAGCCAGCCATTCAGTCTTTTACCTGTCAGAGCGTACAAACCACAGGACAGAGTTAAATTGTGTTTCTGTGCCCCCAAAATGACACAATTCCTTCCTTTTCGAATTCACCTCTTCACACTACCTATTGCTAGCTTCTTCAGAACAAACGTATGAATAATCAAATGAGCCGAGTGGTGGTTGCTATGGTGATGATATTGATGATGATGATGTCAGTGATGATTATGATAATCATAGTAGTGATGATGTTGATGATTTTAATGATATTGAAGATGACGATGGCAAAGATAAAAATCACCATTCTTCACTGGCAGGGTCCAGTGTCTTTCCTGTGCTTCTAGAAATTTCTAAGAACCGTGTGCTCTGTACGTCTTGCTAATATTCTTGTGCAGAAAATGAGGCAGGAGCTGGACCAGAAGAGGGACATCCTGAAGAGCCTGGAGGCGGAGCTTGGGAACGCAGAGCGCTGGAACAACCAGATCGGCCAGTCCTTCTACAAATGCGACGTGGACATGTCCAGATACAGTGAGCAGGTCACTCGGATGACGGACCGATGGCATCGCATCCAGTCCCAGATCGACAGCAGGTCAGAGAGACATACAGCAGCTACATCTGCCTCCTCATGCCATGTAGTTTATGTGTGTCTCACATAATATATAGAGATCATATGTCCCTTATATTATATACTGGACTAGATTTTCCTTCTATAACATACACAGATTATGGCATGTATTCAATCATTTTTATTTGACTTGCAAGTAAATGCAACCGTTTGGTGAGTTAGTGTTAGTGATTGATTGAACTTGTCACAAACTGTGTTTGGAATAAAAAAAAATAGATTTGCATTTAATTTTAAGTCAAGTTGAGGACAAATGAGTTGACTGAGTTCAAGGTTTATCAATCACAGATCACATACTCTCACTAAATCACTCCCAGATCGCATTATTGTTATAATAAGTGCGGTCATCAGAATGCAGTCTTCCTCAGGATGTGGGACCACGTTCCAGGATTAGAATAAGATTTTGAGGAGCAACCTGCCTTTGTGATGGGAACATTCACACTGTGGTTGCGTTCTTCAGGATGTGGGAGCTGGAGAAGCAGCAGCAGCAGCTGAAACACTATAAGCAGACCAGCTCTCAGGTTACCAACTGGATTGATGATGCCCAACAGAGGCAAGACTCCCTGCAGTCCAGAAAGTGCAACGACATCAAAACCCTCATCGAGCACCTCAACAAGCAGAAGGTACCAGATACAACACCTCACCCCCCTAAATGGGGGACACCATACTATAATCACCATTGTTTGGGGGAAACAATATCTTTATGCCTAACTTTGTGTGTTGACCTACAGATGCTCAACTCGGAAATCAAAGGAAAAAAGGACAAAGTTGATGATGTTGTGAGAGACGCAAGCATCTGTGCATCTTCAATCACGGTGAGGCTTTACTGGGGACACCATTAATCTCAAACCCTCTTACCTGGGGACACCACTAATCTCAAACCCTCTTACCTGGGGACACCACTAATCTCAAACCCTCTTTCCTGGGGACAACACTAATCTCAAACCTTCTTACCTGGGTGGGGATCACACTGATCACCGTCACTGAGAATGCCTTTAAATCGTCTTACCTGAGGATCACACTGATCTCTCCCACGTTCATTATTTGTGTTAAAAATAATGAATAGTAGAAATAATGTGAAGTATGCACCGTATAAGGTATGCACAGTTATATACTACAGTTTAAAAAAATTTAATAACTGGTGGATTTCTGGGATTTGTAGTTTGTACCATCATTAGGACATGTGACTGACCTAACACTGGTGTGTCTTGCAGGACTACGAGCTGGAGCTGGCCTCCTATAGCGCGGGCCTGGAGACACTGCTCAACATCCCCATCAAGAGAACCATGCTGCAGTCTCCGGCAACCATTGTCAGAGAAGAGGTAAGCATATACCTTGCAGTGAGGGTACAGAGATGTGGATGGGAGAGAGAGAGGTGAATTCTATCTCTTTATATGTTGTCTATACCATTCCCCAAGGCTCAAGAATTTCGGCAGTGACCCTTCCGCTACATGACATATACTGTATATATATTATGATATTTACGTGCATATTATTTTCTAATATATCAAGACTATTTAAGACATTAACATCCATCTGCTACTATTGCCATTGGTCACCATTGAAGGCTTGTGTAACATTGAAGGCTTGTATAATGAGAGACCTGCTGCCCTTCCCTCAGGCGTCTGACATCCAGTCCAGATACATCAAGCTCTTCACCCACTCAGGTGACTACTACAAGTTCCTGGGGGATTTGATGAAGAATATGGAGGAGCTAAAGGTACACCACTGTACAGAGTGTTGACAGAGAGTAAATCATTACAGTGGCAGATGTCTGGGTAATGGTATATTAATACAGAGAGTAAATCATTACAGGGGCAGATGTCTGGGTAACTGGTATATTAATGCAGAGTAAATCATTACAGGGGCAGATGTCTGGGTAACTGGTATATTAATGCAGAGTAAATCATTACAGGGGCAGATGTCTGGGTAATGGTATATTAATGCAGTAAGTAAATCATTACGGGGGCAGATGTCTGGGTAACGGGTATATTAATGCAGAGAGTAAATCATAATAGGGGCAGATGTCTGGGTAACGGTATATTAATGCAGTAAGTAAATCATTACGGGGGCAGATGTCTGGGTAACGGTATATTAATGCAGTAAGTAAATCATTACGGGGGCAGATGTCTGGGTAACGCTATATTAATGCAGAGAGGACTAAGACTACATAAAGTTCAGCAAAGAATGGAATTTTTTTTGATAATGTTTGTCTATTTCCTGATATAAATTGAGTTTTAGGTCATTATTCACAATGTAACACTGTAACTTTGATAATAATTAGCACATGTTCATAACCTTACCTCACCATCACTGCTACAAACTGCATGATGTTAATATAGCTTTTCAGGCGAATGTGGACAGGTAAATTAAAATATACACATGCAACATTGCACCGTGTTATATTTAGTTTCATTTTATGTTATATATTTTGTATTAATGAGTCTAATAACTAAACATTTAGCAATCTAATCTGTTACAATTTGACTTTACAATCATAAAATGCCTTACAAGACTGTTTTCATGATTATTTGTGCATGTTGTCACACTTGTGTGAGATGTGTCTCATGGAAAGCTCTTCCATTTCTAATCACTCAGATGAGCAATACCAAAATTGAGCTTTTGGAAGAAGAGCTGAGGCGCCTGAAGGAGGAGGCTCAGGACCGGACCCAGAAAAACCGGTCCCTGGAGGACACCCTAGCCCAGTACCAGTTGGAGCTCTCCCAGTCTAAGAACCAACTCCTGTCCATGGAGGAGGTCAAACAGACCCAGGCCATACAGTACAGTTCCACCAAAGATAGCCTGGACAGCACCTACAACCAGGTGAAGGACCTGGGTGACAATGTGACCCGCCTCACCTATGCACTGGACGAGGAGAAGAGAAAGCGTCGGCTGGCAGAGGAGAGGTACACCAACCAGCAGGAGGAGTATGACCTCATCGTCCGCAAGAGACAGAAGGAACTGGACGATGTCAGCCGCTCAAAGCTGGAGATTGAGAAGACTATCAAAGAAAAGGAGCGTGAAATTGAGAGGCTGCGGATGCAACTGGAGGACGAGGAGGCCCGGAGGCGAGCCTCCGAGTCAGATCTTTCAAAGGTAAGAAACAAGTGTAGCGAGGATATAAATAACATTAAGCAGACGTACGAGTCCGAGATCCACATCACCAAGGCCACCGTCCAGAAGCTGTCCCAGAAAAGAGATGAGGACTCGGCTGGCTTAAGGATGCAGTATGAGATGCTAGTCAGGGAGAAAACGGAGCTGGAAGAGGAGCTGAGGAAGATCAGGCTGTCTGTCAGCCAGGTGGAAGACATGAGGAGGAAGGCAGAGGAGGAGGTGCGCCGGCGGAGGGCCTTGGAGATGGAGGAAGGGAGGAAGAGGAGGGAGCTGGAGATCCAGATTGAGACCTTCATCAGGCAAAGGGCGGAGAATGAGCTGCAGCAGGAGGAGGCACTGACGGACACTTCCAAGGTGTTGCAGGAGAAGGATCAGGAGATCGCCCAGCTGATGCAGGAGGCGGAGGAGTTGCGGCGAAAGAAGAGGGCCCTGGAGACGGAGAATGGCGGCCTCCAGAAGGCCCAGGCAGACCTGAAGGCTAAACACACCTCCTCTGTGGAGGAAGTCAGCAGGATGAAGGCATCAGAGGAGGAGATGAGATTGGTGAAGGTGGACTTAGAGAGGCAGAAGGCCGATAGGGCCAAGGGTGAGCAGCACATTTCTAGGCTGGAGATACGGATCAAGGACCTGCAGCAGAAAACCGGGGAACTGGAGGCTGAGGCTCAACGACAGAGGGAGGCAGCCCAGAGCGAGGCTGCCAGGAGGAAAAGGGTGGAGGCCGATCTGGAGAGGACCACCCTGACCTGCAAGGAACACATCACCACCGTCACCCTACTGAAGAAGGAGAAGCAAGAGTCATCCAGTGCTGGTCAGCAGAGCAAGCAGGAGCTGCGGAGCCTCCAGGAGAGCCTGGACAAGGCCTTGAGGGACTACAGAGCCGCCACAGAGAAGCTGGACAAGCTGACCGCCGAGCTGAAGGCCCTGCACCAGCAGCTGACCCAGGAGCAGGCGCGAGTCCGAGACGCCAATCTCCGCAATGAGACACTTTACAAGACCATTGAGGAGAAGAGCAAGGTGCTGAATGACCACAGCAGCGAGATCCAGAAGCTCCAGGGCCTAACGCAGACGCTGACAAAGGACCGACTGAGGCTGGAGGAAGAACTGAGGGCCCTCAGGCAGGAAAGAGAGGATCTAAAGAAGGGGAAGGACAATAGCGATAGTCAGACCGCCACCCACATATCCTCCCTTGAGGTGCAGCTACAGACCAGCGGCAATAGAGCACAAGAGCTCCAGGACCTCATTAATGACCTGTCCAAGGAAAGGGACAAGTTGAAAGCGGAAATCGAAACAATCCGAAAGAAAGCGGCTGAGGTATTATTTAATTTGAGAATTTTTTTTTTCCAAATTAGTAGAAGTGACGCAACTCCAGCTGTTTCACATTGATCGCTCCATCTTGTGCCGCTATTGCATGCTGTAAGTAGCTTTTGGCCGTGGTTGCATCGTAGTGGATTTTTCCCGTTTTTTTGTCTCGTCAAAAAAGATCATCTGCTTGGTGGGAAAGGCATTCAAAAAATGTGTGATCAAGAACACTGCTTTTTCAATTTATTTTTATTTTTTGTATCTGTCAAGCTGTTTGTCTGCAATTGTGATACAAGTAGCATGCAACCTTAATGGCATTTCATCATACAATAATGTTTTGGGGGTTTATCTTGAAATGATGATTAATTGTAGGCATTTATATGAGCAATATGGTGATCTCAAAAGTCATGTGATTTCAACTAAGATTATTTGTAGAATGTAATCCTATGAATCCTGGAATAGCAATGATTGCTTTATAATTACTTTGATGAGCTGCCATTCAGGACACTTGTTTGTTTGTTTAATTGTCTTTAAATAGTATGAGTGTGCATCAGTCTTGGATAAATATTAAAATTTGTACTGCACTTATGAATACATTGCAATCTCCTCAATTTAATTAAATCAATGTCAACATGAAAAAAATTGTTTCATAGAACCCTATAACCCATGCCTAAAAACATGAATCTTCAGTCAACTTCAGAAAAATGTTTATCTAATTCTCACTGCCATGATTATTTTTTTTTAATTTACAGACATCGGGTCTTATGCATGAGTCCCAGACACGCTACAAGGAGCTCCTGCACGAGAAGGAAAGCCTCATCCTCAGGATCAAGGTGGTGGAGCAAGATAAGGGGCGGGTTCAGAAGAATGAAGACGAACTGGCTCGCATCCGGTTGTCCCTGGAGTCGGAAATACGACAGAAGCAGCATCTGCAGGATGAGCTGGATCAGCTCCAGAAAGACTTCAACTACTGGAAGAGCCAATATGAGCAGAAGGATGGGCTCCTCCGCCAGTGCAACACTGACAAGGGCAAGGCAGACCGAGAACTCTCCTCCCTCAGGAACGAGATCGAGAGGCTAATGGCCGATCTGAGGGCCATGGAGGATAAATACAAAGGCCGGCTGCACAGCTCCGAACAAGAGGTGTCCACCCTGAACAAGATCAGGATTGAGCTAGAGGCGGAGCTCCAGAAGCTCCGGCAGCGCCTGGATGGATTTAATTCTGTTACCGTAGACACAGTTGTCACTAACAACGCTGTCACTACCAGTGCCGTCCCTCACACAGGTTTCACTAAGGCCCCCGGGAAAGAGATGACGGTGCATGGAATCCGTGGTGAGGTCACTATCAATGAACTGGTAAAGTCCAACCTCCTGACTGATTCGGATGTCCAGAAGATCGATAAGGGCTTGCTTACCAGTGAGGACATTGAGAGCAAGCTAAAGACATACCTGCATGGCTCAGACTGCATCGCAGGTATCTTTGATGAGAAGCATAATAGAACCATGCCCATCTACCAGGCTATGAAGGAGGGCCTTCTCCGCCCAGGCACAACCCTAGAGCTCCTGGAGGCACAGGCCGCCTCCGGATTTATGATCGACCCCATTAACAACCTGTTTCTGACTGTGGAGGAGGCGTGGAAGAGGAACCTGATCGGTCGGGAGTTTAAGTCAAAGTTGATGTCGGCTGAGAGGGCTGTCACAGGTTACAAAGACCCTCGCACAGGCAACATCATCTCCCTCTTCCAAGCTATTGACAAAGGCATAATTGAGAAAGGGCATGGAATCCGCCTGCTAGAGGCCCAGATCGCCAGCGGCGGTATCATCGACCCTAAGGAGAACCACCGCATTGATGTAGAAGTAGCCTATCGCAGGGGATACTTCGACAAGGAGATGAATGACATCCTGTCCTACGAAGGAGACGACACCAAGGGCTTCTTCGACCCCAACACAGAGGAGAACCTCACTTACCTGCAGCTCAAAGAGAGGTGCATCACTGATGAAAAGACAGGCCTGGTCCTGCTTCCACGCTGGGACAAGAATAAGCCTCGGCAACAGGGGCACACCTCACAGAAGAACACGCTGCGCAAGCGCAGGGTGGTGATCGTTGACCCAGACACACAGAAAGAGATGACGGTGCGTGAGGCCTACCACCGGGAGCTCATTGACTACGACACCTTCCTGGAGCTGTCAGAACAAGAGTGTGAGTGGGAGGAGATCACCATCACAGCATCTGATGGCTCTACCCACCTGATGGTGGTAGACCGGAAGACTGGCAAGCAGTATGACATCCAGGACTACCTGGACAAGGGCCTGATTAGCCAGAGCAGTGTGGATCAGTACCGCTCTGGGGCACTCACCCTCACAGAGTTTGCCGATGAGATCCTCAAGAAGAGCACCATGGAGCTGTCCATAACTTCCACTAACGCAGAGGATGTGGCCACCTGCACTAGCCCCACACAGATTAGGCCCTCTTCCCCCACCGCCCGTAAACGCTTCTCCAGCATCTCCATAACCCTCTCCTCACCGACTGAGATCCTGGATGACCAGAGCCCCATTGCTGCCATCTTCGACACAGAGACTATCGAGAAGATAACTATCCCAGAGGCCCACCGTCGTGGGATTGTGGACACCATCACTGCCCAGCGTTTGCTGGAGGCCCAGGCCTGCACAGGGGGGATCATCAGCCCCGGCAGTGGCCAGAGGTTCTTGCTGCAGGATGCTGTCCAACAGAGCCTCATTGACGAAGACATGGCTGCTAGGCTGAAGCCCGCCCAGAAGGCCTTCCTGGGCTTTGAGGATGTAAAGACTAAAAGGAAGATGTCAGCAGCTGAGGCCATGAAAGAAAAGTGGCTGCCCCACGAGGCTGGCCAGAGGTTTCTGGAGTTTCAGTACCTCACTGGGGGTCTGATTGAACCTGGTACCGGCCGGAAGGTGTCCATAGAAGAGGCTATGAAGAATAACTGGCTGGATGGGAGGGAGGCACGCAAACTCCAAGATACGCGACTCTACATTAAGAACCTGACATGCCCAAAGACCAAGCTGAGGATCTCCTACAAGGAGGCCTTGGACAACTGCATGGTAGAGGAGAACAATGGGATGAAGATGATCCAAGCCACCTCTATCTCCTCCAAGGGTATCAGTAGCCCATACAATGTGCGCTCCAATTCTGGGTCCCGCTCTGGCTCTCGAACAGGGTCCAGAACTGGGTCCCGCAGGGGCAGCGTGGACCTCACAACCTCCACCACCTACAACTTCTCCTCTAGCAGCTTCAGCACTAGTTCCACCTCTTAAAATCTTAAAAGGTACATGGTTTTTGGGGATGACCTATGCCAGGGGTCTTTTATCTTTGTGTCCACAGTGAGAAACTGGTGCACTCAAACCAGGGATGGAAGGCGGGTGGGGGTGTTTGGGACACTTACAATGATACAATATTTAGGCATGCTTAGGAGCAGACTGGTATCACTTAGTGATAAGCCTAAAAATGCTTACTTTGATTACACACAGCATATACCCAGCTACTGATGTTAATGAATTCAATGTGTTGATGCTTTTTTTTTTTTTTTTTTTTACTTGGGATGATGAGGAAAATTTAATAATGATTGAAATGTTTGGCATAGCATTTTCAATGTGTCTTCAGCTTTTTATAAGAAATTAAAATGTGGGAACCCCAGGGCGGCTGACTGGCAGCCTGTACACTAATCCCCTGCACAGCCGGGGGTTTGAGTCCCCACCCTGGCACTTTCTGCACTATGATCCCATCTCTACTGTAATCCTCCCTGCATTCTCCCTGTCTTAATAAAAGGAGAAAATATAAAAGGCAAAAGGCACACTGCCTGCTCTCCTTTTTTAAAATAAATGAAAATGTACAAGCAAATTTAGGGCATTTTCTATGTTGAAGCACCTTTGGAGGTGGTTAATTTTTGTTGCACTGCTTTCCCTGATCATTATAACATAGTATGACTCTTTAGTCTTTACAGTTCTCTTTATGCCCTTTTTTAAACAGTTAGTGCCTTTTCTATGGAGCTGTACACTCTAAAACAATTTTTTAAACAATTTAACAACTTTTAAACAATAAACACGTTTCAGTTTCCTATATTGTAGCCACCGAACTAACTAACCAAACATATTACCGCAAATGCACTTCAAGTGTAATTTTACTGTGATGGAATGTGCTTTTGTATGTATTTCTAAAAAAAATTAAATAAATGTTTTAAACACTAAAAGTGAATGGAGTGTATCATTCATGTTTTTGCGTCTTGTGTATTTCTCGACTGAAGCTATCCACCCAAGTTTTAACAGGCTTGAATAAAAACATCTCCCTTCCAGTGGCGAAAGCTTTTGTTTCCATTTTGCTCATGTATACCCTTTAGGTTAGGTGTCCAGCTTAAGTCCTAGAGGGCCCGAGCATATGCAGGTATTTCTGGATTATTTCTATCAGCCAATCATTGACTGATGAAATGAAACAAATAACCGCTGAAATACACTGAAAACCAGCAGATACTGCAGCCCTCTGTCTGGATTCAGACACTTGCACTTTTGGTGAACTTTCTTCTGAACAGTTTGCACAGAGAATTATTTTATTTAAAAGTATAGTACAAGATGAATGCTGGTGCAAGACATGATTAATGCCATATTACCTAATACACTGACCAGTTTTGTCTCTCTTTTGTCTTGTAAGATGCAAAAAGAGTATAACGTATACTTTATAGAACTGTATGAACCATGGCCTACCAATAGATGGCAATAGAGATACTTAGTGAATAATTGATAGGGTAAATCTTTGTCTTTTTCACACATATTGAAAGTTTCATCCATGTCTATGCAACACGTCTCATAACTCAACAAATAATACAGTTGGCTCAAAAAGTTTTTTTAACAGGTTTTGGTTCCTGGGAATTTCTCTAACTTTCAGTTACAAAAATACCACAGACATTAACTATGAACAGCTACACCACACGATGCACAATAATTATTCACAACTACACCACACAATAGACAATAACTATGCACACCTACACCGCACAATGCAAAATAACTATGAACAACTACACACAATGCAAAATGACTGAACTACACCACACAATACAGAAGAACTATGCACAACTACAACACACGATGCACAATAACTATGCACAACTGCATATGTATGATACTCAATAATTAAGTACAACTACAATGTGCGATACACAATAACTGCACAACTACAATGTGTGATACACAATAATTATGTACACAATGATGACCACTCATCTTGTCAGCAACGCTAAGCTTGCCCAGAAAAAAAAATGTGTGTGGTTTGGCTCCCACACATGACTTCATGACTTCACAAAAGAGTGCATTAAGACAAAAAAACAAGGCAACTGATCAAATGTATTGTCTGAATTAATTCTGACATGAACGGATGTTAGCACTTGTAGTACAAATTTCATTTTATTCTTTAAATATTATTTTATATCTTCTGTAATTAAATGCCAAGTAGCAGATTGTATTTGGCATGGTTTATGACTACATTGACACCACAAATCCAGGATAATTCAACACTGTAAAATAAAGTATATTTGACACGTCATTCTTTGGAAAGGTGAACACTGAGATCCAGGTGATCGGCAGATTTAGCCATAGACAATGTGTCAGATATAAAGTATGAAAGGTGTGGTCATAGGCAAATGCATCAGTGTTTTAAAAGGGGGCTCTTTTTCCAGAGTTAATAGTTACAGTCCCCCTGAAGAACACCCAAAAAAGCCACCCCACTACTACCCCAATGGGAGGCTGGAAGGAAGGGAGGGAGGGAGGGAGAGAGAGAGAATAGTAGCGAGAAAGAGGGGGAGGGAGAAGGGAGGGATCAGAGAGCGCTGTGAGAGTAACTGGTCGTCATGACAGCAGGCTTGTCTCAGGAAGTTGTGCTGGGGGGTGGAAGAGAGGGGGGGGGGGCGGGTGTGGGAGGGGAAAGGGTTGAGCTGCAGTTCAGCACAGTGCAGAGGGCTACCTCTCCGGCTGCAGTCAGAGAAGGAGCCGGGAAAGAGAGGGAAAGAGAAAGAGAGAGAGAGGGAGAGTGGGACGCGTACACACGGTCACTCCGACTGCCAGGAGTCCAGCTTCTCAGCCCTCTCCCCCTACCCTAAAACAACTACCCCCCGGCCCCCCCCCCCCCCCTCCCCACGCCAGCCTGAAGAGATGATCCAGGTCTCCCAGTAAGGATCCTGCTGATCCCCCGCTGCAGCGGGTCTGCTTAGCCCTTCTCTCCAGCCTCTTTGTGCTCCGCTTCACAAGGGATTAAAGGACTCACTGGAATGCTTTGCGCTGTTAAAGGTAAGGGATTGGGTCTCTTCTAGCCGTTAAGTTTGGTGCCGTTGGAAACCGGGGGCCTGTTGGAACAGAGCGGGTTTAGCCAAGCGCAAAGCCCCTGGTCAAAGTTTCGTTTCCTCCTTGTTTTCATTCAGAGTTTTCTATAGCTTAGTTTGCAACAGTTAGGTGACTTCAGGGATACAAACTCTCTGATCTCTCCTTCCCTCTGTCACTCTTTCTCTTTGCGTTTCTTTCTTCTTCCCTCTATGTCATTCACTGCAATTACAAGGTCTGAAATGTGGAATATTAAATATCAATAATAAGTAGAAATTTCAGTCAGTCAGTGTTAAGAAAGCAGTTTGTTATTCACACCTTGTGCTGGTGGTGAACGACTAAGGACTGAGGCTGTTACATTAAAAACATTTGCGTGAAAGAGGCTTGTTAGATAAAAGCCTGATGAGATTGGGTTTGCCCCCAGATTATTTTGATGAAAATCAATAAACAGCAGCCAGCATCATCTCGCCACAAACCCGTTGTTTTCCCAGCTTGGCAGCACAGATTCTCCATGAGGAGGGAATGAATACCAGTTTGATCTGGGCTCTCCCATCTTCAGTAGGCATGTTATTCTGTAGCCTGGGGGCAGCTACAGTATGTACAGGGTCCTTGTGAATGATAGATGAGCTGTTCAATTTGCCTTGGTTCCATTTTGGGCCCTTGTTCACCATGTTTTTTTGGGGGGTATTTATTTGAGTACTCTTACAGACAGCATTTATCTGCTTCTCCTGGGGCTCCGCTCTGTCTGATAAGGAAGTCACTAAAGTGCTCGTCTGATAGAGTGAGTGCTTAATCAAAGCCTAATAGTGATGGGCGGAACTTCCGCATGCTGTCAGCAGCTCAGATTTCAGTCAATCAATGGCTGTGTCTGAAATGTCTCACTAATACCTAATCCCCATCGAGTGAATGTCCATTTAGTATAATAATGTACGAAATAAACAATTAATTCAGACAGCTAATGTCACATATGTCTGTCGCATATTCACAGGAGAAGGAAGAAAAAAAAAAAGCTTAGCATATAATAAATAAAAAACATTTTTAAAGCTTTGCAAACAGTTCGCAAAGCATCATGGTTCACTTCCACCTTCCTAGTGGATGCAAAATTTTAATTCAGACACTAGACAAAGATGGCTGATGGCCAAAATAGTACATTATATAGTAAATAAAGAGCCATTTCGGACAAAGCCATTGTGTTGTTTTATTTTTTTGTGGATAGATGTTTACAAATGAGTCGGCGACCAACAGCTCATTGCAGCTCTACCCATTTGAGGGTATTAGGACCGGGATGGTTTCTCAGATAAGGTTCTATGACTGGTCAAGGGACCACGCAGGGGGTAAGAGGAGGGGGGAGGGATGACAAACTGTGGAAATATTTAAAATTTTCACTGTTTGTAGAGCTGAACTGTCCATCACAGCCAACATGTGCAACCCATTAAACAGGAATTATGCCTGAGACAGAGTGAGAAAGAGAGAAAGTAAGAGAGAGATTTATTGTTACTCCGCTATTATTTATTTTTTTCTGCATTTTATTTTAACAAATGATTTGCTTCGGCAATGTGATAACATGTATTGTCAAGCTAATAAAGAACATCTGAATGCAGAGGAGGACCGGAGAAATGCTAACCCATTTTGGCGCATATTTCTCCATGAGATGAAGTGATAATGACTTTTTTTGGGATCCCTTTGCGGTCACGCTCAGATTTTCTGGAGAATGGGAGGGGGAGGGGGACATGACCTCCATGCCACCCGTAACAAACTTTTTATTCATTGTTTTGAAAGAACACTCCTCCAGCATGTCACTTTAAAAATGGCCACAAACAGCCTGCAAACAGGTATATATATATATTTTTTTTTTAAAGCGCACATTTAAGGGTTTAGATTAGTTTTAAATGAAGGACATCAAAACCTCAAAACAATTAGGAAAACTCAACAAGAAAGGATTAATTAACTTTGATATTTTAAACAGACTTAATTTAGCCACTGTTATACAGTTCTACGGCTTTATTAAGTTGGATTTGTATGTGGTTTTATTTAAATAAACATTTTTAGCATTTTTTGGATATTGTCTCGGCTTGGTGTTGAATGGTACCTTATGTTTATGAATTCGGTTGTGGTTCCCATTGAATCAAGCTTTAAGAGATGGGTTCTTGGCTTTACTGAGACAGAAACATGCAGATTCATCCGGTTCTCAGTGCTATACAGCTCAGACACATGCTTACTTTGCATGGGTAATTCCTTGAGCATGATATGATAAACTAATGAAGGCGTCCAGTTTGATCGACCCCAGCAATCTTTGTTCATTGCATGTCTGTTATTCCTAAACGCATGCTTTATACGCATATAATCTACTGGGAATAATTAGCACTGTGCGATGAACTTAATTGAAGAGCAAACACTATAATGTAATTTATTCCTTTATTGTAGAAAGCAAATTGTTTTGTTCCTTCAGTAAATTTTCATTTCATCATCAATTAATTATGTGTACACACAATTTGTATCTCGTTATCTTTGTGTCCTTTTAGGGCCCTTTTTTAATGATGTTTGCCTGTAGACTAGGGCATCACGATTATGGCAAAAATAATCACAATTATTTTAGTCAGTATTTAGTCAATACGATTATTCATTGGTTTTCGGGAACATAATACTTTTATTGCACTTTTAAAATTTTGAATGAACAGAATAATGCTTATATTTTCACATTTTCTGACCCGAAAACCCTCTACTGTGAGGGAGTTCAAATAAAAGTGCCTGATTGATATAGACCACCAGAGAAAGCAAAGTGAGTTTTCATTTGTAAACACTGTGCCTTCAAAATAGTCATTCACGGTTATTCTTGTTTAGTAATCATGGAAAGCCAGAATTGTAATCATGATTAAAATTTGAGTAATTGTGCAGCCCAACTGTCGACTGCTGTGACCAATAGTGGGTGGAGCTACAGTATGAGCATGGGCTGATTGACAGCTGGTCCTCAGAAATATGCAGCTGAGGCTCTCTAATCACACAGGCGCTGACCTTGATGTGAATGAGGTGGTAGCGTTTCAGTGGCCTGACCTTTTCGCCGTCCCATCGAAGAGAAAACAAAGGCTGGCTCTGTGTGATGAAGTGACCTACAGTCACCCTCTATCTGGCACCGCAATGTGACCAAACTGGTTTCATTTTTGAGGTGAAAGTTTGTTGAGAAAGGCTTGGATCAAGAGGTCATTATTATTTTTCTTTTCGCGACCCATTCATTTTTGTTTTTGTCACACTACACAATGCGGAACATTTTTAAAAAACTTTCATCTCAGCCAATAACATTCCACATTCTTTCAGTGATGAAACACGGTCTGTACAAGCTATATATAACATTATATATATATATATATTATACGAAAGTCCTTAAAAAATCAGTTACTGTATTTTTTAGGGGGTTTGCTGCAAAAGTCCTGAAGCGTTCCTCATCTTACTTTTCTAGTTCCCAGCCTCACAGCAAATTACATGAATGAATGAACCTCACAGTTCCGTGCTAAGTGCTGGTAGATCTGACCATTTATTGAGTGCCTGTTTGTTACCTGTGAGTGTTTTCTCCTTTGAACGTGAGTGAGTACCTTCCCCTCTCACCTTACCGCAGAGCTTAAATCATCAGGGCTGCTGGGTGGCTCACTGAATCCCAACCGTGCCAGTACCGACTGTGGCTGGTAGCTCCATAGGGCAACATGCAATCTCCGGTTGTGTGTCGCCCAGGAAATGGGAGGGTTCAGTTGGTTAGGGGTCCGTATTTCATCGCTGTCTAGCGATTCCCACTGATCCATCAGGCGCCCGTGGACTTCCTCTCACAGCCGCGTATGAAAAGTCTTCCTCCGACTCCACTCAATGTGAGCTTAACGGCAATCCGTTGTGTGAAAAGAAGCAGCATATTTCAGAGAAGGCCTGTGATTGTCTACACTCGGCAGTGGGGTTCGTGCTTGAACGCAGCGGCGGTCGCGGACATTTGGGCATTTCAAATTAGGATGGGAATTGGACATGCTCAGCCAGAAGTTGGGTGCCAAATTTATATACATCACACATCCTTGAGAATTGGAAAAAATCATGTCCTACCAAAAAATATTAGAATTATTACTTAAAATCCTTCTTAAAATTTTACTTTAAATTTCCTGGTGAAAATTTACATTTAAGTGTTTTATGTATGAAATAAACATCACCTCTTTGTTTTTAAATAGAATTTTTATGAAAATGTCGGCCCTTGAAAGTTGTCCCAGATAACACCATCAAATTTCTATGAAATGTAATTTATTCAGTCATAAAAAGGGTTAGCCATATCTTAAGGACCCCCATCTCACTCCGTAGTTCCACAGAAGGGAGCAAGATTACTTGTCCCGTTAGTTTTCTGTTTCTTGAAGAATTTAAGAAATAATATTGCAGTCAGCAGTGTCTCAAACGTAACATCTCCCTTCGAAATTGAACCAAAAAATATGAATTATTTTCAGTGTATTTTCACTTGCATTGAGAAAAGAGACCTCTTAGCAACTGAGAACAATAAAATGGCTACTCACTATGGCTATGCCGTCAAATGATAAAATTTAACATTTTGTCAACTCATATTATCTAACGGAGTTGACGTCTATGCTGAGGGAGGTCAATTATCTTCAGTAATAAATTAGCTATTAATTTTCAATTAAGTTATTTCAATACTGCTTTAGAAACCATCTGCTTTATTTAGCAAAACTAGCTTATTGGAACAGGAGTCTTGTGTGAATGTTAGGAATAATTAAATCACTGAGAGATGGCCCATTTACAGAGTTTTATAGCCAAAACTTTGATCTATCAAAATATATTTTCTCGGCATATTTAAACAGTAAGAAACAAAAACTGAAAAAAATACATGGTTTTGTCCCAATTCTGAAGAATGGGTATATAAAAAAGAAAGGGATAATCACTTTGTGATTGTGTAAAGGGGAAGTAGAAAAGCACATCCATTTCTTCTGAAGCAGTAGTCCGTTTCCCTTTTCAGTCATTTATGGAAAGAAAAGCCAGCTGAGAAGTCATGTGACACCACCCCTAAAGCCCTGAGAACAGCTCTTAGCTTACTCTTTCCTTTCTGGCCTCCCATCGAACGCTCCTGGTGAACTTTCCAGAATGCTGCCTGCCTCGTAATTCAGGAAATATTAATCTCGCGAATATCATACTTCAAAGCTCCCTCACGGCTAGTCCTGTACTGTATATCTCAAGCAACTCCTTAGCAAGTTTCCTGAGCTTTGCTTTTTTATCAAAAATAATAATAATAATTCAGGATTTGACGGTGCTTTAATCTTGCTTTTGGGAATCCGAAGGCGTGAGTGGGTTTTTTGTGTGTGGTCCCGCTCCATCGCTAAGGGACTCGCTAATGGTGCATGCACGGAATGGAAGATTCCACCCTAGGTGTAAACAAGAGGGTGTGGCTGGAAGAGGGTGTGGCCAGGTGAGGGCGTGGGCAGGGCTGGCTGCCCGCAGGATATGCTTGTGTGATGAGTGATTGTGGTGCATATTTCGGCTGTGCTGACAGAGCTTCCCGAAGGGGACGAGTTCAGAACTGAAGAGTTTGGGCCACTTTAATCTCCTGACTCAGTCCTACTGGCCTGTCGGAGCCTGTTGAATCGTTTCAACAGGCTTATTCTCCCCCTCTTTCTTCTTTCTTTTTTTCATTTGTTCCTTTGCTTTTCGACTCGAGTGCACGGGCTTTGAAAGTGTCTTCCAGCGTTGTTTTTATTTATTTTATTTATTGCTTTAACAGACCGATCTCACCCCGTCACCAGGGAAATGCATGATTAAATAGTTGGTAGCAATGACGCGTGCTCAAACAGGATGATTTTGGCCTGGTCACAAAATTTAGAGATTTCCAATGCATCTTTGTATCAGCACGCTAAGATGGCACACACACACGTAGTCGCACACACACACACACACACACAATGGCTTCATTTATTTTCTAGATTGATATAATTAGAAGTGAAGTGAATGGATGAGTTCACAAATTAAATTAGGTAAGCATTAAGCCTGAAGACAGGTTTTTATTCATTCTGTGCTCTCTGAAGATAGAGATCATTGTTTTGTTTTTTTTCAGTCCAGTGAAACTGATAATTTGTTGTACATATATTGAAATCTAAATCTTGAATATTAAACTTTACACTTACTGATTATAAATGGGCCTTGGTGATATTGTACTCACCTTTATAAGTCACTTATGAGAGTGTGCGCTATGTTTCTGTAAGGCAATGCGATGCAATGCATAGATTGTAGTTGCCACAGTTCATCATTGTCTTGTGTTCTCACTGAAATGTGTCTTTTTTAATACAACAAAGTCCAGATAGTAGCCTACTGACCTCAAAAGCTGATGAATCAGACAACCCTTTTAGCCACTATGAAAATGTAAAAACTGGAAAGTAAGATTTTTGTTATAACCTGCCTGACTTTCACTGTTTTACTTCAGCGAAGATGGGATGCAGTCACATTGGGCCTCATTCACCAATCACTCTATAAACAAATTCTGTTCTTAAAACGTCTTAAAACTTCCTTTAAAACGTTTTTTACAAACATTTTGATGCTTTCATTCTGAGCTTCTGTTGAACCCCCCAAAAAATCCCAAATAAGAAAACATTGGTGAATGCCAGAATGTTCATAAAAACGTTTTCAAAGAAAGTCTTAAGAACACATTTGTTCGTAGAATGAGGCCCATTTTCCCTGACATATGTTTTTGATTTTTGTGTAGATTTCAATGGCCAACTATGCACTAGATAGCTGTCCGCTCAGTAATGCATTGCAGTCACTTTTATTAAATTTATGATGTACATTATTGTATATTTCTTGGCTGCTCATTCAGAGCATGTGATCCACAGTGCAGATGGGTCACAAAATGCAGCTTGCTTCGTTTCCCTCCACTTACATTAACAGAGCATTTATGCCTTGTGGGCAGTTTCACATTTAGATGGTTTCTGCTGTTTGAACCACACAGTAAAGGTGGTCCTACTGTATGTGCAATCAAGCAACATCTGAGCCTTTGTGAAACAAGTACCCGTGCCGGTTTTGTAAAAGTCGAACATATCACTGTGTATTGTGTAACATTTCGAAAAATGTTAAATGAGTGTTAAATATTGGTGGCCATTTTGACTGGCAACATAAGTGGTGTCAGTGTTCCAGAATTCCGTGGCAGTTAATAGGTTCATGGCTTTCTCATCAGGTGTCAGTTTTGATTGTGACCGAGGCCAAGTAGTGCGGACTACACCATACATTAGCTGCTGAGGTACAGAATGGCCCTGTGATATACGACTGCAAAAACAAAAACAGCACAGGCCCACACAGACCACCCTCAGAAATACTTTTAAAGACAGGGAACCAACTCTTGAAGAGAAACTTTAATACAAACTTTAAACAAGTTCACCAAAAGATCTGCTTGATGCTCCGTTTTATGGGCCTGCTCCTCAACTGAATATATTAGGTTGGCGTACGACTGAGATCTCATGTACTGGAAGGCTGCTGTGCCTGTGGATTTAGGCGCCTTTCAGCAATTAAGTTCATGGAATCACCTTGTTTCCAAGACCTAAACTGGTTGCCTTGGTGTAGGTCTGAGAAGAGATGCTTCTCATGGGTGTCCAGCTCTGTGGAGGAAGGTTGTGAGGTCCCTAATCTGTACAGTGCCAGGAAGAGGCTATTTGGGGTCCCACCTGAGTGAAGGGTCACCGCCCCAACACACACACACCACAACAGCCTTTCTTTCTCTGTGGAAGGTTAAAACTCCTGTGTTCACATCAAAGCTCCTCCGGTGTTCAATACTCTTTGACTTGCCGCATTAACATCCCCACATTCTGCAAGTAGATTTTGGGATGTAAATAACAAACTGGGGCGTTTACAAAACAAGAATGCCGAGATACTTCGAGAACTGCAATGGAATGTTGTAACACTGACCCAATATATTCAATATAAAACTACTATGGGTTAAGTTACTTTGTTGTAATACAGTGCAGTTAGATTAATCTGGGAAGATCTTTTCTTAATCATCTAATATCACATTCCCTTTAAATGTATTTTGGATCTATTGATAGTCAGTCAGAAACATAAAGCTTGTGCCATATGGTAGTTCAATAATAAAAGATTCTGCACTACTATTTTACCAGTTGTCTTGGAGGTGTGTCCTGACTGTGCTTGGCTCTCTTTTTAAAACGAAACACACACAAAAAAAAAGCTGCTGGAGTACAGAACTGACCTGGGACTGTAGCATCCTGTCCCGGCGAGTGTCCGAGAAACAGTCCACCCAGCAGAGCGTTCCAGAAACAATAACTCATTCACTCACCAGTCACCACTGTGTATTTATCCTATTGCTTTTAGTTAGCTGTAGGCCAGTAACCCCATGAGGACCTGGTCTCTGTTTTCTCTGTGGCGGTCATGAGACTTTCTGTCGCTTCCCTTCTTTTAAAGTAAAAAGGTTAGCGATTCCGCCTTATAGTTATTCTGCTTACGCTGCCTCTTGCAACCAGCTCCGACTGACTGCAATGAAATCCATAGTGGGCTATTAAAAATGGGTACTGTGTGAGTGCTGACAGCTACATCTACAGCTGAAAGAGAAATTGCACTGTGTATCAACTCCAGAGAGACCGGCGCTCCTTGACCTGAAAGCTTAGAAACCCTGAAACCATGTAATCGATTCAAATGTTTAACATAACTTTACAGAGAAAGAATACAATTTGAAGAGCTATTTAAAACAAAACCTGGCTACTGTTGAACTAACCACACAAAATCTAAAGCAATTTTAATAACTTACAATAGCAGTTTAGAATTGCGTCTAAATTTTACATGAGATTGTGATACATTGTTTAATATAAGATCCATATGTATGGGTGATTTTATGTGAAACTGAGTTACGTGGTGCAATATATGAATGTTGTGTAAAAAAAGAAGAATCTTTTAGTCATTTTCTCTTTGGACGTATCTAATGGTAAAACCCATGATACATTTCATCAAAACTGCTTCGCCCACATATTCAAGACAGCAGACTGCAGCCAGTTCATCATTATTTTGAGACTTGGGATAGCAGTTGAGTTGAATTTTCCCACTGAGGCGAGAATCTGTGATTTCCATTTTCAAATCGGTCATGACCCTACAACTGAACAAAGTATAGGATTGAGCTACAGCAAAGAGTTGCAGAGGTTTAGGCCAAGGCTCCTGTCTCTTCTCATGCCCCGCCCCTAGCCACGAAACCCCACCCCCTCCTGAGCTTGTCCCTCCCCTGCAGTTCGCTCTAATTGCAGGGCGCTCTATATTCTGGCTCCAGGACTTGCCAAAGTTTGAGGAAACATTTTCCTTTCTGGCAGAGCAGAGCAGAGCAGAGCGCAGAACACAGCCGATAGTTTCAGCTAACCAATCCAAGATAGTCCATGAAAGACAGAGGGAATCCGCTATCTAGCAACACAGGAAATCCAGAGCAGTGAGTGAGACACATCTTGTGTGAGGAGTTTACTGCCAAACCAGGGACAGCATTCTACTAAACAAATGCACTAGTATGTAACTCTCTACTGTGAGTTTGCTTTGCAGTCTCTTGTGCAACAAATGACAATGACTTATACCCTTTAATACGTTTAGATGTATACCATGAGCTTATTTTAAATAAATGCTTTCTGTTTTCTGTTAAATTTTGTGTTCAATGTGAATCCTAAGCTGTGAGGCGCATTGTACACAGTACACAATTGTACAAATCATTGCACACAATTGATTTCCCTGTCATGTTGTGCGTTGAGGCAGGGAAAACCTACCATGACCCTCCCTCCCTCCCTGGCGGATAATTTATTGCCTCATGGACACTAGCATCGTCAGGGTTCCATTTCAGTGCAGAACGTGAGTCATACAGAGTGTTTCAGCAGGATGCACCTAAGACCCCATAAATGAGGGGTGTCAGACTTCAGTCCTGGAGGGCTGCGGAATTGTGTCTGCTGGTTTTCTTTCTGTGCGTTCCAGCATTTCTCTGAGAAATTCAAGCCATCGATTGGCTAGAGTCCACACACTTCGTCTCCAATGCCTATTTCAGGTGCTGAACGGAAGGAAAGCACAAACATTTGCAGACACTGCAGCCATCCAGAACTGGAGTTTGACACCCCTGTCCTAACATGCTTATAGAACTCATTTCCATTCTCTCTTGACTTTAAAAATGTGTGTTTTACTTATCCTGCTGTTATAGTTGAAATATGTCGCTGAACTTGCTGCTCTTTGGGGATGTAATGGAAATCATACATTCGTGAATTCACTCATTCATTCATCCATTTTATATCTCAAAACTCCAGTCCCTGGAGGGCCGCCTTCATGGTTTCCTTTACATCATAACCACGGTGTGTAGAGTCTTTAGCCATTAGTAACGAGGATTAGCCCAAGTGCTGAAACTCACTGAAAACCAGAAAACAAAATCCAAAGTGTAATGTTCTCTTCTTTCCTCTCTCTCTGCGTTGTGCATAGATCACTGATGTAACTATGGAGGAGGGATACGAACTTGACCTGATCTACGTGACAGAGCGCATCATCGCAGTATCCTTCCCCAGAGCCTGCTCTGAGGATACCTACCAGCGCAACCTGCAGGATGTCACACGCATGCTCAAGTCCAAACACGCAAACAACTACCTGGTGAGAACAGGCTGGGTACCCCCCATTTATACCCTCTTGCTCAAAATGCATGTGGCCCTGAATTTTCCTGAATATGCTGCCGTTTCTTTTCATCATTCGCATCACATGAACAGTCAAGACCTAGACATAGATCTGTTTATTTAAAATATAATGGGGGGCATACTACGAAGCAGGACTAATGTTACTGAGTTAGCTGGATAACTGAACTGAGGAAAAATACCTGCTCCGGGTTTTACTTTGTGCAGTTACCCAGCTAATTTAGTAGGCTAATACTGCTTCTTAGTACTGGTCTTACTATCCTAAAGTAACGTTGTACACACCCCGGAATTGTACTTGAGAACAATTTTGTAAGAAATTCTGAATAACCAGCACACACTGCAATCCAAAAAAAAAAGCTATTTTCTCTGATTCCATACAGTCACCGCTTGAGATACAGCTCTGTCAAAGCACAAGATCCGCGTTGTTGTCGTGTATTTGAATTTAGCAACAATTCAGTATTCACACTTACTAGCTAGTAGCTAACGTTACAGTTGAAAGGTGGTAGCAAGATCAGATAAAGGGCGCGCTGCGCGAGACGAGTGAGCTCAGCAGCGATTGGTTATTTATCCATCAGCTTTTTGTCATTCATATTTTGGTGAATACTGAATTGTTGCTAAATTCAAATACACGACAACAACGCGGATCTTGTGCTTTGACAGAGCTGTATTTTTTCCCCAAGGCAAACATTGGCTACAGGCCCCCATCTCCCCCCTAGCGCCGCCCCTGTTGAGATTGTTCAACAAAACAACTAACTAACACGATCATACGAAACAATTCCCTTCTGAATATTAATGCACATGCCTTTTTCTCTTAAATTAACTGTCAGTAATCTAAAGGAATTACAATAGTTTCAAAAGGGTTGGTATGAATCAATGCTTGACAAATTCAGTGCTGGATTAGGCCTATAGCCTATACCCTTTTCACAACTTTTCTCTTTTCTCTCTCGTTTTTTAAATGCAACTTGGTATCATGGTTTCATAACTACCTAATTTTCTCTCTGGCATCATACATACCCTGTCTTCTTTCAAATCCTTTCAGCCTGATAACTCCACTGTATTCTCTACCCTAAACTGTGATCTCCTAAATCTTGTTTCATCGTAGCCGAAGGCCTACCACTTCCACCGTGCCTAAACCCAAGTGTAAATATCCGAAAGGGGGGCATTTAGTTTTTCAGTACCATGTGTTGATTGCTATTTTGTTTTTCCAGGTTATCAACCTCTCAGAAAAGAGACATGAGCTCACTAAAATGAACCCAAAGGTAATTGTCCTGGTCTTTGGTTGATTTGTTAATAATGGTGCTCAACAGGACATGTGGAGCCATTCCTGAGGCGTTTTGGCCAATTTAGATCCCCTGCTTAGACAGTGATTAGCTCTGAATTACCTTAAATTAGATTCAGTCAGTATATTAGGGAAGTCTGTGGGAAATGTTGCCGGACTAATAAAAAATGAATGCATTTTAACTGGCACACTGAGAAAAGAAACATATAAAATTATATTGGTCTTCTGAGCAGATGTTTATTGGGATAAATTATAAATAAATATATTCTGCAGAAAGTATGGGTCAGCCCCATTAAAAATAAATGACTGATTGCTTTCTGCCAGTCTGCCATTCTAGACATGGCATATAAAAAAAAAATAGGGGTGAATGTACTGTTTATTGCATACGAATAGCAATTTTAGGCTTACAAAACAGACATGAGCTTTGCTGTTGAATCTTTTATCGCTAGCCTACAGAAACATAGATTTATATATTTAATGCACAGAAGAGGATGATATTAACAAAACTTACAGTTCGCTTACAGTTCGCTTACAGTTTGTACTTTTTAACATCAGAGCTAAAAGGATGATCTCACAATACACTTGTTGAAGCTTCTCTCTGTTTTAGTGTGTTGCAGTCCTTCTGTTTAGTTTCTGTTCCAGTCGTTAATATACAGATTACAGTACAGTAATATATTTACACTAACTTCATAAATATGAATGTACTCTATGTATGTAATGCATGTTTGAATACATTGCAGCACAAACCATACACTACCTTGAGAAAGGAATGTGGATATAGACATATAAGAGTATACCTGACATATATTTTGAGTCTCTTGCCATATTGTCAAGATTTTTTTTTATTGTTTGATTATATATATATTTGGATTTCTGGCATGTAGCTCTGTCTGCAAAAAAAAGTACTCACAGAGCAACTATGAACATTTAAATGCAGATGGCCGCAGTCCAGTGTGGGGTGTGTATACTGAACCCCCCTCCCCCCTTTCTGTTTTTGTTTCAGACTATGGACATGGGCTGGCCTGATCTCCACGCCCCTCCCCTGGACAAGATCTGCTCCATCTGCAAAGCTATGGAGGGCTGGCTGAATGCTGACCTTCAGCATGTGGTGGTGGTCCACTGCCGGGTGGGTACCCCACTGACCAAACCCCCCCCCCCCCCCCCCCCCCCCCACCACCCAACACAAACAAACACATTTCTCAGAGGTTGCCACAGAATGTTACAAATCATATAGACTGATTGTAGCATTCACAGCAAAATGTTTGTGATTAACAGTGTCTTACAGTAAAAGGCAGAAACCATTTTGTGTGGTCAGAATCCGATGACATCACACTCACAGCGTTCTCCTTTCTCCTCTCCAGGGTGGAAAGGGAAGGATTGGTGTGATCATCTCATCTTTTGTGAATTTCACCAATATATCAGCAAGGTAACAGCGTTAGAAGAGGAAATCTCATACCCTTCTATTGTTAAATAAAAGTGATGCAAAGAGGCTTTGATTTGACCTGACGTTGCCTGGAGATATGGCTGGGTTGCTATGGGAACCCCCTCATTCTGCATGTGAAATATTGTAACCTCAGTCCACATCTGTCTGCCATCTTGTCCCCAAGAATGGTCTGGAAACAAGGGCAATTGTTTCATATGCTATTCAGAGGATGACAATGTTTTTTTTTTGTTCTGTGTGTGTGTGTGTGTGTGTGTGTGTGTGTGTGTACTCATGACTTAGACCCACATTCATTCACATTACAATTTGTCCTTAACTTTTAACAATGTACTGTGAAACAATCTTGAACGTTTTTGAAACTTTAGCTTCAGGCAGAGTGCTGGCAGCTGGATTGAATCCGAGGCCTTAGTTAATGCAGATTTGTTTGCAGATAAAAGCTGTGTGATTACAGTGGTAGGGGCTGGGCTTTCCCTGTCCGTCATACACAAAGGCCTCTGTACACGGGGGGGGGGGGAGACAAATTAAGGACTGAGGCTATTCAGCAGAAAATAATTTCAGTTGTTTTTTTAGTAATCACCCTCCCTCCCCATCAACTGAGATCTCTATTTATTTTGGCCTTTTTGTGTGTGTGTGTGTGTGTGTGTGTGTGTGCGCATGGGTGAGTGTGTTCATATGAATGTGTGTATGCATATGAATGTATGTGAATATGTGTGTGTGCGTGCGCATGGGTGAGTGTGTTCATATGAATGTGTGTATGCATATGAATGTATGTGAATATGTGTATGTATGTGTGGGTGTTTGTAAATTTGTGTGCATGTAGGTTTGTATTGTCTGAGAGGATGTGTTTGTGAGCCTGTGTTTGTGTCAGTATGGTGTGTTGGAGAGTATGTCTGTATGTACTGTATGTGTGTGTGTGCGCGTGTGTGTGTGTGTGTGCGTGTGTGAATGTGTGTCGCCACAGCTCTAGATCTGTAGAGCATGTCACTGATAACTCCCTCTTCCTCCCCCCCCAGCGCCGGTCAGGCTCTGGACCGCTTCGCCATGAGGAAGTTCTATGACGATAAAGTTTCTGCATTAATGACTCCGTCACAGAAGCGGTAAGCCATCCCCTCTCTTGAGTCTTCAGTTAAAACAGTATCTTCATGCGTGTTCTGCTTCAGTAGAAATGTACCGGTCGTGAACGCAAATGGAGACACCAGTTCAGGGTCAGTTGGACTACTGTGTGTTTCCAGTACAGCGTGCTCGCCCTGTGACCGTTCACATGGAATTCTATGTGGACCTATCAGGAGGAATATAACACCATGCAGCGGAAGTGGAAAACACTCTCTCAGGTGTCGTTTGAGAATGTCCCGGAAACGCTAGAGTTGATTGAGATCTGCTTACTGAGATGGCCATGACCAGGGGTCGATTTGAGGGGGGACACAAGGAGATGCCATGCCCCCTGTTTAAAAAATGTTCATATCAAAAATATAACATGCTCAACTATTTTGGCTTTATAATGTAGTAGGCGCTGAATCCTTGGTTGGTGAATGCATTTAGGAAGAAAAGGACAGCCCTCTTAGCCAGATTCTTTTTTTTATTAGCCTACACACGGATGTGTTTCGGCAGTAAAGCCTTCCTCAGCGTCCACGAACAAATCAACAAGTGGCCATGATGTATGGATAATGTCAGTGTTGCTCCTAAGACCATTGGGATATTACTCATGCACTGCTGTGGGGGGCATTGCGATCTTCACAGTCATCCTTCTGAAGGAGATGAATGCTTTCACATGGGATGAAGATGATCACTCAGTTCCGTTAAGTAAGGATTGACATTGATCATGAATCTTGCCTCCTAAGTTACGGAATGCATCCAACCCATGCCAGGAAAATAAGCCCATGCCATTACACAACCGCAAGAGCCCTTCACTGTTGCAACCCCGATGCATTTACATTTTTTGTTTAGTACCTGTATTTGTGAATAGTGGATATTAATGAATATAGTAGGCATTTATTTCCAAGCTAATTTTATCCCTAAATAGACTGCCAAAGCGAATGGCATGATTAATCTCAGCCCCAGATCAGGGCTGTGCTGTGTGTATATAACATTTCTTTACCCTTGGAAACTGAAGTTTGTCGTGATTGGATTGCGGCGGTTTGTTCGGGGAGAAGTCAGAGGTCAGGGTTTGATTTGACTTCGAGTCCCTTCTGAAACATTCCACAGTGTTTTTTACGTTCTCTGTAAGGCTACTGTGAATACACTCCTTGTCCAATATTTCTTTTTTATTACAAAGACTTCACTGGTCCTTCATGTAGCAGATGCTCTTGTCCAGAGTGACTAACACAGCTTATATTTATTCTGTACATTCAATCCAGTTATACAGCCGCAGCCCATTCCGCTACGCTTCCTCTCCCCCATTGTGAAAACACAAACCCTCTCTATATCACAAAATACAAAAGACGAAACAAGTCCTATATAACTGTCCACTTGTTTTTTTTTATGGAAATCATGCTTTCCCATGTGTACTGTCTTGATAAACATATAATTTTTGACCTCTCTTTCACATGGCAAACGAAATCTCCTATACGCAGCAACCGGAGGCATTTCAGTTTGATATCTCTGGCAGTAAAACCAGGCAACCTGCACTCAGTGTCATAAGCTTGCCTTTACGAAATGCCTTTGAATTCGACTTTTTTTTGTTTGTTCCGGAAAATAGATATGTGTGGATCCTAAACAGCCTCCTAACTGGCTCGGTAAAGATGAACTCCTCCCCTCTGTACCTCCATTGTGTAATTCTACACGGGATTCCCAATTTTGACACTGAAGGAGGTAGGCAGTACAACGTGACACTCCCAACACATTTACTGTTGAATTCAATCTACCACCACTGTTTTAGATTTTTTTTACAAATCATAAATCAGTTCAAAATCAAATCAATAATCACAATTAAAGCCATGAAATGCAAGTTACAATAATCACATTGTTTAATTATGCCACGTTTTTTCAAAAAAAAATTCTGTGGTTTGCAGTATGTCGGCCATATTTGAAAGTCTACCAGGCAATGCAAGTGCTGTACACTTCAGGAATATAGTAAGTGTGTCTGTTATTCCTCATTGTTATTATGTTGTTGTGTGTGTATATGTGTGTGTGGTGTGTGTGTGTGAGTGTGTGTGCGCATGCGTGCATGTGTGTGTGTGTTCAACACAAGGTTGACCTACACTTACAAGGTGCATTTCCCTTAGTGCTGATTATGTACTGTCCTCTCTATTCCTGTCTGCTGATTGGTCTAGTCTCTCTATCTCTGACTAATGATTGGCTCGGTCTCTCCATCTCATATGGCTGATTGACCTGTTTCTCTGTATCGCAGCCATATAGGTCCAGGACACAGGAACAGGATCCACATCGCCCTGGAGCCAGCTCAGATACTCAAAGGTGACATCATGGTAAGAAACATACCCAATGGAAGAATGCTATATCTTATATAAGTGACATTATTTCCCCATTTTCCCACTGGGAAAAAAAACCTCTTGACTGTTGCATAACTGTTGAGGATTAAAGTTTAGGCTTCCTAGACATGCTTACAAATGCCCATGAAGGATTTTTCTTGCATTCCTTTTATGAGAACAAGTTGAGCCCAACTGGAATGTTTATTTGTGCAGCACCTCTTGTAGATTGCAGGTCAAAGGGCTTTACACAGAAATATAATTTAACAATAAAAACCAGAAAAGGATCATGCTTATGAAAAATAAAAGGATACAGATAATGTACACACAATTATGATAGAACATAAAACACAGATTAGACCCAAACTGAATAAAATTCACCAAAACAAGTCACCACTCAGTCAAAAGCCATCTTATAAAAGTGAGTTTTTGAAGGAGATTTGAAGGAAGACATGGATTGAGCTCGTCTGATAGCAGACTATGTTGATATTGCAGATTAAGTGCTACCATAAAAGCCTTCCCATGGAGGGCCAGGACCTTGTTTTCCGTCTCCAGTTTCACACCGGTTGTGTCCAAGGCTACAGTCTCATTTTCGAGAAGGAGGACCTTGAGAACGCCAACAGAGGTAGGCCGAAAACTCTAACACTGCTTACTCCTGGCGCCTCTGTTTCTGCACCTGGTCTGACCTCCCCTGATATGACCTCCCCCGATACGGTCTATTAGCTAATCCAAGCAACAGGGGTTCAAAATTCGTCAACGTATTTTCGGCTGCATGGGGCACTGAGAACTGTCAGCTGGGTATTAGGTATAAATGGGTGTGTGTGTGTGTGTATGTGTGCTGGGGTTGTGTGTTTTAAATTGTGTGTGTGTGTTTTCCTTTCTCCCTTCAAACTCTGTATTTTACATTCCAGATCCAAGATTTCCTGATTATGGGAAGATTGAACTGGTGCTTTCAGAGAGTCCAGAGAGGATAACAGGTAATGCAGAAACACACAAATATACTCCCACGAATGTGTGCACACACAAACACACACACGCACGCGCACGCACGCGCACGCGCACACACACACAAACTATGATACCCAGTGCTGATGAGATCAGTCCTGTGGGATGGAAGAATGAGTGGATGGACCAATATATGTACAGCTGGATATTGACTGAAGAAATTCAGATGAAGTACTTTGCTCCAGGCTATGAAAGCAGTGTGGACGTATAGTCAGATTTTATAGTCATAGCCGGTTCTAGGCATAGGCGCCAAGGGCAGCCGCCTTGGACGGCATACGTAATAAAATCCGTTGCGTCCATGATAGTTGGTGGCTACCCCTCCCCCCTGGTCTCAAATCTATCCATACCCTCTCCCCCCAAAACCCCCGGTCTGTTTTTTTTGGATGGAAAAACAAGCTGGGATCAGGCGGATAACGTATTCCTCTTTGTCTTTACATGGCCATTCATTTGAGCAGGTGATTCAAGACCTGGCACCAAAGAAAGAGTTTTTACTGAAGATGCATAACTGTGATTCTATTTGAACACTGTATGGTTATGGTCTGTAACTATGAAACATGCTATGTTATATATTGACACTTTTTATTAAAATTTTAGCAAATTAAATGCAAAATTATTTTCAGCTCTATACGGTGCTTTCTGAAATTGTGGATTGTCTGATTCTTGAAGGGTCGGATCGATGGCAGAACAGTCCAGACGTTACTGCGGACTGCAGCCTCGTGGAAGCACTGACCCGCTGGGACTCATACCAGAACTTAAACTGCGACGGAGAAGGTAACGGTCACTGGAAATCTGTGTTCTGCATTTCTTAAATCAGATGGGAATGGAATTAATTGATTAACTGAAATGACAGGTCATTTGCTCTGTTAAATTAATCACACAAGTTGGTGCTTAAAAAATTTTTTTTTACATAAATGGATTCTGTGTAAAAATGTTGCTCTGAATAAGTGTGTGCTAAATGCCAAACTTTGAAATTAATTTACATCAACTGCCGTGACATACTGGAGTTGTACACCACGCTGTCGAGTCACTGGGATTTCTGTGTAGTTTACAAGAACCTCAGGAAACCCAGAGAAAGTGTTTTGTTGGACATAACAGTTTGACACACACCAAGGATGTGTCCGAATCAGAAGCCTATCTACTGTGCCCTGTCTCCGACATACTGGCAGAAGTGTGTTGTTTAATGCACACTGTTTAGCAGTACGGAAAAAATATCCGCTATACTATTTTCCAACCGTACTGTGGAAGTGTCGTGAGAGATTCTACCCTTGTGCGGCCATGTCACATGTTGTTGGAGCTCACGTCATATTTATGCGATCAAAATGTTTGTGTACTTCTTGAAAAGGGTGCTCCCGAGTGTACTCAGCGAAACCCCGGAAGTAAGTGTGTCAGGTGTTTGAAGTATACTGCAATTTGAATTTTTTTTGCCTACTCAATGACTTTCTTGTCCCATTTACTAAACCAAGGCTACTCAATAGTGTGGAAGAGTGCTGATTCAGACACAAGTCAATGATAGTGACGGGACAGAATTTCAAATGTATGGTGCACTCATCCAAACACCTTCTCTTTGATTTGTCTCCTCATAACAGCTGGCCTTCAAAACGCCAGGCTACCCCGAAGCCAACACAAACATTTCTGTGTGTGGCATTTCTGTTCAGATTTCAGTCAACATATCTGGGCAAGTGTAGATCATCACTCTCTCTAAAAAAACCACAGCTTTGCAAAACACTGTTTTAGCTATGAAACTAGCAGTTAGTGTTTTTGGTGTTTTTTTTCAGGCTTTGACAGTGATGTGTGTGCAGATGAAGATGTTTGGGTTTTTCTCTTCAGTCAGTCAGGGTTTCTTTTTTGTTCTTGTGCAAGCAGGCTGTTGCTGCCGAACAGAGCATAACATGATCGCATTAGCATGCGCCAACAGTTACTGCACGTGGCCTCATTAGAAACAGAGAGAGTTTTACACGGGCCTAGCCCCGGGGCGTGGTTGCTGTAGCTCGTCGCCGAACAAAACAACGAGAGCTGGGAGCGGCGTAATTTACAGCCCACGAACGCATGAGGCCTCGGGGGTCGGGAGGGATTATTATTAATTTTTTGTTATGGGTCTTGTTATCCCTGAAAATTAGTGTGTATTTCTTTCACCTCTTCCCTCCCCCTCAACCTTAACCGCAACCCCAACCCCAACCCTCTTGAGTTTGTGGGGCATCGTCACTTTGTGAGAACATAGAACCCAGAGTTTTCACAACAGCGGGCACCCGACACGCCCCGTGGTGCCGCCCCCGAGGGACTTCACTTTTCGCTCCCTGCCGTTCCCTTGGCCTCCACCGCGGACACTAAAATTAGAAAATATGGGGGCATAAAAAATGCCTGCGCCTACTTTAGTGTTTGGTGGTTTCTGTGTGATTTCTGAACCCTAGGAAACACTTGGTCATAAAGAAAATGCAAACAGCTGCAGATTTAAGGCCCGTAAATGCAAACAAAAAGAATGTACCGGCAATCATTTTGCACAGAAATGGTACCTCTCGTTGTTTAGCCAAACAGTGTTTTTCTTTTGTTTGTTTTTTTTGGTCTCATAGTTATATCGTGGAGCCTGGGCTAAAGGAGTTTCACAAGTAGACATTATGTTTGTTTGCAACGGCTTCCAGTGCAGCAGGAATTTGACATGGGCTTATTAATCAACAGTGAATGTCAGTCAGCGAAGCACAATAAGCAGTCAATCAAGACTTTGCAAACAGATTGCTGCTGTGTCAATATAAAAAGACATTTACCTTACTTCAATTAGGCTATTAAACCAAAGGGAAGTGATCAGCTAGACTAATTCATTTCTAAATCAGACTTTTAATGGCATTAACTCAGTGTGCCGTCTTGTCTTGGAGTGCCCGAAAAAATACTTTACCTGCATTCGGATAATTCAAACATTTAAGACTTTTTGTGAAAACTTTTCAAGTGAATCACCCAATCAAATTGCAGGATACACGACTGATTCTGTGATAATTGAAAGATAAACTCTTAATCCTCTGCCAAATACCAGCCCCTTCTGCCTTTATCCCTCATATTATGTCACGGTTTGATTTCATCTTAAATAAGCCGTTACTACTTTATAGCTCCACGAGGTCAGCCCAGCCCTGGGCAATCCTGCCCCAAAAGCAAAGTTCCTCAGGGCTCGATATACATATGGGGGGTCCCAGCTGTACGGTATAGTCAGGTCCAGCACACACAGGCCCATCGTCCTTAGGAAGGGAGTGGCATAGTACCTGGCAAAGGTACCAGAGGCCTTCTCCCCCCTCTGAACATTCTGGACCAGTGTGGCCAGACCCTGCATCAGAATGCTGTTTACAATGTGTGGGACCCCCCTGCCCCCATTCTTCTCTTCCTTGAGGAGGGTAGATCTTTTAAAGTTTTTCCATGGTGCTCCTCAGACAAAGCGAAAGGCCATTCTAGTGATGTTTTTACTAGTGGCCTTGTCTGGGGGAAACACCCTCCCCACGTAGAAAATAATGCATAAAAGGCGTCATAAACCCTCAACATAATATGAGGGCTAAATAAGCAGCTACAATATGGTCTGTAGTGATTCTTTTCTACAACAAGTGCAACCCTGACACCCCCACCCATGGTTCCTTCTTAAAATGAAACGGAGAAGCAATTTTAATGGAATTAGCCAAACCTCAACAAGTGGGTTTGCCTATGCTGTAATTACGTACAGTCGCTGAATTAAAAAGAAAGTTGGCCTCGTTGGATTAAACAAGAACTTAAACCAACGCGCTGTCTGGTTTCAAGCTGGGGCGATTGTTAATGCCGATGACTCACAGATCGCGCAACCTCAAAAACGGCTGTGGGAAAAAAAAGGAAAATTATAATTAGAGCGCTGCGCACGGGACAATTACTGGAGTCTGTGAATACCCAACCCGGCTCTGAGGCACCGCCATCTCTTCTTCATATGTTGTTTTTTGCCCAACCTCTTGTCTTCTCTTGGTCATAAATACAAGTTGTTTTTGGGCCTGCGATCAGAGAAGGCCTAGCTGTGGTAGCTTTTCATATCTTATACTACCACATCCGGTCTATCATGAAAAAATAGGAGGACCGTCTATTGGACGCATGGATATCCCGGGTTAACTGCTAAAAGATCAGGGCCATTCCAATGTGGTTGAGAGGCATTTTTTTGTTATAAAAAAACGGTTACGGCAATTTGTGAACCTAGCAATTGAGGTTTGTGCACATCTGTTCATGTACTAGTTTTAAATATGTCCACGGCAGCTATGTAATTTTTGGGAGACCCAACAGATGGGCGAATGTGGTTCTGTTTAAAAAAACGGCTCGGTAATACGGCAGAAACCCCTCGTGCTTTAATTAAAGCTGCACCTCTCCCAGTGTGAAAAAGACCCGGACCAAGGAATTTTGTTTTTATTTTGTGTTTAAGAAATCTGTTCTGAAATGCAGCTGCATGTACAGGCTCATAGCCACTCATACTGGATACTCTCTCTCTCTCTCTCTTTCTTTTCCTCTCTCTCTCTCTCTCTCTCTCTCTCTCTCCATCCCCACGGGCACTGTAAATTCAGATTATTTAACCTCTGTGCCAGCTCCCTTTCTCCTTCTCCACCCCATCCTCTCCACTGCTGTTTACATTTCTCATGCCATATTTGGCCAATTGAGTCTGTTTGCTGTGTACTGCAAAAATGCACACCTCTTTCTCAGAGCTGTCAGGAAGGAGGGGGAGGGGAGGAGTGTGGGAGGCTGCTGTGAAGTTGTGTCACTGGGCCAAGCCAACCAGCCCCTGTTTCTCCTTCGATCACTCACTCCGCTCATGTGTGTATGTGCGTGTGACTGTGTGTGTGTGTGTGTGTGTGTGTGTGTGAGAGAGAGAGAGCACTCACTTACCTGTGGAGAGAGGACGAGGTAAGGGTACGGCTATGGAAACGAAATGTTATCATCTTATTGCAGGCAGGACAGCTATAGCCATAATGCTGCTGGAGGGGTGTGAAGCCTGGACCCCATGGGTACCTTTCAGTGTGCTGGATGTGTTGGAATTGGGGGAGCCAGACAGCCTGGGGATCTGTGTGTGTGTGCATGTGCGTGCACGCGTGTGTGTGTGTGTGTGTGTGTGTTTGTGTTTGGTTTTTTTGGATGGGAGGAGGGGGGTGTTCTGTGAAGGTTTGCTGCCTTGATCACAGTCTGGTATTTAAATGACTATGTCCTGACTGGACTGTAAGGAGAGCACTTAATGGCAGATTGTGCTGCTCGTGTCCCTCAGTAGACCAAAGCAACACCTAAATAGAGTTCATTTATTGAGATATTTTCTTGTTATTATTCTCTTGGGACAGTGTGGAAGGGGGGGAGATGGGGGAGGGAGAGCATAAGGAATTGTCGTTATACTGAGTGTGTGTTTAAACAAACAGGCTACTGCACATTTCCTGATATGCATATGTACTTATCGCTGGTGTCATGGGCTAATTGATTACCTCTTATGCGCATACATCCTTTGACCTATAGGCTTTTCTGTTTCACAGCGTAGCTTTTTAGAGATGTTAAAAGCACACTTTGGCTCAGAGGTTATTAGGGTTCCATACTGTACTGTGCATGGCTGAATTGTATGTCAAGGGTCCAACACTGGAGTGTTAGACGTTCAACTTTCATGTGACCGAGGTTGTGATTAACGCCCTTGTTACATAACCCGAAAGTAGTTGACCTCTGTTTAATGTGTTTATGTGAAATATTGCTATGATAGCCAAAAACAAGGGACAGTATCCATTTATTCTTTATCCAGGCTGTGGTTTGCACTGAATTTGCTCTATTTTGAATTTTAGATGTAAATTTAAGATTCATAAGCTGGTACAGACAGACAGTGAATGCTGTGTCCTACCGATAAATTAGGTAATTAAATTTTTTTTGCTTTAAGATAAAGGAATTGAGGGTTCTTCTCCAGGTGTGGTTTCTGGAGTGAAATGCCACCAATATTTAAACTAGTGTGTATACAGCTGTTGTGATTGGCCAGATATTATCCAGTTAGGATCTCAGAATGTTCTTGTTCAGTTATTGTTGCATTCTTGCGTTCTTGGCTTTTGTAGATACACAACGAGAGTTTGAAGGCCTTGTGTTCTTGTCTTTTGTAGATACACAATGAGAGTTTGAAGACCTTGTGTTCTTGTCTTTTGTAGATACACAATGAGAGTTTGAAGGCCTTGTGTTCTTGTCTTTTCTAGATACACAATGAGAGTTTGAAGGCCTTGTGTTCTTGTCTTTTCTAGATACACAATGAGAGTTTGAAGGCCTTGTGTTCTTGTATTTTTTAGATACACAATGAGAGTTTGAAGTTCTTGTGTTCTTGTCTTTTCTAGATACACAATGAGAGTTTGAAGTTCTTGCATTCTTGTTTTTTAGTGTTGCGTGCACAAGCGCCCAAGTCCTGCTCCTCCCGCCCAAAAGCCAGGCAGAAGAGTTTGGAGCGAGCGCCCCCGGGCGTGGCCTGCCAGACAGACCACAGTGACCACACCCTTTCGGCTAGCAGCGACTCGGGGCTCTCCAGCGCCTCCGTGTGGACGGGCCGGCCCCAAGGCCCACAGCGGGGCCCGAGCCAGCAGGAGGCGACGGAGCTGAAGAGGCTGCTGAGCGGGTTCGGGCTGGAGAACTCTGAGCGTTTCGGCGCCGAGATGCCGGGGGAGCGCTCGCCGTCCATGGGGACAGCCCGGGGCGTGACCTTAGCCCGGGTGCCGCGCTTGAACGGCGAGGTCCGGCGTATGCGGGAGCGCGAGACGGACATCCTGGACGACGAGGACGGCCATCCGGCGCACGACCTCCACAGCGTGGACAGCATTGGTACAATGTCCTCCTCTGAGGGCCGACACAAGGGCAGCCATAACTCCCTGCTGTCGGACGATTTCGGGAGCCACGGCGGGGACGAGCGCCACGTTTCCGTGTCCGTCTCCACGCCGATGGACTCAGAGGGCGGGCGGGAAGACTACAGCCGGGACAAGAGGGACTTTGTGTCAAGGGGGGTGGCTATCCCGATCATCAGGGTGACCCAGCCTCCACCCTTCGAGCAGAAGGGGTACTCGACACAGACCTGGGTCCGTCAGCAGCAGATGGTGGCGGCCCAACAGTACCCCTATATGGCCACAGAGGGCGACCTGCAAGCCGGGCCGTCGCCCCCAGTACCGGAAGTCACCGCTAGGGGTGGGAGCAGTAACAGGGAGGAAGAATTTGCAGCTATCACTGTGGATATCGACCAGTCGATAGACCAGCTCAACCAGCTCATCATGGACCTTGACCCCACCTTCGTGCCCCTCTCCTCCCACTCAGATTCAGTCAAGAAAGCCGATGGGAAACATGTGACCAGGTCGGCCGAACACCACGGCAACGGACTGAGCAATAGGCCTATAGAGAGTAACGGGACTGTGCTGCGGAACACCTTTCAACCAGGTAAGACCCCCACATGCAGCAGAGTAACTTAGACTATTACCGCCCATCGCTATGACAACAGACCGCAAGGCATGTGGTACATTTAGAAAACAAAAGATATATTGGGGGAAGGGATTTTCATATAACATATTTCTCAATCGTTGTGCTGTCCTGCAATCAGATTGGCCGTTTTCTGTAAGGGAAAATAATGTTCTCCTGTAACAGCTTTGAACATTTAAAATAACCCGTTGTTTTCAATATACTTTAATCTGGAGAGCCTAGCACATGTCGAAATCAGCCTCGCACGTGTAGAAATCAGCCTAGCACATGTAGAAATCAGCCGAGCACATGTAGAAATCAGCCTAGCACATGTAGAAATCAGCCTAGCACATGTAGAAATCAGCCTAGCACATGTAGAAATCAGCCTAGCACATGTAGAAATCAGCCGAGCACATGTAGAAATCAGCCTAGCACATGTAGAAATCAGCCTAGCACATGTAGAAATCAGCCCCGCACATGTAGAAATGAGGTGCTATTGAAAAGAGTGCTGCCTGAGAATGCGTGTTCATTTCTAAGTAACACTGGCATAAGTACAACAGAGCAAAACAGGAGATCTCTCTTCTGTCCTGTAGTTTCAGGCAAACATTGGATACAGGTTTTTGCCATGTTTATTGCTATAAATTATGCATTCCGATCTGTTTCGAAGCTGTCGCAACCGTTTATGAAGGCGGCATCACATGGACAACAAAATACGTAGAAAAACGTATCCATTGCGAAAGAGTGAATGGGAACTGAGATTCTGACTGAGGTGTAGAAGTACAGTTCTTTCAGATACCCATCAGCCACCTGTGACATCTCATAACCCCTCCCATTGTGAAGAAGGCTGTGTCTGAATGCGACCCCTGTTCCCTGTCTACTATGTGCCCTCACTTTGCAAGCAGTGTGCGAAAGAAATCCCGCAAAGCTCTTTCCAAACTAGTGAGGAAGTAGTTGGTAATATTTATTTTAAATTTTTATTGAGAATATTAATCAGTTAACATATGATGATTGTTACAAAGTGTAGATTCTGAATGAAGATAGAATTAACAGAAATAGAAAAGTAGTTTATGTGACCCACTCTTGTACCATAGATATGCATATACGCGCCATGTCTTTTACACTTTTACTTCCGGGTAACTTACTAAAATTGTCAGATGAGTGCACAGTTCTGCAGATGAGTGTGCTCCTGACAAACCCCGGAAATAAGGGGTTCATTTGTGAAAAAAGGTCGCTCACTCAAAAGCTTTTCGATGAGGTCGACTCAAATATGCACCCTCAAAAGGGTGTAGGGGTCGTATTCGGACACAGCCAAGCTCTGCCTTTCACGCCCAAATGCCAACACGGAACCTTCCGGCTTGCTCACCCGCTCCGCGTACCTGCGGAACACTCCCCGGAACATTCAGGTCATCATCACAGAGTGCATTTGAAAGGCTTTTTGCTGCCCTCACAGCTGTGAAATTGGTGATTTAACTGGATCGCAGTGCTGACCAATAACTGTTGGTGCCTTGGTTGGGGAATGAGCTGGCAGATAGCAGTGATCGCGGGTGGTGTTGCTGTTCTCTGTTGGCAATTTTTTTTGCATCCATTTAAAAAAAATAATAATAAAAAAACGTGGCCGTGAAGCAGTCATGCCGAATGGCTCGTGTCCCGGTACCTGTCTCTATCTGTGCCTCCGGTACCTGATCATGTGGAATCATGTTCCAAAATATGCAATGGATTTGTGCTTAGTTTCCAGTTCAGTTAAGGTACGCAAGTATAATCAGTTTACCTGGAGCATGATATGAACATACCCCAGCATTATCGTTTGTGGTACTAATTTAATTGTTTTTATTGAAATGTTCATCAATGTCAACATAATTGGCCAGTTTTTGTCTGATATAGTGTATGTTTATTGTGAGAATATCTTTAAGCTTGGAGTGAAAGGAGTGAAACTTATTTTCTCACTTAGGACAAGATTGCTGTAATATTTCAGCCGTCCAATGTTACCATTTCTGGTTAAACAAATTAATTCAAAGGGTCACTGTGTACGAGTTAAGGAATATTTTTTTAAAGCATGGCAGTTTTCAAATTTAGAAAAAAAGACATGATGTCAGAAAGAAATCCACACGTGTCAAAGCGACATCCACACATTTATTTTGGGTCATGCATACCAGTGGATAAATACCTGTAAAAAGGCAAAAAATATAAAACGTTTATTTTGAGTCCAGTGGAGCTTGTGGAATGTTCAAGGAGGGCCAAGTTTTCCCTGGCGCAAAACATTTCCATTCTGACTTGAAAGGGTCCTGCTATACGTGTGGTACATAAAGCGAAGGATATTGAGGCCGGATTCTGTCTGTAGTTATAACAGAACCCATGATATATAACTCATCTGATGTGTTTCTGTTGTAAAGTGCATGTGTTAAGGGGGATATACATCAGGGTTTTTCAACTACTTCCTGGGGCTCAGATTCTTCTTTTAAATGTTGCATTTGGGACAAACACCTTCCATGTACTATTTATAAAACAATGTAGAAATAACATGGCATTTGTGAACAAGGTAGATTCATTCTTAATATTTGAATGTCTATGAATTATTAGTGTCATTAGTGAGAGCAATGCTGAAACTGTGTAGAGGCTGGACAAATTTCTGATGCATCCAAATACTTTTTTGTTTTTCTCAAAGATAATACCTAATTTTACAAAAAGATAGTAAAGGCATTTGCCCTTGACCCGC
The DNA here is from genome assembly GCA_022702515.1 of Ilyophis sp. 1 JC-2022. NCBI lineage: Eukaryota > Metazoa > Chordata > Actinopteri > Anguilliformes > Synaphobranchidae > Ilyophis > Ilyophis sp. 1 JC-2022. The sequence continues at coordinate 12,119,810 of CM040395.1, forward strand.
CAGTTGAGTTCTCCTGATACACGCAAAAGTCAAACTTATTTTGTTTGAAAGGCAGGGCGCTTATTTTTTCATCATCAACAGGAGACAACAACAAAAAGGAGAGCTTAGCTTCTTATTTTATTGACTAAGAACATTGTAGCTCTTGCAATTTTGTGAGGTGTTTCCGGACGGTAAGCGAGGCTTCTGGCGCTTCTATTCCCGTAGGATCCAGTGCATCTGTGAGGAAAATCTCAGTGAGTGAGTCTGTGCAGTTTTCCGGCGTGCTCCGCGCCGTTAATCTTTTGAGTCACAGTCGGTTCGCTGGCAGTGTGGCTGGTGTTAAGTGCTGAGGGAGGAGATGTCTCCCTGAACCCCGAGTGAGTGTCAATAACAGTGTAAATTTGCATGCTGCCTTTATGGCACGCCGCACAGTGCGTGGCTGAGGGCTGTGTTTGTTTTGGCCCAGCTCGGCTCCGCAGCTTGCTAGAGCAAGACCCGCATGCCAGTCGCAGGTTCAACCTGATACTCGGCTGCTCCCCAAACAAGCGATGTTCCTGTCATTTGAAACCACTGTGAAGTAAAGCATCTCACAGCTCGGGCTCTTACCAGCTGTACCAGAGCAGGGTTTTGTAGAGGAGGAAAACTCTGGGCGCACGCTTGCTGTAAAGGTGCCGTTTCTGTATTGATAATTAGCATGTTTTTTTCACTTCTGCCTGAAAAGTCAGCTGAAGAATCAACATCCTGTCTCGTCATTTTGTCCTCAGAAATGAAGTCTGACACATAGCACTACTTTGCTATCGTTGCCCAGTTCCGTTGAATATGACATCACCTATATGCATGGGTGTGTGCTCGTATTTGTGTGTATGGGTATGTTGAGATATGTGTGTATGCATGGGTGTATACTGTATGTCCGTGTGTGCCCGCGTATGCACCAGAGTATTTATCTGTGCATGTGTGTGCATGTACATTTTAGTCAGCATTCGCATGTGAGAGCTCTTTAAATCTGTACTGGGGAGCGGGTCGTGGGTGACACATTGGGGGGGAGGGGCGTCGGCAGGCAGCGCGAAAGCTGAGCGTGTGACGCATCTGGTGACCGGCTGCGCGGGGTGCAGGCACTCACATTCCTGCCTCTCCCGCCCGAGAGAGGCGGCAGGTCTTCATTCACTGCCACTGTTTGTGTTCGTTACCCATGGTTACCTTCTATATTTACTTTTCATTTATTACCCATCACTCCGATTCCTGGGCGGATTCATGAGCACCTCTGTGAATGAGGAATTACTCAAGCGCCAAAGCACAACAAGCTCGTACAAGATGCACCGTTTTTAAACGGGCGGTGCATAAAACATGAACGTTACAAACGTGAGATACTACCGCATGTGGTGCACTGTGTCTTATGGAGCCGATGGCGGAGTCCCCTGTCTGGGTTTCTCGACAGTTTGGTCAGAAAGCAGCGTGTTTACTGGAGGGTTGCTGATAGAGCTCGAGGAATGTCTTGCGTCGATGGCTCCTCACTCCATCACCGAACGGCACTGAGCTTTTACAGTGTGCGACGGAAAGCTTCTTTCCCCCCACCTTCTGTCGCACTATGTGGTCGTTTTATAGTCAGGGCGGGTGGACGAAAATCGGAGCAACAAAAAAATCTGGGGAACGTTAATGAATGTTTAAAAGTGGAAAGGTCGCGCCGGAGCCGCTCCAGAGACTAAATTATCCTGTTAAATTGTTTATGTCACTATTGCTATATTCATGATTTTACCATGAATATAAATGTAGTGATTCTTATAATATTACGGATATACCTTAATGTCACATGTTAGTGACGTGTGTATTACTGAAGACAGGTACAGTACACTAAAAGGACGAGGTTATCCGCACTGGATTTTCTTACAGGAGCTAGGAGATAAGTCAGGGCCTACTTCCCTCTGTAGTCACCGTTATCAGGTTAGCTGAGTGGGGCCTTTCTCTATAATCAGCTCTGAGTTCACACCTCCACTGCTTTCCCCAAGAACAGCTTCCCCACGATGCGCGTCCATTAGCATCTCGGCGCTAAGTGCAATCTAAGCACAGGCACAAACACATTCCGGGCATTTCACCACCACATTCTCAGCTTCAGGAATTCTGGTGACGGACCGCTGCTGTGTGCCACTCCCCAAAGACTCACACATCCGCCCCGCGCCAATTCCCCGGTTCAGACACGATCATTTCAAGTTGTACCCTGTATCAGTGAACGGCATGCGCCCAATTTCTGACATTGGTAAAATCTCACACCCACTGGGATCCAATCCAATGAAAGAAGCAACAGCTCAGGGCATCAGCTCTAGGAACTGAATATAATCTCCAGGAGCTGGTAAAGGATATGTTTGCACTGTATGCAGTCCATAGGGCAGTAGACTACTAATGTGTATATATATACATGTACACATTCCCCCATGTGACTGGGGGTTTGATACCCTGCCATGGTACTTTCTGTAAAGTGATCTTACCTCTCTCTGAATGAAGTAAAAATAGCCTATATAAGGTGGAGTCTTAAAAAGCCACATTGAGAGGGTCATGAAAGGGCTCTACTGCATTATAAATGGAAAGCCCTGCACATTGAGGGACAAGGGAAAACAATTCAGGGGAAAACTTTGTTGCGGTTTTTTTTTCTGTTTGTTGCAGTTTCTTCTGAATGTTTTATCTAACATTTCAGACTTTTCCCCTCAGGTTTATATAAATAAATAAGCAACACAATTGCACTAATTAATTGACGTACTGTGTAATGGCCTTGTGTAGTGGTTTTGTGTAATGGCCTTGTGTAGTGGTTTTGAGTAATGGCCTTGTGTAATGGCCTTGTGTAGTGGTTTTGTGTAATGGCCTTATGTAGTGGTTTTGAGTAATGGCCTTGTGTAATGGCCTTGTGTAGTGGTTTTGTGGTTTTGTGGTTTTGTGGTAAGTGCAGAACGTCTCTCACTCTCCCCTGCAGCTGTTCCCCTGAATGATGTCAGAGCAGACAGACCGCAGGCACTGAGTCACAAAGGAAGTGATGTCACAGGCTGCCCTGGGTTCTGCCCCCCCGGGTGGGGAGTGGCACAGGACTTTCTGAACTCGCCCGTGTACACGCCCGACCAACTGCCCTGTCAGGTAAGGGACCAATCAGCAGCCAGCAAATGGATCACCTCTTCTGGGAGTCACCTTCCTTCGTGAAAGCATGAATGAAAGAATTCACTACTTCTGTGAATGTGAAAGTGCCGTAATGCAGTGTAGTATTATGACACTGTACTAATGTGGATTTTGTGTGTGTGTGTGTGCCTGTGTGTGTGTGTGTGTGTGTGTGTGTGTGTGTACCCCAGCAGGGGGGTATTTCGTTCAGGACTAACAGTGTGGGCTCCAGGAGACAGGGTGACGAGCTGGACAGCAGGGTGGCAGCTAGCACTGACGTGGTTCCCTCTACCCCCGCCTTCCCCGTGTCCCCACCAACACCCTACGGTAAGAGAACACACACACACACACACACACATACACAACCTACTGTAAGAGGCTGCACGTGACATATACTAACACACATATACACCCTACTATAAGAGACCACACGCACATTTACAAACACACACATACACACACACGCCTTGAAGTAAGATTCCTACTAAAACCGACCAACACCAGCCCCCCCTCCCTCCAATTAAGACTGTCAGGACTTCTGACTTTCAGACCCACACCCCCAGGGCCTCATGATTAAAAGGTGCGTACGCAGAAAAACAATACGTACGCAGTTTCCTCGCCATCGGAGTCGCCAATGCCCACAGTCTCAAAAATGTGCGTACACATGAGTCATACTCTGCGGAAATATGCACATGTTTTGACGTCAAGGTTTTCTTTATAAATCGCAAGTCCGCGGGGAAAGTGGCGTACGCATCTTTTTCGTACGTATGCGCCGTTTATACAGGCCCCCGGAGCGTGCATGTGTGCGTGCGCGTTTGTGTACCTCTCCATTGATTTGTGTGTATACACACATGTGAACAACACATTTCTTTCATTACCATTGGCCATTTAAAAGAGGAAATTAATCTAGCACGTATGCAAACAGTCACAAGGCAAATTTGCCGTGTTTATTGTGGCTGGTAATCAATCTCAGATCTGGCGCCAAACTGCAATTGGTGTGACTGGATGAATCGATGACCCCTTTTTGAACCTCTCCCTTTATGCAAAGTCAGACATCAAAGCAGGACACACAGAAATAAGGCTTTATGGGTTATGTAGTCCAGACAATGGGACAGCATGACAGGGTATGTAAAATAAATGTTGACTCTGTGATTCTACGTGGTGCAGAATCTCATAACTTGTTCTGTGCTGGTTGACACCTACGTAACTGAAAGCGGGTCACTCAAACACAATGCTTTGTTGCCATTTTGTTGCCATGTATATGACAAACTACGAATTTGAACAATATCCATTAACAATAAGATAATACGTAATAATAAGAACAATGCTAATATTTACAACATAGCAACTAACATAATGTTAATAATTTCTCTTTTTTTCTCTCTCTCTTTGCTCAACTGTGTCTAAAAGACAAAGACAATAAAGGCAGTGTATTAACATGTAAAGATCCAACATTTGTTTTTTTGTCACTCATGCGCCAAGCCCTAAAGACACACCACGTGTGTGTGTATGTGTGTGTCTGTGTGTGCATGTGTGTGTGTGTGTGTGTGCGTGTGCTTGTGTGTGTGTGCGCCTGACACGCGTTGTCTCTCCTTTCTCCAGTGAGAGACATGTGTGAGTTCTTGCATGCCAGTGTCCCGGGCGGGGCCTACAGGACTGAGCAGGGTAAGAAACCATCTCCTGGCCCCCACACGCGCTCACTTCTCATGCGATGCCAATTTATATAAGTTTTACATAACCAGGCAAGGCCACTGACAGCACACTTTCCCTTCCACCTAGGCCGGTGAGATATACAGAATACAGAAAGGATCTTGAGATCCAGTTGAGATCCAGGTTTAATGTGTGCATAAGGCACTGAGTGGAAGATCTTGACATAGCTGCTGTACCTAGAATTATGTACGCCAAGCAAGTTTGGTGAGAAAATCTCAGCTCAGAGAGTTCTTCTATCCAAACACATCTCTCTGAAACAGATATGTCATTTTAGAAAAAATATATATTTTCATTGATACCATATCTGTATGGTCATAGGAAATATGGTGTTTGATGGTTTTCTCTGGGCTCAGATTGGCTAGGTACTGTGCTCCGCAGACAATGTGAGAATGCTTTTGTTGATACAAATCTTGCTCTGGAATAAATCAATTGCAGTTTGATGCACCTGCAGTTTGATGCACCGCTGATGGTAACATGGCTGGCTTTCTCTTTGAATGCAACTAGCTTTATAGTGTCAGAGAACCACTGAGCCAGGTGTTCGAGCCTATCCTCGACCGCGTTATTAACATGGCTATGTGTATTCTACAGCTGATTTCATCCTGACCTGGTCAGTTTGATTGTGTTTGGTCAATACAGTGCACGTTTACGGATAAAAAGGAGTCACCCTTGTGTACACCCTGCTGAGTTACACAGCAGTTAAAAAATTTTTTTCCCCCTTAACGCTACAGTTAAAAAACAGCCTTGGGTTTGGCTGTTAACCGCCATCTGGAACGCATCAGATGCTCGATTCCTCCGGGGAGGCAAACAGCAGCTCTGTGTGTCCTCAGTAAAATAGCAGAAAAAAAGGCCATTGATTATAATTCATCGTAGTCACTCCTTAAACATTCTGGTTTTTTGAGTTTCAGACATATTTTCCCTCTGTCTCGCTAAGTTATTGTACCGCCTCTCAACTGTCGACAGTCGGTCTAAAAATATCTTTGAGAAATATGATATTTGTCAGGGTATAAAGACATTTCCTGCACACCAAACCCGAAGGGCAGATACAGTTCATGCCTGTAAATATCCATATGAAAGAGACAGAGAGAGAGAGAGAAAGAGAGAGAGAGACAGAGAGAGACAGAGAGAAAGAGAGAGAGAGAGAAAGAGAGAGAGAAAGAGAGAGAGAGAGAGAGAGAGAGTGTACCATATGTATTTCATGCCAATAAAGCACATTAAATTGAAAAGAAAATTGAGAGAGAGAGAGAGAGAGAGTAGTACAGACTATGAGCCTGTACAGGCAGCTGCATTTTAGAAAAGACTTCTTAAACTTGTCTCAGGCTGTTTAGCAGATTATTGGTAATGTACTCAGCATAGACGGGTGGTATCAGTCCAAAATATGTTTAACCAGATAACTGCTTTTAATCGGGTCTTATTCAGTTTATTTTTAAAATACCAACGTTTAAGGATCCCGAGGGGCTCAGTTGGTCCAGGCGTTCACATGCAGTCAAAGCTAAGCCTTAAAGTCACAGGTCTGAACCTTGGTTATTCATTACCTAACAAAGACGGGGAGTCCATATGAGTATCTACATTTGACCTCATCCCATAGAACTAGTGTGGGTTTGAGGTGTGTGGACTGTATCAGTGCTAACTCTCTCCTGTAGCACTGTGCGATTTGAACACGCTAACTTGAGGCTCAGTTTGGTGAATTCAGTTTGGGGAAATGATTTTTTTTCTTCCTGTAGCTACAGTGCGCTACATAGAACACACACCTTTCACAGGTGACTGTGATTCTGAATGAAAATGACACCGCCTGTGTTTTTGTGCGTTGCTACGCGGGAAGTGCTCAAAACATAACATATTCATGGAAAATGTGTGTACTCAGGGCAGGTCCAATTATAGGTGAGCTTTACGTTTGATTTTGACCTTTAGCAGAACTGTTTTGTTTGGAAGAAGACAGTTGTGTGGGCAGAATAACAATGGGCAGTTCTCTCTGAATGGAAACAGAGTCACGGGCTGTGACTAAGGGGTGGGACTGCGGAGTGTCAACACCAGACTCAACAGTCATTTCATTACTCGCTGAGCAGACCTCATTATCTCGTGTCTTAACTAGATGAGCCACCCAGCGCCGTCCGGTTCACTGCTCATTGACGTTAATGATATCATTGCTCCATCCTGGTGTTTTCAAAAGTTTCCACAACTTTCTGTTTCTTATTCCCATAATCCCCCGCAAGGCGCTTAGAACAATAGAGTGACACCACCAAACCTGGGACAGTTGCGGTCAGCCATTCTTCAACATCAACGATGGCAGCGCTCCACCTTCGGAATTTGAACCTGCAACCTCCTGGCTCCATTCCCACAACCCCCCACGGCACGCGCCTGAGAGACTAGCTTTACAGTGCCACCGTTAAGGCCCGGGACCGCTACTGAGCAGTTTCTGTCTGGTCCCGAGAGCGAGCCGCGTTTGCCACCGCTAATGACATCATCATCCAGCGGCGGCCCACGCTTCCAGCTGTCTGCTGCTGGGGCTCGGGGGGGTGGGCTTTAATTAGGGAAAAATGAGGGAAGGGGTAGAGAGGGCAGAAGCCGACACTGGTCCAGTGGAAAGAGTGGGCTCCAGTGTGAAGGTGCCTGAGGCAGTCTGATGCTGTCTGCAGAGGGACTCGCGCTCTGAGGTTCCAGTGGGCCTGCTGATCAGCTACATTCTGGAACTTTCTCCACTATGACCACTTCTCTGGGTATGTGAAATCCTCTGCGTTTGGGGAGCAGTAGGAATGAGGGGGGTAATGAGATCACAGAGGTCTGCTGTGTGTGTGTGTGTGTGTGTGTGTGTAAAAAAAACCTGCTTTAAGATTTTCTCTATCCTAGCTTTCATAGAAGGGGGTGATATGTGATCCCCGTCAGGGAAAAGTGTTTGGAGATTATTTTCGTTTTAAGGCCAGAGGCCCATCGGAACAAAGCGCGGGGGCCTGGAGTCAGTGGCGGTCCCTCTGGGGAACTATGTGGGTGACGCTTTCGTTGTTTGGGCTGGTTTATACATCGAGGGGAAAGACAATGACTTACAGTTTCCAGCACTGTTTGGCAGGGACATTCAGAAGAAGAAAGAAAAAATAGTGTTTCGCTGCGTTTTGTTTGTTTGTGTGAATTACAGCAGCCGCCTGACCTGCCTTCATCTCAGATGTGGAGCTCACCTTTAATGTGCGTTCAGAAAGGATTTTGTACTTGGCTTTTCTCTCTTTCTTCTCTTGGCGGCGGTGTTAGGTTCATTTATGACTCACTCGTGCTCTTCTCTCCAGGAGATGTGTTCCTCGCATGAGACAAACGCTGAACTGTTTTCAGAATGTTTTCAGGCATTTTTTTAATCACGCGCAAAATGAAAAAAAAACGTTGACTCTGCTAGAATGGGGTTTGAGGGGGAAGCAGCTCGCATGTGGCAAGTGTCCTGAAAAGTTCAGAAATCCTAAACTCATTTTTGGTGTCCCATTGCTGTCCAGAAAGGAAAACGGCCCCTATCCCATCTGGGAACTCTGCTGTATCAGGTCACAGCAACTGCGTGATTACATTCTTCACATTGATTCGTTCAGTTTGATAGGTATTGGATTTGATAAGTTTGCCAAAGTTTTGGCAGTATTGTACGGTCATGTGTAGGCTGTCCTGAAGTGGACATCATTAAACCCTAAAATAATATATAAAGCAATTATATGAAACAAATATACAAAACAAAATACAATAATGTGCCTTTTCACATAATTACTACAGATGGAAAGAAATACACTTTTAAGTGTCACAAATTCCCTATGACACACAATTGGAAACATAGACTGGAAGTGGGTCAAAACTGATCAACTTGTCCAAAGAAGCTTGTGTTTGTGTGTGTGTGCGTGTGCGTTAAGGCTATGAGTATGGTGAATATGTGTGAATGTTTCTGTTCATGGGATTATGTGTACGTGTGGGTGCATGCCTACGTACATATACGCATTTTTTGTCTAGAAACATTGGTTTTAGGGGGGTAGGGAGTTTTTTTTAAAGAAATGTGCAATAGAGAGAATGCTTTAAAACAGTGTTGGCGTTCCACATGTGCGGATTGAGCCGTGCCACATGTTGATGTAATCAGGGTTTTTGGGTTCCCCCCTCTCCCTCCGTGCGCTCATTAAGGCTGATCTCCTTGGCAGGCCTGCGTGGCAGCCACAACCATCTGGAATGCGTTGCGCACACATGCGGTATTTTAGGAGCACCAGCGGGCAGAATTGGACAGTTGGCCATTTTTTGGAGATTTAGCATTGGGAGCAGAGAGATGCGCTCAGTTATAACCAGGGTATGAAACTAACTTTTTCACCCACGGTGGCTTGTGGATTCTAAAAAACACCAGCCATATTTAACATTTTACCAGCCACATTACCTTTTACAATATAACACAACCTGGTTGATTACTGGCCAAAGTGGCTGCTAGAATAGCAAATCTTACCAGCCACAATCAAAATTTTACCAGCATTTTTTACACCCTGGTTATGACATGTTCAGGTCATGGGCTAAAATTCCTCACAGTTCCACTGGTCTCTCTGCCACAACCACCGATGAAGCTCTCTGTCCCCTTTTCTCCTATTTCAGCATTCATTCAACTTAATTCACCTCCAATAGGAACACGTGTACTCTCTCAGAGTAAAATTTACTCTTTCAGAGTTAATTGAATTAACACTAGGCATTTTAACGTCCAGCTTTCCTATTTGAATCCCCCTTTCATTGCATTTACATTACATACATTTTTTTTTTCATATTTTATTATCCAGAGTGACTTACAAATGTGTATTCACCTGGTTATAACAGAGCCAGAGCCTTACTCTCAGACCAGTGAGAATAGATCATCACTAAAGCACTAGTGCACGTTAACCATCCTAACCAAGAACCAAGATACAAATTCAGAGCCAGCTCTATTCATTATTTTCTTAATTGTCATTTACCTGGTGAGCCAACAGGGAACTCGGTTCTCATTTGCAGTGTGGACCTGGGGAATCGATATACGGCCTGTGTCTGATCAATAGCTGCAGCTAACCCCTTCCGCAAACCCCCCCAAACTCTATTAATCCCCGTGTGCGGAGTACTTTGATGGAAGCTCTGGTAGTCTCACGCTGGAGCCGAAAGGGGAAAGTCTTTAATTAGCAGTCGCAGCTCCTGGTAAACAGTACGGGATTGTTTCCACTCTTTAAATACGGGGCTTCCTGTCTGAGCAAGGGCAGAGCCGTGGGGTAGGTGGGTGGGTGGATGGGGGAATTTTGGGGGGAAGTTACCAGGAATTTAGGAAAACAAGGCGCAGAATGACAGAGAGCATTGTTGTCTGTTGTTGTCTGTATTGAAACCCCCCTGAGGCTGGCATGAGGTTGTTTTTTACACTTCGGTGTGCGGTACAGGGGGGCTCCTCTACCTGCTGGTGTGGGACCGGACCCACCAAGGGTTTTTAAAATAAGAAACCAATATAAAACAAAACTTGATAATTACTATCTATTCATTCTAAGCTTTTTAATTAATAAAACATTTAAAACACTACAATGCGATACAAAACAATGCTGTCATGATGTGGGCCTTGAATGGCTAAAGCTTCACACTCTGCAGGTAGAACATTGCAATTCTGAACTCTTGTAATAAATGAAAATTTAACTGGGTTGAACTGAACGTGCGTTCGCACGTCGTTGCACGTTTTCACACAGAATCAAGGAACTTCAGCCACTTCCCGATGAACTCAGCCAACGTCAACCCCGCCTCCTGTCAGAGACCAGCGGGTGCCGTGTCCCCAAGTGGTCCCGTCCCACGGACAGGGAGGTAACGTCCCGTCAACCTAAAGGCAACCTTCCTCTTTCCACGTCCTGCAACTTGTTTTTTAAGCCCGTTGGATTCCTGAATTGGCGTTGTTGTTGTATCATGTTGCAAATCAATATCTTCCTTTTGGAATCCCAATAACTTGCAGGCGTTCTATGTAGTAGAAGACACTGAAGTGTGGTATATTTCTATATATACTACGTGTATAGTTTTGCAGTGTGACAGGCATGTGTTAAGATGTTTTGATGGTTATCTTGAGGTGGGGTGTGTGTGTGGAGATAGCAGGTTTGGCAGCTCATTTCCTGTGTGTGTGGCAGCTTCTCTTCAGGACAGTCCTGGCCAGAGGGGGGGTGGAGGACGTCCCAGGACTCCCGGCTGTCTCCCCCGCAATCGCACCCCGCCCCCCTGAGGAACAGCTCCCCCGGAGGGGCCCAGCGGGGCGGCTGGTACGGGTTAGAGGATCGGGACGGGCTCGGCCCCGCCTCGGTCCCGGGGCAGGGGTTGCTGTTGGCGGGGCCGCCCCTGCCGGAGAAGCGCAGAGTTTCTGAGGGCGACAGGCCGCTGAGGTCCGCGTCTCCCTGCCACAGCGGATTCTCCAGCCCTCTCAGTGGGAGCACCAGCAGTCTCCCTTTCCCCAACGCCGTGCCCGAAGCCTCGACCCACGCCCGGAACACCCCCTCACCCATCCGAGGTACAGTCCTGCCCCCTTCACCTGTACCTGCTGGGCTTTTACCTTAGGCCAGGGGTGGGCAACTCCAGTCCTGTTTCTGGATTTCAGACTAACTTCTGCCCTTAATTATTTAATTAGCCCAATCATTTACGTTAGCTGATATTTTAGCTACATTCTGCAATATGAACAGCAGCTCATGAATGTTCTTGTGCCTGTATGTATTTTAGTGCTTTATTGTGGGCTAGTCTGCGAGTGAATCTGTGTTGTTGTGTATGACTAATTCGCTGTGAGGCAGGGTGAGTGGTGACAGCAAAAACCTGTATCCACCCCGGCCCTCCAGGACTGGAGTTGCCCACCCCTGCCCAAGGCTGTGTCCGAAACAGAGCCCTATCTACTGTGTCTTGTGTACTGTGTACTAGCATACTGTGTACTGTTTACTGCATAATGTTTATCCTTCATACTATTATCAGCAAAAACCCAGAAATAAGTATATCATCCAGAGATTTAAACTGCAGTACATGTAGAGATCATTTTGCCTACTTAACAACTTTCTCATCCAGTGTACTCAACTAGCATGCACAATAGTACTCATACTTAGCAAACTTATTTAATTTAATTTAACCTTTATTTATGCAGGGAAAACCCATAAATACATACCATACTCATACTAAATGGATTCAGACAGAGCCCTAGTAGTGGGAGAGTGAGGTTTTATGAAACCAAAAAGGGTGAAGCTATCGTATGGTATCAGTGACTCACTTATTTTAACCAATCATTTAACCAAACCTTTTATTTGTTGCCGATTGACAGCTCAATACTGACATTTTGTAAATATTTTTTGTATCTTCTGTAACTTGCTTTGTGTGAATTTTCTGAATATTTGTGTGAATAAAGGAGAATAATGTAATTTTGTTTTTAGATCTGCTTGATGGTAAGCTGGCAACAGTGAAGTTTGTACAGGACACCTCAAAATTTTGGTACAAGCCAGACATCTCAAGGGACCAGGGTAAATATTATTGTGTGTCTTTCCACAGATCACATCATTACAAAAATATCTTCACCGTTTAACTGCTATTTCAGACAGAATTGTCTTTTAAGATCAATATAGTTGCCGGTTGCTTACGTTGCACTGAACATAAATATGTCATTTGATGTTAATTATTAATATTTATTTGTGTAAAGACATTACTGGAAAAGTTCAGAATGCAATAAATCCCATTTCAATCTTGGATGAAGGCTTTTGGTAAAGACAATGGAAAGTAATGATTACTTACACTCTGGCCTCTCCCAACTTCCCCAGCCATCGCCGCCCTGAAGGACAAAGAGCCGGGATCATTCATCATTCGGGACAGTCACTCGTTCCGTGGAGCCTATGGGCTGGCCATGAAGGTGGCCATGCCTCCTCTATCTGCTCTACAACAGAGCAAGAAAGGTGGGTGTACTCTTCTGGGGGGGCTGGGGTGATGCTTTCAAAATGTTCTCTCTCAGTGTCTCCAATGTGTCAGCTGAGAATTGGAGGAGTTGATATTAAAACCCTCTGTTCTCCCTCTCGAACCCACCGAATAATGTTGAAGTGCAGCTTTCGTAACTGAAAACTGATAGCGCCCCCTTTGTCTTGGAGGGCAACCTGTTTTGGATCACCTATCTGGGGCACATACTGTATGAGTCATTTTGTGAAGGGACAAAGGCAGTGCTATTATATCCCCTGAAAACCTGGAGACAGCTTGGACTTATAAATAACTATGTGTGTTTACCTTCTGTGTGTCTTCTCCTTAATTTAGCAGACTGTGTTCTTAGCGGACTGCATGCAAAGGGAATCTGGGAAAGGTCGGAGGTCGTGGTCATTTTCTCTGCTGTGACCCATAATGTTGTGGTCCTATTGTGTCTTTTTCCCTCTCTGGCTCGGATAGGTGGAGACCTGTCCAATGAGCTGGTTAGACACTTCCTGATTGAGTGCACACCAAAAGGAGTGAGGCTGAAAGGGTGTCCCAATGAGCCCTACTTCGGTAAGTATGTGTGTGTGTGTGTGTGTGTGTGTGTGTGTGTGTGTGTGTGTGTGTGTGTGTGTGTCTGCATGCATGCATGCATGTGCGTGCGTGTTTGTGGGTGTGTTTGTGTGTGTATGTATAGGGAAGGGGGAGTTAGGTCTTACTTCAGAAGCCTCAAAATGTTTACTCACACCAGGGTGAACAGGGGTACATTAAAGAGGTGTTTCTCAGGGACCCACTGTGTATGCTGTTTTTTGTCAAAGCAATTAAGCTTGTTGAAAAGTTCCACCATAATTTTGCGGTAAAACGTATTTCAACACAATGCAGGTTTGGCTTGGTGCCATTTGCTGTCTGTAAACTCTACTCATTTTACACAGATGGTTTCAGGTGGGTTTCCACACTCTCAGCAAATTGGACCCAACTGATTTCACCATCATCATCAGTTGCAATTGAATCGATTAAAAATGGAACCTCTTTCAATTGGAATTATTGCCATATAGTACGTACGGAACAGTAAAGAAAAGCATAAGTTGGTCTGGGTGATTGAGTTTCCTGAGACATTTATTTTTTAGGACTTACGTAGCTATTTCTGGCATAATGTGGCTTTAAGAGGGTAAATCGTCCTTAAATAGACTGCAAAAGTGTCTAATTAAAAACAATTAGCAGCTCATTACAATACAGAGCTTGTTATTATAGTTGGAACAAACCCAGCATGCACAGTGGGTCCCTGGGTTGAGAAACAGTACATTACAGTATTGTGAAGTTGCAATAGGAATTTAATGTGGACTGTATATCCCCAATGGTGTAGAAGTTGGCCACCTTGTGGACATGACATGCATTGTATTTTGTTATTGCCCTGTGAAGCTATAAGGGTTTAAAATAATTGCTCTTCAAGTTTAAATACATTCAGTAGAATGCATGGATGTTGGATTTATAGTTAAGTAATTAATAGGTTAATGAATAAATAATAGATAAAGATTATCTTAATATAGTTTTGCGCATCATAATGGCTTGTTTTATTTAAGTATAAACTACTCCAATACATAGGCGCGGGAAGATGTTTTGAAGTCAGGGTGCTGAAAATCTAAATGACAAATGTACATGCCTGTTTGCAGTTATATTTGCCTATAAAATCGCTGTGTGTGTGTGTGTGTGTGTGTGTGTGTGTGTGTGTGTGTGTGTGTGTGTGTGTGACTCTGTTGCAGGCAGCCTCACAGCCTTGGTTTGTCAGCATTCAATCACTCCACTAGCCCTGCCCTGCAAGCTCATCATACCAAATACAGGTATCCATCATCATCATCATCATCATCATCATCATCATCATCATCATCATTACATTTTCCGTTAAGCAGATGCTCATATCCACAGCGTCTTACATCGATTACATTTTTACACAATATCCATTTTCACAACTGGATATTTTACTGAGGAAATTCAGGCTTCAAGTACCGTTGCTCAAGGGTACAACAGCAGTGTCTTACCTGGCAATCCCCAGGAAGGAACTGAACCCACGACCTCTTGAGTCACAAGCGCAGGTCCCCTGACCCCCTGTTGTGTTCTAAGTGCTGTTTTCTCTCCTGCTGTTCAGATCCACTGGAGGTCCTGAGGGAGACACCTTCTCTATCCGTCTCCAACTCCGCAGCTGAACTGCTCAAGCAGGGAGCCGGTACGCCCCGCCCTGCCCCGCCCTGCCCTGCCCCGCCCTGCCCCGCCCTGCCCAATCTACCTCACCCTGCCCCGCCCCGCCCTCCGGAACTTTACATTACATTATATTTCTGCATATAGCAGACAGTTTTATCAAGAGTGAATTCACAGATTACCGTTGTTTTGATGTGATGTCAAGATAGCCAAGAAAACATATTACTGGGAGGAAACAGAGAGAAGCTCCTCAGAGCTGGTCACACAGTACATTAATATGAACCAGTAGGACAATGTAGATACTGATTCTTTCTGATACCACAGGTATTACTACAGAATAACAAAATGGTTGACTCTTTGCAACATTCTAACTTCAGGCATCTTCTGAAAATTACAATACAGTTTCAATGGCCATAGAGTTACGGAAAACTCCTGTTACTTACCAAAGCATCCTGTTATTAAGAATAATACAATATTAAATTAACATAAGAGCCTATGATCTGGTTACCCTATTGTAATATCTGTGGTAATACCCACAGGGAGCCTGGAAGTTTAGCCAGAAAATACCACCAGTCACTATTGGCAGTATTATTTTCATTATCACCAAAGTATACCGTGATTGGTGGAGCTCTTCACTATTTGCTATGTGTCATGTGATGTCTTCCCTGTCTGATCCCTATTGTACTACCCCCTGGTTAGTGAAAATCCCCTGTAAAACTTTGCATCTCCTCCCTGTTTCTCAGCCTGTAATGTGTGGTTTCTGGGCTCCATGGATATGGAGTCACTGACAGGCCATCAGGCCATACAAAAGGCCACTAGTATGACCCTGGACATGGACCCGCCCCCGACCTCCACGGTGGTCCACTTCAAAGTGTCAGCTCAGGGGATCACGCTCACTGACAACCAGAGGAAGTAAGCCCCGCCCCCCTCTGCATAGATCCTTTGACATCACTCGTGTACATACATGTATCTGTATCAGGTCTGCGTAAAATGCTTATTAGAAACGGGTAGAAATGTTCCTGCACATCCCTGATCATTTTATCCAACGTGTTACTCACAAAAAAAAAAATAAAAAATCACATGGAAGGCGAATTCTGCTTTGAATATTTGTGAGAATTGATAATTATTTTAAAATTGTATATAATGATCAGGATTTTTACTGGTCCCCAAAGGGAAGGAAGGATTTGCTTCGATATGTTACTTAAAATGAAGGACAGAGCTATTTGTGATTAGGTTGAATTTGCCCCCTCACTGTCTAAGTCTGTGGATTCAGCAGTGAGCGGGTCATCCCAAACCGCCATTGGCTCAGATCCGGCCTGCATTCATAAAGTGTTTCATAGTAAAGAGTGAACTAGGATCAGGGTTCCCCTGATATTTTATCCCTATCCCTTGTCATCTGAACGGCAAAACACCCTACTCTGAGATACTTTAGGAATATGGCCCCATGTCATGCAAATATTCATATTAAAATCTAAAACTTGTTATAGGCTGTTCTTCAGGAGGCACTATGCTGTCAGCACCGTGATATTCTGTGCCTTGGACCCCCAAGAAAGGAAGTAAGTGAAACATTGTATATAAAATAACTGTGAGATGTAACAGCTGAAACAGAGTTGAACCTTGACTCTATCTTTTTCTCTACATAGACTTCATAGTGAGCTTTGATAGTAGTATACAGTAGTAAATCAATTTGAGGGGAAAGGAAACTGAATAGACCGAACAGAAGCCATTGTGTCATATAACAACCTCTAGATAATGATTTTCTTGTTTTTTTTTCAATTAGGTGGATGAGAAATAGCATCTGCTCAGCAAAGTAGGTCGAATGGTTTTTGTGTGGAGACTGTGAATGGCAGCGTTAGCCTTTGAATTTTACAATGAGCCCTTAACGATCACTTGTCTTCACTCCTGTCCAGGATTTTCGGCTTCGTCGCACGCAAGTCAGGCACCGCCATGGAGAACGCGTGCCACCTATTCGCCGAGCACGACCCCGAGCAGCCTGCCAGCGCCATCGTAAACTTTGTCTCCAAGGTGATGATCGGCTCCCACAAGAGCAAATAGACCCTTATCGCCCTCTACTGGTGTAAACCGCAGCGTCTGCAAGAGCCTGTTTGGAGCCGCTGCAAAGCAACGGGTCGTATTGTGACAGTGCCGTGACGATGCCAGGCGGGAAAAAAGATGGTGGACCATGATGGCAAATTGGCCAAACTGAATTCTGTTGTCATGACGAAACTAATACTTTTCATGGGAGATGGTGGAATGAAAGCTGAAAATATGCTTTTTTTTTCATATTAAAAAAAACAAACCACTTTCTTCAAAACGTCGTGGTGTTCTGCATTCTTAAAACACAGCTCAGCATGCAAGAAAAGTCAAACTCGCCCAACATCGGCCAAAAAAGGTGCCTTTCCCCTACCGTTAGCCAAACCAGCCCACGGTACTGAATAGTTCCCTGTATTCAGAAAAGGTTCAGAAAAAAACATCAGATTAGATTTTTGTGGTGTAGCCATGGATTCAGGACTAATGGCAGTCATTTTACATTTATATTTAAGCCTCAGTCTAAAATGAATTATGAGCAAAACCGTATATGCTATTTTATCAGCTTATTGTATACTTTAATATTTTGAAGGTATCCCATTGTACAATAAGCATGTTGTTTTCAACCTTCATAAAACATAATTTTATTATTAAATTGTGGTTTCATGTGGTATTAAATACTGTTCTTTGTATTTAGTTGTCATTTCAAACTTGTTTTAAATTTTCTAGTATTTCTATCAAATATTGTGTATTTCATTGCATTGTCACAGATGATTACATACTGAAAAAAGACACAACATAACATGCTGCCTTATGTACATATCTGAAAGTCGCTGTGCCTTTTTTGATTGAATACTTCATCTTGTTGTATTTACTGTTGCGCTACACAAGATAATACAAAACAGTTTATTTTGTTATGCTTTTCAAATGTTCCGTGGAAATGTGTGTGAAAGGATGCATAATGTCACAATTATTGCATTAAAACATTTAGAGAGTATATTATATTTGTATGGATACACACGTATGTAATTGTCAGGAATATTTTTGTATTTACATGACAACTATTTTTTACATTTTTACAAAATATTAATATATTTTATAACTACGGTACATTCAATTGTTTAAATAGCAGATCTACATATGGCGTATATTGTATATTCATATAGAGGAGTCATGCACAGTTACACATTCACATACTGTGTGTGTTATGTTTGCTGGCTCAACAACTGCTATGGGATCTTAAGTGTTTTCCTGTTGTCACAATAGCATTATTGTGTATTTCAGTGTTAAACATATGTGTCCTCTTGCTCAAATTTCCTAAAATATTTTAAAGGAAACCTAGCTTGAGGCGACGGCTCCAAAGGCTTCCGAATGTGACGTCACCTCAGTCACCGTCATCATTAATGTAATGTTCTTGGTCATCGCTATATTTCAGCGCGCAAGCTTGGAGAGGTTTTATTAAAACAATGACCGGGCCATGTTTAATTGTGAGTAGCCTACCGTTCATGTTATGCTGTTTATAGTCATTTTCATATAGTGTATCGTGATATTCCTACCTGTTAAAATTTAATAATTTTTTCCCGCCACTGTATAAATGTATAATGCCTTGTATTCGGTACCTCGAGCATACCAGCTATTTTAAGGACAATAAAACAACATTTTGCGAAATTTTCTATTTATTCATTGTTTCCCCACATATCACAAAACAGTGATATAGCCTGCGTATAAGGTTTCAAATCTGTTCTAACACTTGTTCGTGGCTTTACGCTTCAGAAATACTAACATTGGTCTTTATGTAAACCGCATCGGTACAGAAAATGACTTCCACATAATTAAAATCCATGCACGTAATGTTATAGTGAATTTCTCAAGCCGATGTTAACGTCTATGTATGGTGACATGACCAGTTGTGACCGACAGATGGCGCTCTTCAACCAAAATAAAGAAAAGGACTTGAATCGTGTTTTCAGCTTGGTTTTCTGCCCTTGCGTCTCCTGAAATATACTTTTGCTGTTTGAGGAATTGAAACACTTCGACCACTTAACTGTCTTAAAACTGGAACATCTGCTCCTTTTTATCAAGATTCCGAAAATGCAAAAAATATCTGGTTACTTAAATGTATGAATATTTCACTGAATGTATAAAACATTTAGCTAAATGTGCCAAACATTACGAAATGTTCTGTGGATTTAGTTAAATATTTAATTAAGCCTCATTTAGGAGTGACGATACAATGAAGAAGAAATAAAAACACCTTTTGACCCAGATATGCGTCAAATTCTTATTTTCGCAATACAGTTTGACAGTCTATGACTTCACACAAAAAGTTTCCGCAGAGCAAAACCTATAATTTAACGCTGAGGAATGTATATGCGTGTCTGTTTATAAGATCTGTGATTTTATAAATACAGAACATAAAACCAAATCCTGGGGCTGAATGTGTGTCCAGTAGTAAGAACATTCTTCAAGGTACTAGAATTGTAGGGACGGACTACTTTGGTGGCAGAGAGAAAGACAACATAAGATAACATAGGCGAGTGATGAATATGCTGAAGAGCTAACAGCAGCATTGCTTGGGGACCTGTGCACACAGACACACACACACACACACACACACACACACACACACACACACAAACACACACACACACACACACACACACACACACCTCAGCTTAGCGCTAATAAAACACCTGCAGATCCCTGCTGCCCTGAGGGCATGTCCGTGCATGCTTGCTTTGAGCCACAGTGGATGAGACACAAGCTGGCCTTCTGCAGATGCTTGCTTTGAGCCGCAGTGGATGAGACACAAGCTGGCCTTCTGCAGATGCTTGCTTTGAGCCGCAGTGGATGAGACACAAGCTGGCCTTCTGCAGATGCTTGCTTTGAGCCGCAGTGGATGAGACACAAGCTGGCCTTCTGCAGATGCTTGCTTTGAGCCGCAGTGGATGAGACACAAGCTGGCCTTCTGCAGATGCTTGCTTTGAGCCGCAGTGGATGAGACACAAGCTGGCCTTCTGCAGATGCTTGCTTTGAGCCGCAGTGGATGAGACACAAGCTGGCTGTCTGCAGATGGCGAGTGGTGAGAATCCCCGGGGGGCAGAGAGGAAGGAAGTTAGGGCTCAGGGCACTGTGGGGGGGACCTATTCCTCTTTAATGAGCCTGGACATCTGGACGGGACTGGGGGTGGGGAACTCCAGGGGTGGGGGGAAATTATCCGTACGGAGGACCTGCTTTATTTCTGGGACCTGATTAGAGGGGACAATGATGTGTGTTTAAGTTATGATTTGGTGTGAACTTATGTAAAAAGAAGGCGCAGAGCACTGGAGCTATTTCATCCCTACTCACTGACACTGGTTCCATATCTTTACATTACACATTGAGTAAGACAGCCTGCAAGAGATGTTTGTTGTGTGTCTGCGTATGTGTGTGTGTGTGTGTGTCCATGCTGTGGGTGCGTGAGCATGTGTGTCTGTGTGTGCACATGTGTGTGTGTGTGTGTGTGTGTGTGTGGGCGTATGTGTTTGTGTGTGTGTCTGTGTGTGTGTGTCTGGGCATGTGTTGTGTGGGTGTGTATGTCTGAGCGTATGTGTCTGGGTGTGTGTGTGTGTGTGTGTTGTGTGGGTGTGTATGTCTGAGCGTATGTGTCTGGGTGTGTGTGCATGTCTGAGTGTATGTGTCTGGGTGTCTCTGTGTGTGTGTGTCTGGGTGTGTGTGTGTGTGTGTGTGTGTGTGTGTGTGTGTGTGTGTGTGTGTGTCTGGGTGTGTGTGTGTGTATGTTACAGTCTCCTACACAGAGCTCAGCTTAGGCCACCCCAGCAGGGTGACAGTAGACAGGGACAGACAGGGAGGTTCGCACACTCTAGTTACCCACAGGTTCAGGCCAGGCCAATCAGCCACCGTTCTTTTCATCTTCTATATTTAACTCCCGTTCATTTGTTTCTTCTGTTCTGAGACAGACAATAGTCCCTCTGATCTCTAATGAGAGGCGGTCCGTTTTTTCCCATGTTCCTTTCTTGGAAATCGCTTATTAAAGCCATCCTGTACAGTGCGTTCCGAATGCAGAAAACCGCTTCTCCCTGTTCTTCCTGACGGTCACCTCACAGCCCCGCTCAGCAGGCAAGACACCGTCCATTTACAGACACAAAACAGAAAACAGTAAAGTCTACCGACAAAAATAAAAATTTAACCCTGCTTGCATTCACCCTGCTGTGCCTATTCAACACACATGAAAATGAAATATATTGAAAATTAAATTTATTGTCAAGATCAGAAGAGATATTTTACAATATTCAGTTGTATGCAAATGTTTGGATGCCCCTGGTCAAAGTGTTACAATGAATCTCTTCTGGCAACCCAAGAAGGCAACCCGACGTCTCCATGGTACAAAACTAAACATGACATCTTTCTGCAGATTTTAATGCATGATGGCCATTTGCATTTATTACAGATTAAAAATAATAAACTAAAGTGAACATGGCGAAAAGTGTGGGCACCCTACCAGGTACATTCTCTCCGTACTTAGTAACACTTCCTTTGGCAAATCTCTAACAGCTTTCTAACATTTCTATTTCTTTCAGTCTTTCTATTCTTGCCTTTTGGATGTTATTACTATCTGTGCATGTAACTAATGACACATTAGTTCTTAATTTTGTTGCATCTGAGTAAAATGTATTATTCTCAATGACCTAAGGGTCAAGGTCATTTCTATGGCAGGCTATTTTCAGTCCACTGGGTTCCAGTTGATTAATATTCACTAATAGCTCTTCAGGCATTTGAACACAGCTCTTCTGTGTTTAAATGCCTGTACTTTCTTCAAATGCCTGTACTCTACTCTTCTGTGTTCAAATGCCTGCACTCTCTTCAAATGCCTGTGCTCTGCTTTTCTGTGTTCAAATGCCTGCACTGTTCTTTTCTTGTGTGTTCAAACATCTGCACTATTTTCTAATGTGTTCAAATGCCTGCATTCTTTTATTGTGTCTTCAAATGCCTGCACTCTCTCATTGTGTGTTCAAATGCCTGCACTCTCTCATTGTGTGTTCAAATGCTTGAACTCTCTCATTGTGTGTTCAAATGCTTGAACTCTCTCGTTGTGTGTTCAAAAGCCTGCACTCTCTTCTTGTGTATTCAAACGCCAGTGGCACTCGTTTATAAAAAGTACTTTAGATCAAATTTGATATTAGGTGTGGCGTATGTAAATCACGACAAAGTAGTGATTTATAAAATTTCAATGTGGCTTCATTTGACCGTGGAAACGGTCGTAGCTCCACGTCAGGTCTTCACTTGACATACGCACATTACCTGCTGGTTATGCTGAAGTATTGCAGGCTTGAGAGCCGCACGTAAACGCTCATTGTTCATTCTATTAGATTTCTATTAAATGTATGTGACCAGTTACCCTGAAGCCCCACAGAAAGCGGTGAAATCTCCCGGCATCTCCCTCGCCTCTCACAATTGGTCGCTTGTGGGCGTGTGTTCTATTTTTAAAACACCGTGGGCCACATGTATAAACAGTGCTGAGCAGAAAAATGCCCTCAGAAAGCCGTGTAAGCGAGTTTCAGATGTATAATATAACACGTGCTGTGAAAATCTGCGTACCTCTGCACACGATGGACACCATACGTACGCAATGTTTGTAGTCCGTGTGATATGGCGACACCGTGACAGAAAGGCAGAGGTAGAAAATGCAAAACTTTTTTTAAGCAGATTTCTGACTTTCACCCTGAGCATTGTTTTACACATTTTTTTACTCAGAGTATTATACATGTGGCCCCGTGTTTGTTAAATTATATCGATCGGATTCAATTGGAAATCCCCACACAGCAATAATTAACAACAATTTTCCATGACAGAACTAGAAGTAGGAAAAAAACTTTTAAAAAGGGGAACATATAAGTTGGATCTTTAATTTAGCCCCAGGGCACAGAGCTCATTCACGTGCGTTCAATTTGAAGTTCATTTGATATTTATAGACGTAAGTACGTACGACAGACGTACGCTATTTTAACCCTTGTGTGGTGTTCAGGTTTTTGTTATTCCCCCAGTGTTCGCGGATCTGATGGACCCACAACATTATTGGGTTTTTAAAACAATAAAGCCATAACAATGTATGTAAAGATATCTTAATCTTTATATGACTTTATATGTCTTTTTTTTGTTAGTAAACATTGAAAATGGGTCTCACAGACTCGAACACCAGACAAGGGTTAAACAAGCGCATTTTATAAATAATGCATCCATTTAAAGAAATGTGCTTATGTTAAAATTAAAGACGACGTCAAAGTACTTTTATATATTTTATTTTATAAACGAGGCCCCTGCACTCTCTCAGGCAGGTATATTCTAAGGTGTGTGTTCTGAGCCCTTGGCCCTGCTCTGAGGCTTAAGGCTTAGCGAGGGCCTACGTGCACTGAGGGGTGTAGGCTGTGAGACACTTGCAGTGAGAATGCTGAGTAAACCCGACTGCCCTCGGGGCAAGGCGCAGATGATCCTCTGAAAAATGCACTGTTGCACACCTGCATGAAACCGCGCACATTCCTGGCTCTCTGTGGGCGGGGCTGCGGCTGGGACGGGACCGTGGGGGCAGAACAGTAGAGGAGTCGGGAGGAAGCGGTACCGCGTAAAAGATTAGCAGCTATGCCCATTGTATGAATGGCGGCTGCTTCCGGTTATGCCTCACTGGCCCCGCCCACCAAACAGGAGCAAACGCATCTCAATTGCTGTCGTAGAGCATCTCAAACAGTTTAGAGGAAATGTACAGCGCTCCATCTTGAAATGTAGCGAAAGACAGAAAAAAATTTCCATTCTGAATATACCCCTGATGAAGAAATATCAGTGCAGTTTGTGAGGAAGGGATCCAATCAGAAGCTAAACTGGTGTGAAAAAAGCTAATTCCAAGCTAATATACAATCCACATGCCCTGCTGACCAAATGGCATGAGCCATGGCTACAACCATAGATATAAAACCATAGATGTGACATATCATGTAATGTAATACTAATTTGGAATTCTGAAATGGAACAATTTGGCAGCCATCTTACCTGGGTACAGCTATAATAGGAACCTATGGCAAAGTGTCGTGTACTTTCTAACCCACTGTGATGTCATAATCGGGTCTCAGGAGCCAGATAGCTGATGATTGGCTCATAGATATAAAACCATGGTTACTGGCCACCACCTTACCTGGGTATGGTCTCAAAAATTGTGCCACTAACTATGACATATGTCACCTCTATGGTTATATATCTATGGCTACAACAGTATGAATTACAGCCCTGATAGATGGAAAAATTGTAAAAGTGAGTAGAGTGGAGGTGAAGGCAGTGCTGGTTTGTCCTGCATAGCCAGAGGTCAGCAGAGCAGGATGGACCGCAGTAGCCACGAGTCCCATCTTAGCCTGTGCGTCACAAGAGATCTGTACAGATTAGCGCTGCCTGTAACCCATATGGAATGCGCTATTGTTCTCTGGTTTCACAAATGTCGTAGCTATTACCTCACCTCTCTGAATCTCACCAAACATTCCCCCGGCATGACTGGTGCTCCATCCCATTCACTAACCATTCTGTTACACCAGATTCAACCGAGGTCGTGATTTAAGACCACAATTATTCAGTTAGATGAATCAGGTGTTTTTGTGCAGGGCTGGACCAACAGCCTTTACCTATACCAGCCTTTCTCAGTCAAGCCAGCCTCAAACCCTGATGTCTAGTCTCAAACAGGAACAAATCATCTTACAGCTGTGTGTGCAGTATCCATGCACTGCAGCTGAAGATTATGCAGGAGAGCCGCAGGGTCTGCTGTTTGTAATTGTTACTCAACACTTAATCGATCAATTAAAGCAGTTTGTTGCACAATTAGCTCACCGCCTGCTATCGTTCTTCTGTGCTGGTTGTTGTTTTCAAGGTAAAAACTAAAACCAGCAGAGCCCGCAGCCCTCCAGGATCAGGGTTGGGGAGCTGTGCTTCGGGGCTGTTCACTGTTACATGTGGTGTTTACACAGCCCTTTCAGAACTGTTAATTTATTAAATAAAACATATATTAGGAACGTCAGAAAAGATATCGCAACACTCAGTAGTACTATGTAGTCGAAGAATGTACATTAGTTCTGCTTTCGGGTATTGCAATGTTTAAAAAGATATTTTGCTGAGGAAAATACATTTTACGTTTTTTTATGAAATATATATAAATACAGCAGCCTATTTAGCAGTATAGCTTCAATAAATGAAGATTATTTTAGTTGCTATGACAGTGTGAGTAGAAACAACCCCTGTCCCTCAGACAGTATGTGTGGGAAGTGTCATTCTGTGACACGGGAGCAAAACAAAGACTGCGGGTGAAAACATCGTTCCCTAATTAACTGTGAAGAGCGCTGGGTGTTTCTGATTGGTCATTAAAAAGATCTGAAAATAGAAATTTGGGAAACGATGAATTCAAAGCCTGCCGGAGCTTCTGCATGTCAGCCAATCCCCTCAACCAGCACTGTTCGAGAGCACAGACGTCGTTGCAAACACAACTGACCCCGTTTAAGACTTCCTGTTACAGGTTAGATTCAGTGTACGCCAAAGCCTACAGATACAGATATAACACAAAATCGGATTTATTTATGCTGAAGTTTGTTTAGCAGTTGAGAAGATGAAATTACCCATCAGGCCTCTTTTGGCAAAATTTTTGCTTCTAACTTCGAGGAAATCTGTGAGACCCGATCAGGAGTGGGCAGTTTTTAAATACATACGTTTGAGATATGGATTTTCTTGAATATATTTCACATTTAAAACAGGTCACTTGTCACTTTTTTTGTATGGTTTATACATAACCACGTCTCGATCATTTTCATTGTTTATAGTTACTTTTCAGGTATTCAGGAGGTATTTGGTATTTTTTAACAAAAATAAATAAATCTTAGTATATTTTTGTCCACGTCTGAGTCTGATCTCTAGGATTACAGGCTCAACCGCAAATTCCTGCCTGTAATACTTCTATTTTTCAACACATAACATTACAGTTTATTTTGTCACGGCGTTATATTCTCCGTCTGAACTGAACAGAGGAAGGGTGCCCTGGAATGACCACAGGAATGCGGGGAACCAGGGATTCTGCGTCCCGCCCATGGATTCAGACGCCTTTTTCTTAACATCCTGTAACAGGATCTGCGAGTACAGTCCGTTTACGCAGGAGCCTGGCCCACAATAACCGAGAGGGAGAAATTCCCCAGGTGAGAGCGTGTAAAAAAAGTCCCGTTCTTGGTGTACTATCTGTGAACAAGGTGATGTAAGGACAGGACACACATGTGTGTATAGCCATACAGGCAAACACACACACACACACACACACACACTCATAGGCACACACACACACACACACACACACACACACACACACACACATGCCCAGATACACACACATGTTTTTTCTCTCTCTCTCTCTCTCTCTCTCTCTCTCTCTCTCTCTCTCTCTCACACACACACACACACACACACCCTCTCTCTTTCTGTAGTTTCCAAGTCACCTGGGAGCTCAGTCACACACAGGTAGCTCACCAGGGTCATATGCATATATGAAATACTTTAACCCTTTAGATGCTGGTAAGATTTTAAAACACTTCTGCAGACCCCTGAGAATTTTATTCAGAACTGACAAAAACAGGCAATCGTGTGAAAGAAGAAAAACTTGGTTCTGAATACCGGTGAAAACAATGTTTCTTTTCACATTGTAAGGGATAAAGTAGTTTGAATAATTACTTCACCCAGGTCTGACAGAGATGCAGCATGTATGCCTGGAACCTGAGATTCTTCCTCCATCTTGACAAAATCCAACAAAGGACCCGAAAAAACATGAGAATCCTGCCCCACTGTAGCTCAGATTACATTCCTGGCCCCTTTTGCCTGGCGATGCTCCTGTTAAATGTGTAGACTCACCCATATTTAGGTTTTTGGGGTCTTTAGTCATTTCTGCATCTCAATAAAAAAATGGATTGAAAAAAAATGGTTTGTTGGGTTTAAACACCAAAAATTTGATAACAGCTGACAGTTACATTTTTGCTTAGACACTGTTTTACCAAGAAATGTACCTATATAATAAATGTTCACTTCTTGGTAACATTGTGTCACAGCAATATATGTGTCCCTTTGAATGACTTATGGTGTCCAGCATAATGTCTTCATAAAGCTAACATTAGTCAACTGGCCTGACTTCCAGCATTTTAATCAGGTCTGTCTCCTTGTAGTGGAAATCAGCAGGCAGTCATAAGATTGTGTCAGGTTTCAGGCTGGGAGATAATGGGTTCATTCACGGTTGACCCTTATGATCACCCTTGAGTCCAGTCCACACCCAGCATGCATTGCTGTCATATGGCTGGAGACAGTGCAGAGGGCCACTCTTTAAGTATTTTGTCCAGGAAGGTCCTCATTTTCTGAAGTGGGAGACGAGTGTTATAATGTATTATGCCCTACCTCAGTTCTCGAATAAGGCACTGACTGAGTGCTCACGTTCGGTACCACCTGCGGACTTCATTTGCACACTGCCTGAGGGTATGCTCTGAAGATATTTAACCTGAGGAATCACACTCACTTACCCTCACACTTACACTCACACTTATATGCCAGTGTGTCTGAATGTTTTGGCTAAACTCTTGTCCTGTAGGCGAATTGGCTATACAAAACACTTTTGACAGTTTTTTTTTTTTGGTTTGTTTTCTTGACACTTTCACGCTTGATGCGCATTATGTCCAGTGTCCAGGTCTGAGGAGGAGCCCATTGCTGGAGCCGGTTCTGGCAAGAGAGGTGGAGATGAAAGTCAAAACCAGAAGAGCCCTCTGTCACTCAGTGAAGGCCATGGGACGTACCTCTACCAAATGTACCTCTAGAACCTTCCGTTCTTCTTGCTCATGTACGGCTTGCTCAACATTTTCCAAAAGGTCTTTCATTCATGTCCTGGCTGATATCAGCCACCGGCTTCAAAGTTTTACATCATCATTTTCAGTCGGCTTTCATAAGGCTGTTAGGTTGGAAAATGCATCTTTTTTCTGTTGATTACTTTTTAGGAGTGACTATCGCCAGACCTTCATATAGTTTGTCATTTCTAACTTTACTTTTCCCCAGTTTGGTGAGCCCTTTCATGTACAAAGATCTACATTATGTGCTCAGAGAAGGCCACTGAACGTGAACGGGGATCAATGCAAACAAAAGTGGATCGCACCCACTCCCCCTTCATTTAAATAGGCAGATGCAAAAAGCACTTCTAATGAGCCTGTGATTTCTTGACAGCCTCACCCAGATTATATGTTCAGTCTAGTGTCTCCACATATTTATGCGGAAATGTATGCTCTCTTTCTCTCTATCTCTCTTTTCATTATATCGAGCATGGCATATTTTACCATGTGTGCATATAGGTGAATTTAAAATATTAAAGAAGTGTAGAGGACTACGGCAACACATACTCTTTTGACAGCTCACGTGATTGACAGTACCACTCACAAGCAGCTGTGCCTGAAATGGCTATGAAAAATGTTCCTCTTTTTTTTTTTGGTGGTGTGGATAAAATTAGGAACTGTCAAGGTTCTATAAAATGGGTCTGCATGCTTTTCTTTATTGTGTCACATAGTTTGAAAACCCTCGCAGTCAGCAACTGCGCTCAGATCAGTCATTTCACGGGTTGTCGGGGTCGACAGTCTTTTGTCAGACTGTGGGCACATTAAACGCATGTACAATAATATCCTGTGTAGGCTACATTAAAAAAAATTACATTCTTGACGCTCCCGTTTATCGAGCGCCTGTCCCGCGGGGGTGCATTCCGCCAGCCGCGCCACGAGGCGCTCTACTCTGCTGCCCACATTCCAATCCGGCCACATCGATCTCTTTCCTCCGACATCCAGGAAAATGTGCATGCAGTTAAAAGACTTCCTGAACAAAAAAGAAAAGCGCTCTTTCCAATCCAAAAAGAGCGAATGTTTGAAATTCCACGTTGGCGAAGCATAGCCTTGCGCACTGTCTGCCCCAGACCGGGGCCAACACAGAGAGAATTGGAGTGCGCACCAGCCTTTAGCCGCGTGCGCTGCGCTTTGCCTCTCACATCCTGCTTGTCTCGCTTTCACGATTTTGGGCCGCTGGGGTTTCGCGGATGTTGTGGCTGAATGGTGCAGGCAGGTGTAATTATGCGGGAATCTCCGTGCGGACGTGAGGAATGCTTTCCCCTCGGTTTTCAGAGCACTGCCCAAATACCTCCACCCCCCCCCCACCAACCCACACGCTCACTCAACCAGACGTATAAAGACACACACACACACACACACACACATGCCACATAGTCCAGAAGGTAGAGTCTTTCCATTGCAATATGACATTTTGTTTTAGCAACATGAGATTGATGCTCTGTTTCAGGGTTGGAACATTTGATTCCTAACCGTCCTCGTGAGAAGACAGAGCACGGGAGGGGAATTGTTCCGGAATGTGGAAGTGGAAGATGAGAAGATGAGAGCAGCGGGAGCGCGGGACCTGGTTGGGAAGGCACATGACTGTCACTGGACCCCAACATTTTCACCTGTGCGCTGCACTTGAAAGTCATGCATGGCTGCATGTAATAGGTAGCCTTACAGAAAAACACAGGACTATTGAGATTTACTCCATATGGAACACAGTGCCACATCTTTGTGGGTAAACATATTTGATAAACCCTTAGCTTAATGGTCCACAGTCACTACCCCCCCCCCCCCCCCCCTCCCCAATGGTGACATCATCATCTCAGGTCCCCTAAATCCTCTTAGAGAACTAATGACGTCGGCCTCATGCACAAGGCAAAAACACATTCCCACATAGTTTCATCACCATGATCTTATACTGAAGTTTACCCATGATGTTTGCATTTCACGCACTCAAAGTCAGAAAGGCTGGTCCACTGAACACACAGAAAGGCTGGTCCACTGAACACACAGAAAGGCTGGTCCACTGAACACACAAGAGTTTATAATAGCCTGGCCAATGTAAAGTTTGTAGTTCCTAGAGAAGGGTCCTTTGTGGCGTGATGTTTTCAGATTCCATACAGACTATTTATGGGATAAGCTGATTGTGTGTGAGCTGCGGAGAGGGATACCTCATCCTACCGGGCCTGATCCTCGACCCAGCACAACTTAACGGGTGATCTTACCTTGATCTCCTGAGCTTTCATTCTCTTACCCTGAATTCCAGAACTCTGACTCACTCTCACTTATCCTGAATCCAAGATCTCTGATTCACTCACTAATCCTAAATCTCACAACTCTTACTCACTCACTTCTCCTGAATCCCATAACTCTGACTCACTCACTCATCCCAAATCCCATAACTTTGACTCACTCACTTTTCATGAATCCCAGAACAAGGACTCACTAATTCCCCCTAAATCCCACAACTCTGACTCACTTACTCATCCCAAATTCCAGAGCTTTGACTTACTCACTTATTCTGGATTCCAGAATTTAGACTCATTCACTCATCCTGGATTCCAGAATATAAACTCATCCATTCACCCTGAATTCCAGAACTGTGACTTGCACACATATGCTGACTTTGAAAGGTTGGTATCACTTTTTCACTTTAAGGTCTCGCCTACTCATGTTAGTGTATGAAACCACTTTCAACAGAAAAAAAAAATAGCAGAGAAGTACTGAAAATAATAATCTATCATAAGTGACAAATGCTAAATTGTGAATTTAACAATAAAAAATGCATGAACATTCTTTCTCTCCTACAAAAGAATAGTGCCAATGTAGAACATGATTTTACAGCTGGAACAGTGTAATCAAGTAATCTGTTCAGATTCAATTGGAAAATAAGCATCGCATTCTTACCTTAAATAATTGGCAATGACTTATGCCTGATTGAATCAACCGAGACATTTATTCTGAATACGCTCAGTCTCCCACACTGAGTACATTGTGCCAATAAAGGAAAACGCTTCCATGTGTTTCTCAGACACAGAATATGTTTGAATAGGAAACACCACAGAGCAAAAAGCACCAGACATTCTCTTGCTGTCCCCCCTGGCATTCTCTTACTCATTGGTTCATATTTTAGTTTCCATTCCAGAAGTTTCTGCTGCCTAATGATATTATATTATATTATCAGGTGTCCAACTTTATGTTTGTTTTGCAGAAGTTCGTGTTTTTGGAAGCTGAATGTGCACAATTTGAGCATGGACAACCTCATTTAACTACTCATCAGACAACAGTGTGTGTTGTTTTAGTGCATAGCATACTCCTGTTATAGGCATACTTCACGTAAGTGCATTTAGCCACAGCAGGACCAATCACATGCAAGTACAATTTGTGTTCTTTGGAATAATGCATGTGAAATACATGAGGGATGATACACGAGGCCAGTTTTTTTTTAATAACCTTGGTCTGTAAGTACATCTTTATTCTGTAAAATTTTATTGACTTGTTCATTTGAAGGCCAATCTTGACTTAAGGTATGCAAATGTTAATATGCTAGGAAATATTTGTGACAGAAATGTACCTCTGGAAGTGTGTTTGGGCAAATATACAGTACGTTGTTTATTTAAAATACTTTTTGTAAATATATGTTGCTATATCATTGTGTATGTTAACACAATGTGACATAGTCATACACATGTCAACAAAATGTCAAATATAGCCTCGGTTTATTCACTGAACTAAACACATAGGCCTACATAAATAAAAGTAGGAGCAGGAGAGTGAATGTGCAAATATAGCCACTATATCTCTTCATAAAAATTAAACTCGCGCACATGCACTTATGCACGCGCCTGTAATTACCACTGGGGCCACGTGGAATAGTAATCTTATCACATGATAACCGATGTATTTGTAGCTTATTAAAATAAGCTTGGCTGCACAGGGATCATTTCTAACGTCATTCACTACAGCGCAAAGCGTTAGATAGCGTGGATAATGTATAACAAATCCTATTAATCTACCCTGCATGATTGCGCCCATGGCGTGCATTCATCTTATTATTATTTATAAACTTATAAGTAACCTATTTCTTACAAGATGCCAAAAGCATTAACATTTTAAAATGTGTTTAAAATGTATTGTTTAAATACCTGCGTAATGAACATGAATAAAACTTAATATTTATGTTTATTAAAATACATTTTGAAATAGGTAGGCTACTAGTGTGTGTGCAGTTGACTCTAAACAGCTTCATAATTCAACGGAAAAAAAAGATATGAGGATATTTTGTTTTAGATTCATCCTAAACTTGCAACATAGAACCCGTGGTTAAAAAGTTAAAAAACCGTTGCCAACAACAAACATGTTATAGCCTACTGCTGAAATATAATTAATTAATCAATGGTAGGCTATTTAGATTTGTAGCCTAAATATTTTTTTCAATATACGGGAGGATATAACTATACGTCCACAGCATTGCGCTTGTATTAGTCATTCAGAGGGGTGTGACTTTAAGGTGGTTCTTTTTTTTTGTGGCTATATATACATAGGCGTTCCAGCGCATACGAAGGTTCAGATTGAAAAGAGAAGTCTTCTCACACAGTAAGAAAAGGTCCACTCTAGCGTACGTGACAACTAGCACGGCCGCATTGATCCGCTTGTTTCTTGCACAATAATGTCCAGTCTACGGCTCCTCTGTTTGATCGCGCTTTTGTCGCTCACGCGGCTGGGCGAAGCAGTCGGGCCGGTGGTACGCTGCGAGCCTTGCGATATGGCATCAGTGAGCCAGTGCAAGTCTTTGCCCACAGATTGCGCCGAGAAGGTCCGCGAGCCCGGCTGCGGCTGCTGTATGACGTGTGCGTTAAGCAAGGGACAATCCTGTGGAATTTACTCGAGTAGATGCGGCTCCGGTTTGACCTGCCAGCACCGGCCGGGTGAGACGAGACCACTGCTGGCCTTATTGGAGGGACGAGGGATGTGCTCCAGATCGACTTCAGAAAATCGGATTTCGGTGCCTGCCCATGGTGAAGGTAAGTAATCCATTGCATACATCACTGCAATTTAGCAAACTAGTGACAGGGTAGCCTATTACTTTGTTACGTAGCTTAGCTACTCGGGATTTTAATATAACCAAACGTTTTGTCGCCAGTAGTCACGTTTAACGTGATTGTACGAAGTCGCATGGACGTCATTATGTGCTATGTAGCATTCACCGCGATAATTATACAAAAATAATCAAAGAAGGAAATGCATTTTTTCATTTACCACAATGTCCTCAATAGATTTGACATGTTTTGCGGCTAGACTTTAAATTATATTCCACCAACTTCAGATAGTGCAAGTTGTCGTGCATTCATATTTCTTTCCTCAAGACACGTGTGCAGTATAGTATGGTACCCTAGCATCTGTCTAGGGAAATTTCGACAGGGGTATCTGTCGTGCACGTATCAGACGCCTGTCGTAACTAAACAGTCAGACTGCACAGAAAAAGATGCGCATATAGTGTATCTTACGTTTCAAGCCCATTGTCAGCGCCGCCCGCAATTAATCGATTCACCTTTAGGTAGCTATACAATGAGGTAATTTTAACACGTTAAACTATATGCTCATAAAGTCCATGAATGAACGTTTCATGTGTGTATGCTAGTTTTGACGGTTTTTCGAATCAATGGTTATGGGATGCAGCGCGAGTGTACAGTTGGCGAAAGCTTATGGGTAAGGCATTACATCTCATTGTGTTGTTGGCTCTTGAATGAAGCATTGTTTACGTGATAACCTGCAGTTTTTGGAAGGTGTAGCCTAGAAATTAACACGGTTCAGTGGTTGCCATTCACCACGATTTCCATTGGCTATAGTCCTCAAAGTGAGACACGTGAAGGACGTGCAGGACAGCGCACGAGTCATGGTAAACGCAGTGCTTCTCGTGATGTCCAACACATACAATATATGTCCAAAGAAATTAACGCACTTTGTAAATGTATGATCAAAAATATGTTTTTTCCCCCACATATGCTATGAATAAACATTTTAAGAAGAAAAAAAACCGAAGCAAATTATTTATTTATTTATTTATTTATTTAGGTTTTATTAAGGTTTTTTAATCAGTGTACAACTTTTGGAAGATCAAGCCATTAAGATAGACCTCAAATATAAGTTAAGGTCTGTTACAGTATACTTTTCTTTGGGTTTGAAAAAATATTTTGGGCTGTGATTAATTCAATCCAATTCACAGCCAATGGTCCAAGTGGAAAGAGCTGGTTTGCAACTGGTTCAAAACGTCAGTGTAGAAATTTCGGCTGCGTGTTTAGTGTTAGTAGCTAGCACACATGGTAGAGCTGGCTGTATGCCACATGGATAATAACCGCTGGCTTTCTCCATAGTTGGATTTTGGATACTGTGTTTACACCCCTCCAGTCAGGCGACTAGCATTCCCTGGATTTAACGATTTGTCAAGAGCATTTGCCAGCGATCTATAAATAACAGTCCTCAGCTCTGTTAGTGAACTTAGAGAGACTCTGGGCCCTGGCTGTGATGGTGTGTGTGTGTGTGGGGGGGGGGGGGGGGGTAGTTTTGTATAGCTTTTTTAAAATTTTTCTTACAGTTGTTTACAGGGTGACTTCATAGCAAGGGCTATTGATTATAGGGCTTGGATTCGTTACACTGGGCAAGAGCAATAGGGCAAGAGTAGTGACCTTCCAGCAGAGCGCCCCCTATTGTGCAGTCATTGTTTTGTTTTTTTCAATCTTATTTTTTCAAAGGGTATTACAGCATAACCAAACCAATTATAACAATTATAACCAGGTTTTTTGGGGTCTGTGAATGCTATCCGCTTGGCTCTTGTTTTTCAGTTTTTTGCACTAAAACTCAGAACAGAAGCTAAACCAGGGCCTGCCAAACTCTCTAAGCTTTTTCAGCATCTGTTTTAAAGCATTGATATTGCTTGAGAATTTGACGTATCTTTACCATCTTGATTTAAATGTGCAATCTTCTGTCGTTTGAGCAGATAACACGACAGACGACGATGGCAGTTCCAAAGACCTGGGTGCCAAAGACAGCCAGCACGAGGTGACCTCTCCAAAAGCCACTTTCCCTCGCCCGAAGGCAGGTGACATCAAGAAAGATGAGGCCACGTCATCACGGCGCTTGAAAGACAAGTTGCTGTCTGGGGGTGTCGGCATGGACATACAGAACTTCTCCTTTGAGTCCAAGCAGGAGACGGAGTATGTAAGTACTGTGGCTCGGCCCGGCGGTCTTCTTTTACAGACGTCCTAGCTGCTGTTCTTCTCAGAGTTGGAGATATGGTTCATGAACCTCCTGATACAGGGATCACAATCTTCAATACTGGATGACTGCATCGTCCACTGGTTTTTGGTGTCTTTCAGCACTTCATTTAAGTCATTGATTGGCTGTAGAAGTCCACACACCGTGTTTCCAAGGCCTAAATTGTTTACATCTTGAAAGAAAACCGCTAAAACTGGCAGACACTGTGGCCCTCCAGGTCTGGGGTTTGAGACTCCTGTCCTAATAGATGGAGCTGCAATGTGCTGTCAATCACTGACTGCTGTGAACCAATCAGAAGGCACAAAATGCTGATTGGGTCATACTACTAATTGACTGCACATGGTATGTGATTTTGAAACTAGAAACTGACTTGGTGAGTGTTGTTTTGGCCCTAGGGCCCAACTTGAGCGACCTGGAGGCCGAGTTGCCTATTTTAATATTTTTGTTTCTATTTTCACTTTGAAGGGTCCATGCAGAAGAGAGATGGAAAATGTACTGAACAGCTTCAAGATCACAGACATTATTTACCCCCAGGGGTTATTCATACCAAACTGTGACAAGAAAGGATTCTACAAGAAAAAGCAGGTAAGGGAACACCCGGGCCCCTCCATTGCTCCCAAAAAGCACCAACCGGCCCAGCCACAGGCAATGAGCCACAGGGTCCTGTAAGGGCATGATCTGTACAGCAGATGCGGGCCCAGCCATGGTATTAACTGATAACACTCCTGTAATTAACAGTAGAATAAAAACAAGCAAAGAGCTAATGTTAGATGGCGCTTCAGTAAGAGGTCTATGTTAGAAAATGTGATGGAATTGTATGCTAAGGTATAACTTTGCCTGTTGACATTATAAAGGCGGAGGATTTATTTGTATTTTATTTTTCTGGCTTGACACTGTCCCATATGTTATAAAGGATACAGTACCTGTCTAATGAGAGCTGTCCATGGTGCTGAATTACTACAGTAATACTGAATGGGACACCAGCAGTCCCAATTTCATTCATTGCTAACTGAAAACTGAAAGCTAACTGAAAACAGCTGCATGTGTATATTCTTACAGCAGTGTTTGTAGGAGCTTTTAGTTTTTTCTGTTTGCTTGATGCCAGGGAAGGATTGGCAATGCTGACAGCTGAAGAGCTGAAAGTTGAATAAGCGTTTTAAAGTGCCTTTCATGCGTTATAAAGTGCCTTTAAAATATCGGTAAAACAAAAGAGAAGATGAATAATAAGAAAAAAACATGTATAAAATGTAACAGCTAAATATGAACTTAAAATCATACATGTATTGGATACAGGAAAACGACAAATGGAAATGATGACATAGAGGAGTTTAAAGCAATTTAAAAATGGTTTTATAAAGAGTAAAAAAGAAAGTAAAAGTACATAATGTTTGTTCATATTTTATATGTTCACATCTCTCTCTTTCTCCCTCTTTCTCTCTTTCTCTCTCTCCCTCTCTCTCCATCTTTAGTGTCGTCCATCCAAAGGCCGACAGAGGGGGTTCTGCCGGTGTGTCGATAAGTACGGGCACCCCCTGCCAGGCATCGATGGGACAGAGAGGGCCGACGCCCAGTGCTACAACCCCGAGAATCAGTGAGTGGAGGGGGCGGGGCCACTGTGAGGCGGAGGTCTACGAATGCACCGCCGGCCACGTGCCCAAACTCTGAGGACCACCCCAGCACCCCAGCGGAGTGTGACATCACCTCTCCTCCCCCTGCCCACCCCCCTCTTCTCCGCCAGAGCCAGGGCTGAGAGCTGCGATTGGTTCCCTGGGCCGGGCTAGCCGCGAATCGCGTCTCTCGCCAGCAGAGGCAGAGCTGTGGCGCGCCGTGAGTCGCGCGCTGGTCACATGGAGCGGCTGTTGTCTACAATATCCCTGAGATGCGTGGATATTCAAATCTGGACCTCGAATCCAAATCCGGCCCTGGTTTTTCTTCTCCCGGGAAATTAACTGAACAATTAGCGTTACCGATAGGCCAGACTGTTTTCGCGCCCGACTCCCAGGTAAAGGGAGGGTGGAAAACTTGAGGACTGCGATTTGAATAACAGGGTGTGAAAAAAAGAGGGGAGAGAAGGAGAAAAGGGGGGGGGGTCAACACTTCTGTTGAGGAAGGAGGGACTCTCAGCTCACCCTGTCGAGAACTGTACTCCACGACTGACGCGGCCCTGATGTGATCGATTGTAAGACATCGACCTCTGTGAAAGATGCACGCTCCTGCAGGTGGAACTGTCACCAGTGTGCTTCTCTCTGCACTGTTGTGTGTGTATGTGTGTGTGTGCGCGTGCGTGCCTGTGCGTATGTCCATAAACGGATGCCGTCGGGCTGTGACCCAGTAAAGTGAGGATATGTGGGGTACGCAGGGAGAATCTATGCCACTTGGACTCGGCTCGTTTTCACAGACTTTCGCCCCAGCTATTCTCAGGGTGCGCGGCAAAGGCTCATGGGAAGGGGATG
This sequence comes from Ilyophis sp. 1 JC-2022, assembly GCA_022702515.1. Classification (NCBI taxonomy): domain Eukaryota; kingdom Metazoa; phylum Chordata; class Actinopteri; order Anguilliformes; family Synaphobranchidae; genus Ilyophis; species Ilyophis sp. 1 JC-2022. The sequence goes on from CM040395.1 coordinate 12,157,386, forward strand.
ACCGATGACATTTCCACTCCGCTGCCTCAGCGATTCTTGGCAGGATCCACTGACACGCACACGCGTGCCTTCACTGACCGCCTTCGCAAAACATCTGCTTGGGCCAGCTGTCCGTCACGTGAGACCACACCCGCCATCGACCACACTCAGGCAAGAGAACAATTTGAAGAAAAAAAAACAATCACGGACAGTGTATCTGCAATGAAGCACTCTTAACATGCCTTACCGCAAGGGCTACACACAGGCCGTTGTGTGTTAGCAGCGCCTACAAAGAAACAGTTTAACAGAGAGATAAACAGAGAAAGACAGTGAGAGAAAGAGACAGAGAAAGAGATAGTGTGAGAGCCTTAAGGCCCATCCACACCAAGAACGATAACTATAACGATAACGATGTGAGCATCCACACTGATGAACAATAACGTTCAATGATCAGTCTCTCTGCGATGTCATCCGCCATTTTAAACGTGGCGCTCTGTAAATTCTGATGGCTTTTCATCGGCTGTCAGTGTTTCTATCGTTCAAAAAATTGCTCTGAAAGTGATCCCGATGACATCGTTCGTTACTGTCGTTGTCGTTACGGTCGGTGTGTGGACTCCGCCATCCACTTGAGTTAGAACGATTTTTAAAACAATATATTTATAGTTTTCGTTATAGTTATCGTTCTTGGCGTGGATGGGCCATTAGAGGGAAATATCTTCCATTGTCACCTGTGTCACCACCTCTCGTCCAATCAAGCCTGACCATCACCACTTCCTGTTAACGTCCACATCCTGTCTTTCCACGGACATAAGTCGTATTTCATACATCCAGATGTTTACCCATATACTTGAACGACAATACAACATAGGCTGGAAAATGCATGATGTGTTTTGTCTCTTTTCTTTGCTTACCTTCTTAAAAAATGAGTGTCAACAAACAAGTGCCTTATTGACTGTACATTAGTCTGTGGACGCATGCATTCGCCATGGCCAATCCTGGTTCAGTCTCCTTAAAATGCCTTCTGGGGAATGACTTGATTGAAACACGCCAGTGTGAAGTGCTTTTCCCCACAGCATTGCAGTATGCAGATGGTTCTAAGGTTGCTGTAAATATGAGTTTTATATTTGTGGCTCAGTTTTTTTGACTGTCCTTTGGGTTGCTGACTTCAAAACACAGTAGTTAGCCCTGCTTTTACTTGGTAGTTTTGTTTTGTTTTTGTTTTGTTTTTTTGCTTTAAGAGCTATGCCTGTGCAAATGGAATAATCTTTAACTATGAAATATAAGCGACTGATAATGTGTTAAATCGGTCTGTACTATACTGTGAGTCAATGGCGACTTTACTGCACTGATAAAACAATGCATGGCTTTGGGACAGTAATCACTATCACAGATTTAATAATCCCCGTTTGTAATTTTATTGAGTGACGTGTGGTGAACGGAGAGTCAGGAGTCATTAAACAAAAACAATGGGCGGGCCTACCATAAGATATCAGAGGCACACAGATTTGAACCAACCATTGAGGTTTTCTGCAGAAAGCACAATATTTTGATTGGTTCAAACAAGTTGTTGATTGACAGCTCATTGTAGCTCCACCCATTATGTTCAGGGAACGTCTTTCTCCTTTAACCTGTGGCCCGTACACCCCATCCATGTGAAAGACACTGAGCCAGTTGACCTTGTTAGGGGCATGGCAGAACCATTTTTTTGTTTGTTACATCATTTGTATTTAATGTATCTTTTTATAAAAATAAATACTTTTATAAATGCACGTCAACATTTGCATGTTTCTAATATGTTCACTCCAAGAACCAATAACTTGAAAAGACTTGGAAAGTGAGAAAGAGAGAGAGAGAGAGAGAGAGAGAGGGGGGGGTGGATAGAGAAAGTTTGAAGAGAAAAAAAGGAAATTATTTCACAAAATAAATTTGCAAATCAGTAGATGCCAGTAATGTTGTCAGATCACACAGCTTTTTACACAGAACAAAAGGAAATATTTCACTTAGATTAGATGATTTATTAAAGATATTTTGAATGGTCATATTTACAACAACAACAAAAAAACATACAAAGAAATGACTAAGAAGTTAATTTGGTACAAAAAGTAGCAGCAGCAGTTTTAAAGTAAGTAATTAGATGAGAAGGCAAGACTTCATAAAACACAATGAAAGCAGCAGCATTGACTATAAGTGAACAGAACTATTTTAATCTCAAAAGTGTTATTATTATCCATTCAGACTCAACACATGGTACCGACATACAGCATCCATACGGGAATAAACTCTTGGAGGGGCACTTTATCGAAGCCCGAAAAATTAACTACATTCTATAAGAGAGGTAGATAATGTGAATACCCTTTCAAAAGTAATATCTGGCAAAAAAAAAAAATATATATATTTTACAGCTATAGTTTTTTAATCATCTTTCCATAAAAAAAACTACATTTCTTCAGCATGCTAGGTCAACATTGCTCGATATGAAACGGCCATCACTGACCTCAACGATGAGCTTAAGAGGTAAGCTCAGTGATTGAGTCACTTGGCAATAAAAGACATCCCTTTACAATGAGAAATACCTAACACAATTTCCATAAATATATCAAATAAGTATATATGACGTAAATAAAGTGAAATGTAATTTATTTTTTTACTTTAATTTAATTTTAAATTCAGAACGTTATTTTTTGTCACTTTTCTCGATAAGCAGTGTACCTGTAGTGTGAAGAGTATTAAATAAATAGAGGTTACTTTTCAATAAATAAGGGAATTTTGAGTGTTAACCGGTGTAGCCACACAAGAGAGCGCGCGCTAGTGAGTCAGCTCCTGCTGGCAGCCAGAATCCACAAGAAGGCCGGTGGAACCCGGGATCATCTTCCCATTCCAGGAGGATACGCACCAACACCTCCCCGCCTCTCCCGCCAGAGATGTCTCACACTGCGAAAGAGAGAGAGAGCGTAATTTAAAACCGTTTTATTGTCACAGCTTGTGCATATGAGCGGCATGTTTTCCATGCGCCAGAGGCAGAGCTCGTTTAAACGGAGCGCACCTGCTTGGATTTGTAGAAACCGTGCTTGTCGCAGTTGGGAAGGTAGAACGTGATGAACTTGTCTCCTAACTTCTGCTGGGTCGTGGCGATCCTTTTTAGGGCTTGCTGTAATTCCACGTGACAGGGGCCCTGTGATGCAGTTGATAAACAGATGTATATCATGAACCGTTCCGATGAAATTCTTAAACGTTTTATTTAAATTATGGTTTTCACACGAGGTCCCGATTTCCATTGATTCAGACCGAGATTAAATAGTTGCGTGACAGAATATAGAATTTCACATAAGCCTACATGCATTTCATTGGTTTGTATTGGTTTAGGCTAGTGTCAAAGTAGTGGTCTGTCCATACACAAGCCTACTACACTTATAACCTTTTCCTTTCATCCTCATGTTTCAATTCTGTATATTGATGGACAAAATGGGATTTATGAATGGGCCAATTCTAATGCACCGTTAGCATTTCTGACAAAAACGTTAGTCCTTGGAGTGTAGATTGGTGGAGCAGGAGCTCCCTCTTATGGTCCACAAGAAATGTTGACAACATGGAATCACGCCTATCATTTGTTTTTCCAGAAGTGGTCACAAAAGTAATTTACTGTCATTTTGAGGATACAATCAATTCGAATGATATGCTATACGATACATGTCAGTAATCTACCATTCCTACCTGCTCCACCAGCTTTTTCCGGATGGCATTGATCTTGGCTTTCAGGCTTTCCTGCGCCTCCCAGATGTCCTTCGGATCATACGGTTTGAGTCCCAGCAAGTGGTATGCGGAGCCGTCTGTGTTCGTCTCACCGTTGTCTGTGAAAGAATGTTGTTTGAGGGGTAAGTTAATATATTATTAAATATTAAATTTTGACTGATATTTTAGGTTAACAGTAGGCTAATCCAGAAGAGAAAATTAAACATCACACAAAAGTTTATGAAAGCGACACAGAGTTCATCTTGTATGCGCGCGCGCATGCCCATATCGGTTGGATAACTGTTATTAGAATAATCTCGTGTTTGTAAAAATCTGCCCACATTTTATGAAATGATACATGTTTTTAAATAAATTAAAAAACGGGTGGTTACCTGGATTTTGGGGAGATTCGCTTTGCTCGGGTTCAGTGCAGACAGCATTTCCCTTTGTAAGGGCGTGAAGGGGCCTAGGGTCCTCTGTTCGTGGGGAGCAGCGTAGCCCCGAAGCGCAAGACGCAGTGTAAACTCCGCATGATTGCCCTTTCTTCAAAGCGCAGGTTAGACAGCATCCGCAGCCGGGCTCGCGCAAAGCCTCCTCGCAGTCTAGCGCAACTGCCGGACATTCAAGCAACTTCTCCGGCGTGCAGAGCGCGCAGCGAATGGGCTCGGTGCCTAAAATCGGCGAGGCCAGCGCTGGAGCTAGAGATAGAATGGCTATAAATACTATCTCCACCCACAAGTACTGCAGAGATAATCCACTCATTACAAAACTTTAAAAAAGAGCAGGTGTATCGTCAAAGTTAGTTTTTTTGGAAGATGAACTTATTTTGGCGCGACGCTGTATTTATACAGTACCGTGGCCTCCAGAAACGTTAATATTTGACCCATTAGCCTGTGTTATTAATTATTTATTAAACAGGTGCAAGGATTAGACATCCTCCAATTGATTTGCGCAGACTCGTTTAAACGTCAACATTTGCCTTGGGACAAACTGTGCCCACGCAGGTCGTTCGGCAGGGGGAAAACACTGACCAGTCACTACCGTGCATAGTAGTAGTTCAAGTGTAACAAAACTGATTTTCCCCACAAAATGAAGTACGAGTTGTTAGTTGTATTGACAGAATTCAAGTTTAATATGAGATATTGGGATACATGCCGATTGTTTAATTGAAACATTACGTGTAGGCCATTTCTCAACGTCATGCACCCTCCTAGTTGTTTAGCACAACTTTATTGGTCTACTGTACTTGAACGAACGTAGAACAATATGTAAAATCTGATAAGGGGACAGGCAATAAAAAATCCTCGGGTTAATCATATTGCCATAATGCTTGTTTGCAAAGGTTACTATACTGCAATTACCCATGTCCCAGTGTAGTATTTAGTCACACTTTTATCTAGAGCAAACAATGACGTGAGGAGAATCTCATTGCATCTCTCTCACGCTCTCACTCTCTTTCTCTTTTTTCTCTCCCCGTCTCTCTGACTTCAGACTAGTGAGCATGCGCCTTTACATAAAATATTCAATTATTTTACATAAATAAAAGAAAGAATTCAGTTGCCACAGACTTTTTCATTGATCAGTCACTGCCAGTCAAACCGTCCCCCTGCAGGGTCTCAGCATCCAGAAGGCAGGTGGGATTAGTTAACTATATAATCAACTGCTTTGATTGATCAATTAAGTGCTGATAAAAACAATGACTTTTATTTTAGATGGACGTGACCTCCAACGACTTGTTTTGCTATTATTGTTCAGTGTTAATTGTAAATATTTTCATTACATATGACATTTTTATTAATGAATACAGCTGGAGGTTTGGTGCCTTTGCTCAAGTGAAAAAGTAGTGTTGCATTCAGAATGGGAATCTACAGCCTTGGCCAATGTGAAAGGAAAAGTTTTCCTGTAATTAAAGCACATAGACTATATGCTTGAACTGCATATGGGTGATGGTCTCACAAAAACAGGGCTGCTGAACCCTATTCTTGGAGATCTACTGTTCTGTAGGTTTTTCCTCCAACCCTATCAATGCACACCTCATTTAACAGCTAGAGATCTAGTTGAGCTGCTAATTAGTAGAATCAGGTGTGCCAAATTAGGGTTGAAATGAAAACCTACAGGAAGGTAGATCTCCAGGAACAGGGTTGGCCAGCTCTGCACTAAAAAACCTTGAGTAACCTCTCTCTGAGGAGAGGCCTGTGGTTCAACTGTGTGGTTGCCTACTTAGGATGGGAATCACAGGCTGTGTCCGAATCAGCGCACTTGCCTACTCTTGAGTATAACTTTTTAAAAAGCTGTTAAATACACAATTCTGAAAATCCCCGAATGATATACTTATTTCCGGGTTTTCACTGATAATACTATGGAGGATATTTTTTTTTGCATACTGCATGTCACTAAACAGTATGCAGTAAGCCATATACAGTATACAGTATACTAGTGTCTGCGTCACAGTCTTTTACGATTTAATACACCTTTGACATTAATTTATGTGTATGTAGTTTATAGTTGGTGATGGTGGCATCCACTTCTGACCATAGAGATCTGTCAGGAGCATTTTAGAGTTTATCTTTATGCCAGCAGTTGATTGGCACTTAGAACACAACTGCTTTTAATTCCAATGAATCAATTGCTTTAAATTGGATTCAGATAGCAGAGATGGCCTGCTAAATTAATGTCATGTAATGTAATGATTACTTTTTGTGCGTGCAGAGTGACAAAGCAAGCAGTGTCACGGGCTTCCGCATTATTACAAATATTCAACCTAGGAATGCTCTAATGTAGGAATGAACTACAAACAAAGAAAGAAAGACAGAAAGAGAGAGGAGGAGGAGGAAGAAATCGTATGACCGAGAAAGAACACAAATATTTTGCAGCCGTGATTGCCTTCGGCAAATCATTAACATCGCGCCACCTCGTCGGGACGGGGAAAGTTGCACAAGATCAAAGGAAAAATTGGTCATCCAAGGTCGGAGGACTTCAAAAACATGAGCCGAGGGGCCCTCTTAAAGGGAGGTTAGGCGAGGAAATCGGTCTAAGGCGCTATCATCCGCCATTTCGGAATCGCGGTGTTCTTTAACATTCCGTCAAAAGTGTTTACGCCAAGGCGCAAATATGTTTGAACGCGTAGCTTCGGTCAAGTCGCCCACGCGCACGCCGGAGCCGCATGCCCTTGTTTGGCAATCCAGATCTACTCGACGACAAGCTCGTGATGAGTGGCCTCCTCTATACTGTGCATCAGCTTGACCAACCAGTCCGGGACAGGAGGCGATGTCTGAGGGAAGAAATAACAGCCACATATACTACGTTCTAGAAAACATCAACCAGACGATTGCAGCACAACTTCCATCACAGCCTTTTTTGCAACACATAGCTACTGTGATACCTGTAATATAAAACTTCTCATTCATGGGTTAATTTATCTAATTCTGCCATCCAGTCTATGCAAATGTAAGAGACTAAAGCAAGAAAAAAATGGAAAATACATTCTGGGACAGTTCCCGGGTACATTTTCCACGTAGGGTACTAATGAGTAGCCAATTAACTGCAGCAATTCCGAAAGTGCATCATTTAAGGTGTTGGCTGCTGTTTTAACACTTACTATTTTTCTGGGTTTTCTGCTCCTTTTCTTTGCCTTGGGTACAGCTGGCGCTTCACCGTCCTTAGATCTCATTGAAAGCCTTCTGCTTTTCCTTTGTTTTTTCTTCATTTTGCTTTCTGTTGGCTTTCAGATCACAAATATCACAGAGACGCTGCATCTTTTACAAATTTGTAACAATTTTAAAGAATCTTGCTCGTTCATTGATTGGAAGTTGAATAATAAACCATTTTTTGTCGGTACATTAGTTAATCTACCATAAAGTTGGTCATTGTAAATATTTCCAAGAAATATTTGACATATCATAATGCCTACATTTGTACGTGGAAATATTTTATATCTAAGATATAGTTTTATATTCATTAGTGTAGTTTGACTGGCAGTGGACATCTTGAATATACAGTTTTGACATTAAAAAAATCTAGATTTTTAAGTTAAAACAACATGTCATTGTTTTGTACCTCTGGCCAGCTATCAACCTCATTTTCCACATCAATGTCTTTTCTGAGAGGGGAACCTTCCCCTGGTGAAATCTCTGCAGCACGTGGTCCTCCGGGCCTCAGGGGGCGCTCCGACTGGCGTTCAACCAAGGGGTACAATTGGTGGAGAGGAGAGCCGGGCAGTTGTGACTGGTCAGGGTCACCGGGTGCATTGACTGCCTCCTGAACGGAGGGTAGGAGCCCGTGTGGCAGGTCTCGGGAATGGTGGGCTCTTTGGGGCAAGGAGCTCAGGGAGGAGTCGCCACTGCAGCTGGCGGTAAAGCGGGTCTCTTCGGACAGGGCCGGGGTGCTCTGCTTCACCAGTGAGACTCGACTGCGCCTCCGCACGCCAAAGAAGTCTGAGGAGTCCTCCTTTGACTGCTCCCCAAACTCCTCTATGGTCTCCATGTACCTGGGCTGGGTCTAATACACATTAGAAATGCTTCAGCTCTTTAGATGCTATTTATTATAATAATGACATCTGAAGATTCCTAATTATTCTTTAACAAAATGTGACCAAAATAGTCAAATAAAATTAAGTAAAAGGAAAAAAAAAAGGAAAATTTTCTTCTGAAAACTGGTGAAAATAGATTATTATTTTTTGAAAAATGTCAGTATTTTGCTGGTGTTTAAAGGGATCAACTACACTGCTCAAAAAAATTAAGGGAACACTTAATCAACACAGTATAACACCAAGTCAATTAAACTTCTGGGATATCGATCTGTCCAGTTAGGAAGCATAAACGATTGTGAATCAATTTCACCACAGACCATTTCTCTCTCTTTATCCTTCCTGACTGATTTTTCTCTAGTTTTGCATTTTGCTAGTGCCCTTGTCACTACTGGTAGCATGAGGCGGTACCTGCAGCCCATTCAGGTTGCACAGGTAGTCCAGCTCCTCCAGGATGGCACATCCATACGTGCCGTCGCAAGAAGGTTTGCTGTGTCTCCCAGCACAGTCTCAAGAGCGTGGAGGAGATACCGGGAGACGGGCCATTACACGAGGAGAGCTGGACAGAGTCGTAGAAGAGCAACAACCCAGCGACAGGATTGGTATCTGCTTCTTTGTGCGAGGAGGAACAAGAGGAGCACTGCCAGAGCCCTACAAAATGACTACTCATGTGCATGTTTCTGACCAAACTGTCAGAAACAGACTCCATGAGGGTGGCATGAGGGCCTGACGTCCTGTAGTGGGACCTGTGCTCACAGCCCAGCACCATGCAGCTCGATTGGCATTTGCCAGAGAACACCAGAATTTGGCAGGTTCACCATTGGCGCCCCGTTCTCTTCACAGATGAGAGCAGGTTCACACTGAGCACGTGTGACAGACGTGAAAGAGTCTGGAGACGCCGTGGCGAATGTTATGCTGCCTGCAACATCATCCAGCATGACCGGTTTGTGTAATTGACTTGGTCTTATACTGTGATGATTAAGTGTTCCCTTAATTTTTTTGAGCAGTGTATTTGAATAGACATTTGAACCAGGACCTCTTAAGAACAGCACCTGTCTTCCACTGGGGTTGCTGCTTCCAGCTGCCATTGATGAGGGGGCTTTCTGCAGGTTGAGATAAAAAATGGAGACATGAAAGTGCCCTCTCCAAAACACAGGCTGCTCCACTCTGGTCCCGGCGAGGGTCACGGATCACCAGGGTGACCTAATCCCCTGGGGGTGACTGTCTGCAATTTGGGGGCTTCCTGATTCAGTGAGGGGTTATTCATTGAATAGTGACTGCGAGTTAGAACCTGCCATGTTTCATAACTCTTATGTGATCTTCCATTTTAGTGATCATTTTTATGAGTGACAGCTCTTGTGTTTACATTACATTACAGTCATTTAGCAGACGCTTTTATCCAAAGTGACATACAGTAAGTGCATACAGAAACGTCAACGAAGTAACTACAGAACAGAGAAGACAAAGCACATCCTTCCCATAAAGTAGTAGCTATCCCTATTAATGAACATTGAATGCAGTTCACAGTAAACTGGGCAAATCAGCTCTACTACAATTCTATTCTAAATATTATAAACTTCTAAATATTAGAAACTTTGTTTCAATATGATACTTTTTACTCTGAACTAATTTACAAGTAAACCAGCATTGATGTGTATATACTGTACATATAGCAAATTAGCCACCATTTCAGACAGGGTTATTCGGTGAAACAAAACCTGCATACACGCTGGCCCTCCAAGGATGGAGCTGCCCACCCCTTATCTAGACTGAATGGCCTGTTATATTCGCCAAACATTTTTATGTTCTAATGTACCTTCCCCACTAGATATGGCACAATCACTGATACGCACCGACTCACCGGCTCCCTCTGAAGACACCCCCTCACTTCCGGAAAGCCCTTCCGTCCACATGACAAGTTGTCAAAGCCTGGGTTCATGGGGTAGAGAGGGCATACAGAAGAATGCACTGAATCATAGCGGTTTTGTTGGCTACCCATTGGGCATTTTCCCCGACCGTCATATCAGGCTCCGTGTTTAATCACTACTCTCTTAAAAGGGCGACAAAACATTGCGCTTGTGCTTGGTTTACTGCAAGAAAAGAGAGAAAACATTTTAGCATTCCCGTGCAACTCCGTTTACAATGCATGCTTGTGTCACGTGTGACTTTACTAAATCAACAAATCGAAATGAACCTGATACAGCCTAGGCCAGCAAATTAATAGTTTTTCCACATTGTATCAGATCAAAGAGATATTGGATTTTGAATCAGGCTTAATTTCATCCATGATTGAGAAATCATATTAAAGAGTTTGTTCAATCAATACATAATATTATAATAAATGATAATAAAACGCATTTTTAGACAGTAGCCAGCTTATTTATACCTTTGCATACGCTTCCAAGTCACACAGATTACTTCCAAGAGAAAATAAAACCCAACAAAAGTAGTAAAAGGTATACAACAATCATTTAAGCATATTTCTTATCAATGCAGATTTAAACGAAGACTGAGAGGATGTTTTGACATTTATCTGCGAAAATTTTGACAGTTATAATAAATTATAATAGAAAAATCCCAAATTACAGCCCTTTCAAAAATAAGGGCGGTGTATGTAATGAGCAGTCTCTATAGCAACGGTCTCTGAACAAGCTGAATGAACACTGGAGATAACTAATGGTGTATTCAAATGAAATATTCCGACTTCCGAGAAGAAAAAAACGATTTGAACGTGACACCCCGGTGACGAGATGATGACGAGCAGATGAAAACGATCTCGGAACGTCAGGGGTCAAAGGTAAACAGCTGAGCATGCGTAGAGATCTGCATCTAGAGCAGGGGTCCTCAATCTTATCCTGAAAGGGCCGGTGTGGGTGCAGGCTTTTGTTCCAACCAAGCAGTTACACACCTGATTCTACTAATCAACCACCTGACTCTTCACTAAGGACCTTGATTAGTAGAATCAGGTGTGTAACTGCTTGGTTGCAACAAAAGCCTGCACCCACACCGGCCCTTTCTGGATAAGATTGAGGACCTCTGATCTAGAGAGACCCGTTGCATGGGATATGTAGTCTTTTACCTTCTGTGTTTGTTGTTATCCTTGTGTTGCCATGTGAAACCTTTGGAACTGCAAATGCTGCTCAGAGGCCAGTCAAACAAGCATCAGCTTTCTGCGGGCGTCCATGTTTTTTGTTGCCACTGAGCATTTGAACACCTTTATCGTAACGAACGGGACCATCGTCACAGCAAACATCACACACAATCCTCCACTTGAATACACCATCACTACCTGAACATATTTACATAATAACAGGATGTATCTCTTTCTTAGGAAAAACCCCCACTTAATTTATTGATTCATTTATTTTTGCTAATTAATGTTTGTTCATATAGAATCAATAAACTGTCAGCACATGTACATTACCTCTGGAAATGGAAAACTCTTTTGTTTATAGATTTTTCTAGTCTTAAAAATGGTGAATCCAAGGCCTCAAATCCACAAAGTAACCCGCCACAGCCAGCGACGACGTGTTTCCACCTGCAGTCAATCAGGCAAGCGCATCAATGCCTCCCGCTAACTGTGGAGCGGAGGCTGAAATGCATATTCACTCTTTGTGGCTCGTTTGAGCTTCTGCACCAAGCTTCCATGGACGCTATCGTGCACATTAAATTGTTGAGTGATGGGATTGTTTTGGGGCTGCAAGATGTGTCTTTTCCAACCTGACCAACACAGTAGTTGTTTCCCCTTTGATCAAGCTTTTTTATGATTGCTTAATTGAAGTCCCAATTTGCAAGTGGGCTCAACTGAGTCAATCACTTACCAGTTGCCTTGTTTCCAAGGCCCAAATTGGCTTGTAATTGACAGGAATTCACAGAAGACCTGCAGGCAATGCTAAAAAGGTATTGTTGTTTATTACTTTTAACTTTGCTTTTAATAATTGACCGCAGTTATCACTAGAAACTCCGAACCCAGAAATGACATACTGTATGTGCGTCTTAGCGGAGAAACCATACTGATCGGCCTCCGGCTGAGCCATTTTAGAGGCATGCATTCACATCATAAACACTTGATTAAGCAACTCAGGCCTGTATTTGTTTCCATGGCTCATGTGTTTTACAACCTTTCATCACTAACACCATGACTGCAGTAGGATGTGCTGTGATACCAGACTGACTCTAGATCAGTGGAGACGAGCCACTGGTGAAAAGAGGCTGCCACCAACATCCCAGAAAGAAGTCCCAGATGGCTGATATTAGACTGCTCTTGGTGAGTCACCCTGGATACAGTCTTTAAATAATTTCCATATTTCCAGTTTTATTTCCTGGTCCCTTTTGTAAATACTATCCCATAATCCCAGATATCATTTTTTTTTTAATGTTTATGTTGAGGAAAGTTGCGAGTAGTGAAAAACTATTTCATTATATAAAAAATATTTATTGATCAAATAAAACAATATCTAAACAAAACTGTATTTTATATACATTGAGGAAGTGCTCCCCCCTGGTGGTACAGATCCAAACAGTTAATACAGCTTCGAATGCAGTCTCACAAACGAGCTGCACTGTACATGCGATAGATCTATTCATACTCTTTCAAATACCGTGGCTATTTATCTTACTCAGTTTGGTATAGCAATAAACGTTAAAATTCGTCCTGACTGCAAGTGAAAAATTTAATAAAATAAAGGAATCACTGGATCTAAAGACTGCAAATAATGTTATTAATATGTATTAAATATGTGTATTCTAAATGAATATTCAAATTAATAATAATTGAATGGGTTACACATGCATTCATAGAAATAGTCATGGGTTTCCTAAACCCTGGATTGTCTCCCTGGACTAATACAACTGCCAGCGAGTAGAAATATATTTAAAAAAACAAAATGTTTTGGCAGAAAACTAACTTGATTGAAAAGCAAGTAAAAACTGTTTATATTGCAGTTATCTCTTGCCACATTAACATCAGGCAAGAGTAAGTCTTGGAAAGATGGAAATGAAGAAAGTGCGTTGTCTTTTTTTTTTTTTTACATTTTGTACATCGTATGAGTTTATCCAACCACTTGTTTAGTTTTTTTTAAAAAGTACCATTTGAGATCAAATCTGGGACAAAGTTTAGCAGACCTATGGGTTTCCCATGTTAAATCATTTTGCTTAAAACATTGTTCCCTTGCACAGATACAAAGATAAGTCATGCTTTATGTATTACCATCCGAAATAGGGCAAAACCAGAGCTACAACATCCCAGCCACTATAATAACACAGGCAGCTTCATCTAAAGAGCCTTATTGCTGCGTTTTCTAAACCAAAAAAATACAAATACATTTTTCATGTACATTTGGCATGTGTTCTGAATCACAAGTTTTTTTGTTGTTGTCAAAAGGCAATTCGTCACAATGATTATTTATCATGCTTATTGAATTTCCATGTAGTTATGATACAATTTAAATAAAATAATTATTACAACCAATCTTTATTCCATAACATACTGTTGCTACTACTGGTATGTCTACAACTTGCACCACTACAACATGTCATAAATAAATAAACAAGAAATAAAAAAATAAAAAATAAATAAATGCCAAGGCCTTAGATATGGAGATAGAACAATAAAATCAATTGAGTAATAATATAGACTTTTACAAAATTACTAATTTATAAGGATGAATACAAAATCTGATATTATTCAATTTCATCTTTGCAGAGTCTGGAATCAATTATGTGTAGTAGCTCCATATTTTCACAAGATAAAGTAAGCATATTAAAGCGATAATGTAAAAGGCATTAATTTTAACGACTACATTTACAAAAAATAAGGCAAGAAATTGTATATACCCATATTTACACTTAATTTGTTCTCATAGAGAGGTTCTCTCTACCAGGCAGCAAGTGGAGGGAACCAGAGCAAGCCGTACTGTACGAAGCGGAGCGAGAGACATTGTGTTGTAAAAGCACAGAGGCTCTATGACATAACAAAAATACTTTGACAATATTTCCTGAGCCAGCCCCCAAATAGCCCCCCTCAACACCTCAGGAAAAAAAAACTAGGCAGCTGGGACATTTGCCTCCAATCAGATCTTTGTTATTGTCAATCTTGGATGGGTGCAAAAGCCGTTTGAGCACTTGTCCAAAAAGCACACTGTGCCAGTGACCTTCAGCATCACTGTTTACATAACCGGGTAGAGTACATAACGGTCTCAAAATGACACTTCTAGCACATATATGATCGCAAACTAAGAGGATGCTGTCAATACGAGCAGTAAGCATTTCTGTTACGTATTTTTAAAGTACTATTTTTTTCAATGTTGTTAGCAAGCTACCAACAAAAACTACCAAAATGTCGGAAGGTCGGACCATTTCATAAATAAATAAAAATCCATAAGAGAAATGCTTATTGCTTGTATTGACAGAATCCTCTTAGTTTGCGATCGTGCCAGAAGTGTCATTATGAGACTGTTTTAGCCGCCCTATAGAAGTGTATGGAGAGCGACAAATACCCTATTCTGGATTATCACCCCAGGGGAGCACAGAGCAACTAACAAACATATTTCACCACCATTTGGACTCATATCATGGCCAGGTAACTACACCCAAAGTTCTACTAAACTTCAGTTGTGCTTTAAATGCTGAGCAGGAGAAACTGCATAAATAAAGAAGGAAATCCAGAATCCACAGCTTCTCAGGTATGTGTGTGAGGATCCAGTGCAAGTCAAATAAGAAGAAAACAAAAAAAGGCCCAAAGCCCTTCCTGATGTAAATTAAAATGCCTTTATTGGAACGGCATGTTCAAAAAAGGTTCTAAAGTTATATAAAAAAATTAAAAAGCTGAAGCCTTTATCAGGGTGTGATAACACCAGGGAGAACAAGCCCTTTTATACAAATAACTCAGAGACAATTAAGCCTTGCAAATTAACATCAAAAAGAGTGCCTTGGGCCTTTCCATGGAGTTAAGCTGTAAAAAAAAAGAGCACATTCCAAAATGGATTCTTTCCCCGGTTCGCCCATGTAGCGCTACTGATTTTAGTCTTTAATGAGGACACCTATTTTAGAGAGTAAGTCACAACACACTGGGGAAAGCGTGCGGGACAGGAGCTCAAAAATAATGGCCGAATGTGTTATCGAAAAACAAACCTTGAAGCAGGAGAATTGCTTGCTTTGTGCGCCTTTTTGCTCTTGGGTGCTTTTCTTTGTGTGCGTGCGTAGGTGCACTGTTTTTGTGTGCCTGTCAGCGAGTGTGTGTTTGTGTGTGTATATGCGACAGAGACTGTAATTGAGTACTTTGCGTGTGTCTGTAAGACTGTTAGGAGACTGTTTTTGAGTATTTGTGTGCATGCATGCGTGCGTGTGTGTGTACGTGTGTTTCTGTGTGCATTTCAGCGAGTGTGTGTTTGTGTGTGTATATGCGACAGAGACTGTAATTGAGTACTTTGCGTGTGTCTGTAAGACTGTTAGGAGACTGTTTTTGAGTATTTGTGTGCATGCATGCGTGCGTGTGTGTGTACGTGTGTTTCTGTGTGCATTTCAGCGAGTGTGTGTTGTGTGTGTATATGCGACAGAGACTGTAATTGAGTACTTTGCGTGTGTCTGTAAGACTGTTAGGAGACTGTTTTTGAGTATTTGTGTGCATGCATGCGTGCGTGCGTGTGTACGTGTGTTTCTGTGTGCATTTCAGCGAGAGTGTGTTGTGTGTGTATATGCGACAGAGACTGTAATTGAGTACTTTGCGTGTGTCTGTAAGACTGTTAGGAGACTGTTTTTGAGTATTTGTGTGCATGCATGCGTGCGTGTGTGTGTACGTGTGTTTCTGTGTGCATTTCAGCGAGTGTGTGTTGTGTGTGTATATGCGACAGAGACTGTAATTGAGTACTTTGCGTGTGTCTGTAAGACTGTTAGGAGACTGTTTTTGAGTATTTGTGTGCATGCATGCGTGCGTGTGTGTGTACGTGTGTTTCTGTGTGCATTTCAGCGAGTGTGTGTTGTGTGTGTATATGCGACAGAGACTGTAATTGAGTACTTTGCGTGTGTCTGTAAGACTGTTAGGAGACTGTTTTTGAGTATTTGTGTGCATGCATGCGTGCGTGTGTGTGTACGTGTGTTTCTGTGTGCATTTCAGCGAGTGTGTGTTTGTGTGTGTATATGCGACAGAGACTGTAATTGAGTACTTTGCGTGTGTCTGTAAGACTGTTAGGAGACTGTTTTTGAGTATTTGTGTGCATGCATGCGTGCGTGTGTGTGTACGTGTGTTTTTGTGTGCCTGTCAGCGAGTGTGTGTTTGTGTGTGTATATGCGACAGAGACTGTAATTGAGTACTTTGCGTGTGTCTGTAAGACTGTTAGGAGACTGTTTTTGAGTATTTGTGTGCATGCATGCGTGCGTGTGTGTGTACGTGTGTTTCTGTGTGCATTTCAGCGAGTGTGTGTTGTGTGTGTATATGCGACAGAGACTGTAATTGAGTACTTTGCGTGTGTCTGTAAGACTGTTAGGAGACTGTTTTTGAGTATTTGTGTGCATGCATGCGTGCGTGTGTGTGTACGTGTGTTTCTGTGTGCATTTCAGCGAGTGTGTGTTGTGTGTGTATATGCGACAGAGACTGTAATTGAGTACTTTGCGTGTGTCTGTAAGACTGTTAGGAGACTGTTTTTGAGTATTTGTGTGCATGCATGCGTGCGTGCGTGTGTAGGTGTGTTTGTGTGTGTATATGTGACAGAAACCATAATGGAGTACTTGTTTGCGTGTATATGTGAGACTGTGTTTGCGTGCACGCGTGGGCACGTGTGCATGTGAGAGAGACTGTTTGTGCCTGTACTCCCTCCATGTCTCCCCACGGTGTCGTAACTGCAGCAGGGTTAGCGTTGCCGACCCCCTCAGGGGCATCGCTCTATAGGTTAGCGCACATTCCCCCTCCGCTCCGCGCCTCTCATTGGCCTGTCTGTCCCTTGGCCACGCAGAGCCGCCTTTATATCAAACACAAACACGCAGCAACCGTCAAGGCCACCAATCCAGCTGAAAGGGTCTCAGCAGCTAACGGAATGTGGCATTAAATCCGTTTGTGAACGTCAGACATTTTGCGATGTATCGAAAGGTCCTTGCTGAAAAATCAACTCTACGTGTCATTTTCTATAGAATCCTTGCAGTGTGAAGAAAGATATTATTTCCTAATGAAAAAACGCAATATTAAAACATAAAAAAACATAATCTGAAAAAAAACCCTAAGGCAAAATTGACACACTGAAAGTACAAAAACATTCTATTCTTATTCATGCAAAATTCTAATAATAATAATAATAATAATAATACGCATTTGTTATATAAGCTTAGTAAAACAAAGTAATTAGTGGTAGTAGAAAACTGTACTGCATATTATTCTTTTTGTCAGTAAATTTCTCTATAATTCAGCATAGTATTCCAATCTACTAATATTCATAACTGCTGTTGTGCCAAGCATTGCTATACCGCTGCAATGTTTTATTTTTAATACATTGTTTTAAAGGCAACAGCCTGTCTGTAGAGGTGTGGTATTATCTAGTCGAGGATATTGTATAGCAGCACCCCCCACCCCTACCTTTTCCTTCAGTTTCACCGTGTGGGGAACAGGTCTCCCCCATTTATAGACAATCAAAATCCAGGTTGTGCTTCTTAGTTACCATATTTGGCATCCACACCTGTGCATGTGCATACGTTTCTAGTTATAACCGTTTCCAACATCTGGTATAAAAAAAAACCCAACTTTGAACTTTAATAAAGTAAACTGTTACCTTGGCATAATTAATGGAAAGGGTACTACAACTAATGTCAAAGATTATTTTGAGTTGACCTCCTTTTTGGATATGTTAAATATAAAAAAATAGCTGTGTGTGTGTGTGTGTGTGTGTGTGTGTGTGTGTGTCTGGATGAAGAAATGGAATGGCAGGCTTTCAACTGGGGCAGTGAATGATCTGGAGTCACAGCTGGCTAAGTTACAATGAAACCATTTGACCCAATGACCAGCGACACGATGTCACTGTAGTCTGTGCAGCGTAGACCCGTGTAAACTCATGTGTTACATCGTTTTATTTGCCAGGCCAACGTATTTACACCTCAGCACATTGGGTTATGGGGACGGTCAAACTGTGCCTAAACTGTGCCCAAACTGGCATGCCCTTGGAATATACTGCAATATATTGTAAATATATTGACAAATACACTTTACATTCATGTATTTAAATTCACATTGCAGTGCAATATTTGAAAGTGACAATAATTTGTATATTTAGTCATGCATCAATTGATAATATATTTTGTTATAATATTTTGTAGTATATTCCATTCCCATGGGCGATTTTTTTGAAAGCTTCGAAAAACGTAGCTAATTAGTGACAGTTAGTGACAGTTCTCCGTAAAAAGCTCTATACTAATAGAATTGAATTGAATCAGTTCTGCATCTTTTGGGAGTGGTTTTGTCCTGATTTTCTCAGCTTACATCTGAGTGCCCTTGACAATTTTACAAACGTATTTCCTGTTGGGAGGCAGAGTGAGGAAAGTGGCTTCCTATTGATGTGGGGTTACTTTGACTCAAGGGTCTTTAGCCCTGGTCCTGGAGAGACCCTGTTGGTTTTCACTGTTCACTCAGAACTAAATAAATGAATCAATTAAAGCGGTGGTTAAATCTCACCTCTCCTGGTGTCTTGGGTCTAAACTGATTTTAAGGTGAGAACACGACGAAGGCCGGGGGCCTCAGCTTTAAGACTTTCGCCCGCGGTCGACGTTCTTGTGTTCAGCTGGATGGCGGCAAGTAAAAAAGGTCCTCAGGATTCGATACAAAGCGAAGCTTAAAAACATTGGGACGTGTTAAAAGATGGATGCAACAGGCAAGCGCGTGGCAGTCTGGGGTCGTCCTGGTGATGGAGCCAACAGACCATCGTTAAATCCTTTTGCGTCCAAACAGTCAGACAGAACCCAGAATTATCTTTGGTTGGCCAGCAAGTGACAGTTGGTTGTGCAATTAGTCTAAGACCATCTGGTGTGTGCAAGCAGTGATGAGCATTGCTCGTAGGCCCCTCCCCCACCGTGTTCCTGTTTCTCACTCCTCCTCCAGGGTGGCCATGGAGGTTGCTGGGAGTTGTAGTTTGGTGGAGGCGACGGCGGGGCTGCTGCTTTTGCGGGTAATGCCCACCCTTGCCGGAAGGCTGGCCATGGACGATGCGCATGGGAAGGCTCCGCCCACTTTGTCCCTTGACCTCCCGTATTCTGCCCCTCCCGGCCGGGCCTGGGCGCTGGAGCTCTGGGTCTTCCCTTCCAGGAAGTAGGTCAGCATCTCCCCTTTGCCCTTCACGCTAACCTTGCCCCGGCACACAAGGTCATAGTCACTGTTCAGCATGCGGTACACATCCTCTGTGACCTGCAGGGGGCGCCAGAGAATACATCAAAATCACACCTGGGTCAAATAATAAAAATTTTACTTTTACTATTTTGATGCCGATAAAATTTGAAAACCCTCCTGGTCAGTAACTTTCATTAAAACATGTTACTAACCAAAATGTATGCTCGTATGAAAAACATTTGTGAATTTCTTTTAAACTGGTCAGTAATATGAAAGAATTTTATGATCATCTAAAGGGTTAAAGTATATCAAATGATAAAAAAAAAAAAAAAGTTTAGCCTAGGTCTAAATATAACAGAATAGACTAGTTTATCTTTATTGTTCATCTGAAAATAGAAACATGTCTTTGGTTTCATCGTCTATTGTACATTGAATAAAAAAAATGTAACAATACTATGATGCATGAAAACTATACATAACATACAGACAGAAATCTTCATTCATAATAACAGGAAGCGTGTGTCTCCACCAACCCCAGAGTGGGTGGGCTTACCTCTTACTGTCAGTCACATAATGAGCCAATTAAAATAGTTTTCTCTCCCTGGTAACTCGATATGATTGGTGAAGCAGTAAACAATCAACAGTTAGATGCAGTCTCCTCTGTTTAAAGGAGGCTGTGAACTCGCACTGCTTCTGGTAATGAACAGGAGTAAAAAGGAGAGGGGCCTTCATGGATCGGTAAGACTCATTCTGGGAGCTGCTCAGTTCTTCAAGAAAAAACATTGTGGGAATATTTCAATTTTATTTTTAGATGAGAATGTCCCCCTGTATCAGAGTAGTATTACAACTTCAAAAGATGGACATTGAAGTGACTGGATGAAATGACCTGCTGGAAACACGTCCCCTAACATTGTTCTGAAACATGGAATAGAAATGATCCAGTGGGTGTTAGCCATACCTGTCGGTCTCTCTCACCTGTATTTTTCCAGGGATACCTGTGCTGTCCATTCGACTGGCCACGTTGACTGTGTTCCCCCAGATGTCATACTGAGGCCTTCGGGCCCCGATGACCCCCGCCACCACGGGCCCCACGTTTACACCTGTTGGGCCACGCCGGCGACAGCCAATCAGAAACCAGGTCTTTGCCAGCTCTCCATTTCTCTCTCTCTCTCTCGCTCTCTCTCTCTTTTTCTCTCTTTCTCTCTGTCTCCATCTCTCCCTCTCTATCTTTCCCTTTCTCTCCCTCTCACTCTCTCTCCATGTCTATCCCTCTCTCTCCCTCACTCTCTTTCTCAAAAATTCTAATTCAAATTCTAAATTCTCTATTGGCATGAAATACACACAAAGTGTACATACAGAAATGCAGAAATACACTAAAACATAGATATAAAACAGAATAATTGCTATATATAACTCTTACACCGGACTCTCTCTCTCTCGCTCTCTCTCTCTCCTCTTTAAATGCCAAAATATATCATTTATTTCCAAACTGAAAGGAGGTTTTTTTGGCATTAGAAATTAAATTGTTTTGCCAAAGCATAGTTACTGAAACACTTACCCACTCTCAGCACAAAGTCATTGTACGACTGATAGTTGATTTCGTCGAGTACGTCGAACATCTCGATGGCAAAGTCTGCCACTGTGCTTAAATGTGACACGATCGACTTTTTGGGCTGTTTCACAGACAAAGACAAAGTCAAATGCAAGAAAAAGAAATGAAAACACAAGGAAACACGAGTGAAAATTATTTTCACACACATTTTGTATATTGGCATAAAGATACTGCGTATTTTCAATCCTCCAAGCATGTCGTACAATATGAGTATCATGTGATACATACTGTATGTCCAGGAATCCAAGTCTTAAAAAGCAACGGTGCAACTAAAACAGGTGTTAATTTCTCTGGACTGTAGAGGAGTGGTCCCTAGCCTAATCACACATACACACACACACACACATACACACACACGCACACGCACACACACACACACACACACACACACACACATACACACACACATACACACACACGCACACACACACACACAGACACACACACACACACACACAAGCACACACAGCCCTTACCTTGGTTCCTACAGTAGGCACCAGGCCCACAGCTGCCATATATGCGCTTCCTATGGTTTTTATCTTCTCGATGTCCCTGTAGCACTCTTTCTCCATGAGCTGAAAAAGTAGGCCTTTGTTCAGCTGCAGCTTTTATCAAAGGCAAAAAGGCTCAGACCCCACGCTGTAAAACTCCCGACAGTGGCTCAAAACACATTCCTACTGCCACGTCGCGTTTATGCTCATAGAGTGCACGGAAACTACAGGGAGCGTGTCGCGCATGCAGAAGAAGTAGACTTGCTGAAGTTACTGCAACATTACTGTAACGTTTGTGCAATGTTGGAACTGCGTGATGAAAATGCTATGGGTCTGACAATGTAGCGCGATATCTACAATACGCTCTACATATTACACTGCGAGGAAAAATAATGACATCAAGCAAATAATAATAATGAAAGTCATTGCTATTATGACAATGCTCTCCGTCGTTATTCGTGTTATGGCTTTTAATGCCTTGTCCTTGTCATTCAATCGCACTGTTTTTCAAAGGAAGCTTTACTCTCTGGTGAGAGTGTTTTCATTAATTTATTTAATTCATTAATTAATTCGTGTGGCGGGTTGACTGATTGGCTGACGTTAGTGTGGCGGGTTGACTGATTGGCTGACCTGGTCGAAATCAGCGATGATCTCATTGAGAAGCCGCAGACACTCCACCCCCATGTTGTTGCCGTCCAGCTCGATGTAAAAGTCATTGAAGTTTGGGATGGAGGCGAACAGCACGCCCACCTGGGCGTAGGACTGATAGTACAGATCCTGTGGGGAGGAGGAGAGGACAATACTGGGACTGCAACCAGCAGGTTATGGGTTCTGGTCCTGAGAAAGATGGTATTGTGACAAACACGCACACTCTCTCTCTCACGCACACACACACACACACACACACACACAGAGAAGCACACATGCACATACACACATGAGCACACACATAAACACATACAACATGCACAAGAGGACCCGACGGACCCGGACGGGACGGCCGGGGGGACGGGAATGCTCGTCGCGGGCGTTCGGGCTCAACTATTTAAACTAAACGGACGTTTAAACTTGACTTATTACCTTGACAGAACATACTCGTGCACTATTATACATTATTTCTTGCTTTACGAGCCGAGATCGGACCTTGCTTCTTCTACGAGCCGAGACCCTAGACCCGAGCCGAGAGCAAGATGAGCATTGCATGCGCCGAGCAAGCGAGGAAGGCAGAATTCGAAAATTCGAAAGGGAAGGAAGGAAAGGAAGGAAAAAACCCCGAAAAGATTTTTTAATCGAAAATCGAAACGCCCTGCAGAAAAAAAGAAAAGAAAAAAGAAAAGAAAAAAAGAAAAAAAAAAAAAAAAATGCAAAAAAAATGATAAGAAATTAAGAATATTAAGAAATTTAATAATTTATTAATATTTATTATTTTTTTTTTATTATTTTTTTTTATTTTATTTATTATTTTATTATTATTTATATTTATTATATTTAATTTATATATTCATTTATAAATAATTTTAGGGTGTTTTTTGGGGGGTATGGGGGGGGATTAATGGATTTTTGGGGATTTAAAAATAATAATCAAAATTAATAATTGATAAATTAATAAAATTGAAACCGAAGTACTCGACGTTACGACGACGGAACGAATTAAATTACTGTTTGTACTTTATTACAAGGGTTTTACTGTACTTACTTCTCATGGTGTTTTTTTTTCTTTTGTTGGTTTTTAAAAAAATGTGAAAAAAAAAAAAAAAAATAAATAAAATATTGTGTGTGTGTGTTGTTATGTAAAATAAAAACAAATAATTTGACGGTCATTTTAGGTGCCCCATTACCACCCACTAAACAGAGCTGTAACCATGGTAACAACAACAACTGCGTGACAGGGACACACAATGTGTCAGCGTCTCAGTACCTTACATTTGTCGGGCTCGGGTCGGTCGGTTCGGGACAAAAAAAGCAGAAGGGTCGGTGTCGGGTTCGGTCGGGGCTTACTAACTCTATCTCGGGCTCGTTCGTTCGACAGAAAATGCGGCGGCGATCCGCACTCTAATGCACAAGCACAAACACACACACACACACACACACACACACACACACACACACAGGAAACCGGGGGGCTCACCATGTTCCTGGGGTTTGACAGAAGAAAGTGCTGACATGCACATACACACACACACACACACACAGAAGCACATGCACATCTACACACACACACTCGCCATGTTCCTGGGGTTTAAAAGAAGAACATTCTGAGCCACACACACACACACACACAGAAGCACACATGCACATACACACATGAGCACACACATAAACACATACAACATGCACAAGCACAAACACACACACACACACACACACACACACACAGGCACTCACCATGTTCCTGGGGTTTGACAGGAGAAAGTGCTGAGCCACATGCGCAGGCAGGAGGTTAAAGAGAATCCTCTTATTATCCAGCTTCACCTTCTCCATGCCGTCTCTCTCCTCTTCTGCCTGAGAACACACACACACACACACACACACACACACACACACACACACATTGTGTGCACACAAACAGCACAAAATTGGACCAGCCTTAGATCATGCCACAACTTAATTGGCAAAACAAATCCCTAAATCTATACATTAAATGTATAACTGTCACATTGAATACAGCCATCCAAGCCATGGATGTCAACTTTATATATATGACCTGAAGTTTACATAGACCACCACAAGAGGTCAGTGAAGACAGAGAGAATGCAGCGGCCATTTATTAAACACATATAGACTATAAGCAGAAGTAGGTCGATAGTATATTGGGTTTGTCCAATCTCACTTCATATCTTCCCATAAAATGATAACATGTATTTTATTTTGTTTCAAAGTATGGCTTACAAGCACCAACTGATCCCAAGATATTAACTGCAAAAATGCATACATAATTAACATAATTAAAACCAGCCTCTAAATCCAATTAACTCATAAGTTAATTGTCATAGCATCCTCACAGCCATGCCTATCACAGCGAGGGTTGCACAAAGTCCCTCGTCATCCCGGACATCCCGTATTTTATCCAAAAACGGTTTGTCCTATACGGGATGCCTTTTGTTCCATATTCCTCTAAGTCCTCCAAATTTTATCAGCCTTTAGCCTTCAGATTATTTACTACTGCACTGAACACAAAGCAGGTCCCTTGTGAAACAGCACACCCAATTCAGGTTGCCATATAAACAGCAATGCAGCACATTCAATTAAGTAGATACACGCCCCAATATTCAGGTTGCCACATGAACACCATATGCCACACATGTAATTAATTAAATAGGGGGCTCATTCCCCTTACTTTACTGTGTGCCATCATGGCATGGGTCAGACTTGGATTAATTTTTCTTTAGCCTTGTGGTTGTGTGCATTGACAGCAATGAGGACTGAAGCAGGTTTTCCTCCATGAATGGAAATGACAGCCTTATCAGACCTGGTTCAAGTAGACATTTCAGATACTAACTCCGAAACTAAAATAAAAGTCACGGGCAAAAGTTCACAAAGGTACGGCCTTCATAGCTGCGGCCAAGAACAGGAGAGCGCTTCCTACGGGTGGCATGAACTCTTTTTCAGGTCGGCTTGTTGAGCTTCCAAAAAAACCAGAATTATCTGCCCTGCCCATTTGAAGTTTGGATTGCCTCATGGGTCTTTTTGAAGCTGGTTCCAAAAAACAGGATTATATCCCAAAAAAAGTCTGTGGCCCTCCTGGACACCCCCTCACTTAAAATGACGACAGCGTGGTTCTCCTTATTCACGTCGGTGGGCCTGTTGGCCAACCAGAGAGACCGGATGCTGCTGATGCTGCTGCTGCTGTGTGAAGCGGTCCGACTGCAGCTGGAGCGACCCCAACTGAGAGCTGCCCTGCAGGGTTGCGCTGACCTGCCCACGGAGAGCGAGAGAGTGCCAGGCCCCAGGGCAAGGGGGAGAGATTGGACCAACCTGACCCCGTGGTAAGGCACTGATAGTCCGACACTGACACTCCGACCGCCAAAGCTAAGCGCTAAGCAATGAACTATGAGGAACATTCCGGCGAGCGCCACCAACTGCAGTTAGTCCTCTGCTCGCTCTGGGAAGGAAACACGAGCTGTAGTCACAGCAGTAAGTGAATGCTTGCAAACGCACACGCATACAAACACACACACACACACACACACACTGTCCAAAGCATTGGGGCAGTTGCTGTGATGGTGGATGTGATTGGCTGATGCTCACCTGCGCAGCCCAGAGGTAGTCGAGCCGCAGCTTTAGGTCCAGCTGGCGGGAGTGCAGAGCCAGAGCGCTGGAGAAGAGCAGGATGGAGAGGATGGGCTCCAAGTCCCGGATGTGAAACCGCTCGGCACTGCAGAGACACCCCAACACACTCTTGTATATACAGTATATATATATATATATATGTACATGTATGCATATGCATATGCATATGTATTAGTATATGTATTAGTATATGTATTAGTATATGTACAGTATATGTGTATATATATATACTTTAAAAATAACTTTGTTCTGGGCAGCAGACAGGGACATGAGCCCATACCCACCCATCAGACAGGGACGAGAGCCCATACCCATTCGACAGACAGGCACGAGAACCCATAACCGCCCGACAAACGGGTGTGAGCCCATACCCACTCGACAAACAGGGACGTGAGCCCATACCCACCACACACACAGGGGCGTGAGCCCATACCCACCCCACACACAGGGACGTGAGCCCATACCCACCCAACGTACAGGGACGTGAGCCCATACCCAGCCGACAAACAGTGACGTGAGCCCATACCCACCCCTCAGACAGGGATGTGAGCCCATACCCATCCGACAGACAGGGCCGTGAGCCCATACCCACCCGCCAGACATCCTGAAGCCGCTGACCTCCAGGACGGTGATGTATAAGACACTGAGGAGGAAGAGGAGGATGATCTTTGGCAGCCAGGAGACGCGGAGGAAGAGGGCGAGCGTGAGAGCGCCAGTAGCACAGGACAGGAAGGCGTAGCGGGCGCCGTCGCAGGGCTGCTCCACCATGGTGCGGTTGGCCCCGCCCGACTCGATGATGATGATGGAGCTGGCCGAGTCTCCGCCCCACAGCCGTGGCATGCACCCGACCTGGGGGCGGGGTTGAAGCACATGCCCCTGTCCGTCAGACATATGACCGGGCGCTTTTAATACCAGCCAAAATGGGAATGGCGATAACTCCACTACGGTGTATTTTGTGAGAAAATACTAAATATTTTCCCTCAGTTGTATCTATAAACTATTACGTTCTGGAAACATAAGTAGCCCAGAGGTATACATCCTACAAAAAAAGAGGTAAGCAACCCATATTACACATGAAATACAGACAAATTAATGTAAATACAGACTTTAAAGAAGCATAAAGGGCATGAACAGGGCTGAATGAATGAATGTAAATGTATGTTACTTGACAGATGCGTGTGTATGTGATATACGTGTATGTGTGTGTGTGTGCATTCCACAGCGCACACACTCACCACACATGCCTGGGCCACGGCATATATTAAGAGCACTATAAACACACACAGCACTGTTCTGATCTGAATGGTTAGGCACCCTGGGATACACTGCAGAGAAAGAGAGAGAAAGAGAGAGAAGAGGGGGAGGGGTTAGGTGTGCAGCCATTAATCTGGTCACCTCAAATACGTTTTTACAAGACTCTTATTCCTGAACATGTCTCACGTTCATATTCCAGTCATCCTGAACATGTCTCACGTTCATATTCCAGTCATACTGAACATGCACATGAAGATGGAGTACAAAGTACAAATCTTCTTGCTGTGAAATTGCACAGGAACTAACAGACTTTTTAAAAAGTGTTTCCGCTCGGCACAACGCTGAGAGTTTGGAAATCCCGTCTTTTGAGCAGCGCCTACAGTTACAAGATTGGAGTTTAATGAACAAAATAATTGGCAACTGCTGAGAAAAGTCCTGACAGAAAGAACCACGAGGTATTCAGTCACAACACGCATCCCATGCACAGCCAGTAGTAGAAATGTATAAAACGACAGGGCTTTGTAAAAACAGAGGCGCTAATGACGTTTTACCTGTATTCTAGTGATGTGCAGGTACATGACACAGGCCATGAGGAAGCATATACAGAAGACCAGAAGGACCAGAACCACTGTGCCTCTGGAAAGCAGGATAGAGGGACACAATTAGGGGACGGAGAAAGCGATCGATCGCCGGTATTAATGAGCTTACAGAGCACCTCGGGCAGGTGAGAAGGCTAAGTACACACTGCGGTATTATCAGAAGGTAGACGAAGCCGAATAAGGCAGCCAGGACCAGCGACAGGACCACTGCGCTGATGAAGTACTCGTCGTGGAGCTGGTGGTACTGCAGGAGAGATAAGAGACCATAATGCACTGGGGTAGAGAGGGGTGGGCATTTTGTGGGATAAAATAGAGCTGCTTCTCAGTGCCCTTGCTTCTTCACCTCAGTAAGTGCTCCTCTCTCTCTCTATCTCTCCCTCTCTCTGTTCTCATACACACACATGCACACACGCACACATACATGTACACGCACACACACACACTCAAAGCACGCTCAAATATACTGGGCCTAAAACATTACTCATAGTATTCTACCAGAGACAGAGCTGAGGCATTACGACATCTCCTTCTTAACACACACCCACATTTCGCGCACACACACACACAACGCATGGCACTGCTTACAAAAGCTCTCCAGATGGATTATTAGCAATAACAACAGGCTCTGAGAGCCCGTGAGACACACAGTGTGCAGGTTAAGTCTGTCTCTCCCCAGCAGGGGACCCGCACAGCACAGTATGAATGCCATGGAGGAGTGAGAATGAAAGAAAGGCCTTGGAAAAAAGGTTCAATTCTCAGCGTTAGATCGACCCTAACAGAGTCATACGAGTCCTTTAGAGGCCACATGTACTCTATTGCAGTCAAACGTACTCGATCAGAATTGCTTTGATACTTTGATCATTTGCCGTGCAGTTTAACGGCACCAGCTATTAAACTCAAAAAGCACTGAAGAATTAAGCGGATGGGTGGGAGGAGGATTGTATTCAAATCTTGGTTAACATTCAAGCTTGTTTAATAGATGATCTTTCTCTGACAGGAACTAGGGCAGTTTAAAAAAAAGCTTGGGAAGCTCTGTACTCATGCTGGCCTCAGTAGTTTGACAGTAGTTTGGATTAATTTACTGACTCTATTGACATGTGCATGTGGGTGTTAACGTTTTTGTGGGCACATGCTTGTGTGTGTGTGTAATGTATGTGTGTGCGCGTGTGTGTGTGTGTGTGTGTGTGTGTGTGTGTGTGTGTGTGTGTGCGCGCGTATATGGCGGTTCTCTCACCTTCTGCTCGCGCTCGGAGCGTTTGTACATGAGCGTGAGAAAGTGCAGGTCGGCGGTCTCGGACTCAGTTTGCCGCGCCTCGATCAGTCGGCCGATGTAGCGGTTGACGCGTGTGCCAGGGCTGCTCTGGGCCGCGTTGGCCGAAAACGAAGTGCGGTTTCTCAGCTTCTCCGGGGCAGTACGCAGCGCCCGTCGCTGTGGGGTGGGGTGGGGGGGTTAAAGGTCAACTGCTCTGTTAGCGTCTCAGCTGAGAAGGCATCTGTGCATCCAGCAGTCAGCCAGCGGGTGGGCCAGACCACCAGTCCTGAGTCAAATATATGTTTTAAATACTTTAACTCCTTACATCAGGGACCTGATGGACCTAAGAATATTCACTGTGTTTCAGCACTTAAGGGATTCATTAAAGTGATCGATTGGCTAAAAAGATGGCACACCTTGTTTTCAAGGCCTAAATGGGCTGTTGATTGAAGGAATAATAACCCTCATTTAAATACTGGTGAAATAAAAAAAAACTCTCCTGGATTTTTCAACGAAACCCATCAGAAGAATTCAGTTTGGAATATTTCTAAATATATCTTTGGAATATGTATTTATATCTTTCTTTTTAAATTATCAGAGATAATTTCCTGGTGTCTAAAGTGTTAATGTATTTGACATTATTATTTGATCCAGGTCTGGAGATCACTGCAGCAGCAAACTGACTTGCTTTACTGTCAGGGGCATCACTAGTGTTACTAGGGACTGATATCAGCATAACCAGACTATGTCTCCCCCTATAACCTGCGTAATATAGCCAGGCTGTTGCTATGACCGGGTTCTTTGCAGCATCAATGTCCTATAATCAGCATAGCCACATAAACGCACACACACACAGACACACACACAAACACACACACACACACACACACACACACACAAACACACGCGCAGAAGGCTCGCAAAATCAAACCTTGCTGGAATGAAGATCGACCAGCTTTCCGAACCCAGATCTCAAGGGGTCGGATTGGAGGCGCAAAGAGAACCTGTCGTGACTGCAATCGCTACCAGACAACTGAAAAATAACCAAATAAATATAAACTGGTAAACAGTTTTCAGTTTGTTCCTCTTTTGTTGCCTCTTTATTGTCGTTTTATTTATGCTACGCTCGCTTATGCGCGTTTCCTTTTTGTGTCTGGCCCCCATTGTTTGGTTATTTTTGTTGTAATATAATATGATATCACACAATATTATATTATATAATTTCATGTCATATCATATAATAGGAGATAAAGTGGTGCTGTATGTTTAAAAGTTTCATGTGTGAGTTAGGCGCTCTGTCAGTTAGACAAAAATGAGCTGATATGCTCCTTGGCATGAGATATCTGTGGCCAGATGGCATCAGAACATCAGCTGTCATTGTTCTCCTCTTTCTTCCCAGTTATTTGTCAGGCTGTTCCTCTTAACGAGTGGCGGGGTAAGAGGGAGCAGAAGCGGATTAAGAGGAAGTAGAGGCAGGGTATGGGCAAGCAGAATCTGGGTAAAGAGAAGCGGAATCAGAGCAAGAGGAAGCGGAATCAGGGTAAGAGGAAGTGGAATCAGAGTAAGAGGAAGTCGAATCAGGGTAAAGAGAAGCGGAATCAGAGTAAGAGGAAGTAGAATCAGAAAAAGGGGAAGTAGAATCAGAGAAAGAGGAAGTGGAATCAGAGTAAGAGGAAGTGGAATCAGAGTAAGAGGAAGTAGAATCAGAGGAAGAGGAAGTAGAATCTGAGTAAAAGGAATCGGAATCAGAGTAAGAGGAAGTAGAATCAGAGTCAGAGGAAGCGGAGTAAGAAAAAGTAGAATCAGAGTAAAAGAAAGTAGAATCAGATTAAGAGGACGTAGAATCAGAGTAAGAGGAAGTAGAATCATAGTAAGAGGAAGTAGAAGCAAAGAGGGTAGGAGGAGCAAGAGGTGTAACTTCGAGGCTGGAACATCCGCAGTTGTAACTTATTAGACAGACAACAGGTGCTCATTGAATGACTGGAGGTCAATGGAGTTTTTACAAAACAGGTCATTTCCAGACAGAAAAATTTAAAAGTCTCCTAGGTATGCCTTGTCAGGACCCAGTAGCCTACTACTGCTTAAACCCCGATATGATTTTGACAATCCAACGCAAAAATGTTTTTAATCCAGCTAGCGCCAGTCAGATGCGCACCACTCTGAGCATAATGTTGTGTAACTGTAGTTGGTAAGCTGACTGAAAACACTACTGCACATGCCTGATCACTTACCCATGAGTGGACAACAAACCAAAACGGAAAAGCCCCAGTTCCGTAGCTTGTCATTGGTAGAAGCAGGTAAGAGGAAGCATAATCAGGGTAAGAGGAAGTAGTATCAGGGTTGGAGGAAGTAGAATCAAGGTAAAAGGAAATGGAGGCAGGGGAAGAGGAAGCAGAAGTAGACTAAGAGGAAGTAGAGAAAAGGAAATACAGAGGAACTAAAGGGATCTCAAATACAGAGGAACTCTCTGAGATTGTAGAAAGGCTCCTCCTTTGTGGACATGTTCGGCCTTGCACAGCAGGGCCATAATTCGCCAATCGTCAACAAACAACATTTTTACACCCAGTATGCAGCTTATCGTTATTTTGAACTTGTCACAAAATAGCCTCTTTCCCCCTTCTGAACCTAAATAAACACACTGCTAAGAAGGAAAGACGAAAAAAGATAAAGACCTACAGGAGATAGAGACAGAAAGCCAGATATCCGGACCATGGCCAGCTTTTATCACAGCACATCTGTCACACTCCGTACAACCAAACAGTGGTGTGATCCCTTCGATGCTGAAAGAGGCCAATGACCAGATTGCCACGTCTCAGCCTGAATTAGCACAGCCACCAGAGGGCACCATTTTCACTTTTGTGGACAAATTAAAGCTTTAAATGCTGTATTGTGCCACTCTCCATTCTGCTACTGGTAAAAGACAAGAAGACAATTGCACACACCTATGCATTGCCCGTTCACATACACATATGTGCACACATGATCACACGTAACTGTACCCACATGTTCTTGCACAAACACATGACTACGTACACAGGGACACATACAGTATACACACAAAGCCACACCCACGCACAGCCACACACACACACACAAACTGAGCGCTGACGAGGCTCACCTTGTCTCCGTCCTCGCAGGTCATGGCGTTGGAGAAGGGGATCTCGGCCTTGAACATCTTGCGGCAATGCATGAGCTGGACCAGCAGGTAGCACACCGTCTTGAACTTCATCTTTTTGGCGGGTTTTATGTCCGAGAGTATCAACCCGGGGAAAATCTGTCGGCGTTTCGGTAAAAAGAGAAGATGCACAAACGTCGTTAACGAGGTTGAGATCAACAGAGGGCAAACGTTCACACACAAGAACATTGCATACAGTCGTTGTCCCGGTCTGTCCTGTAGTTTGAAAAATGAATGAAAGGAACAGAGACATTGCGAAATGTTCCTTATTGAGGACACAGACAGAGCAGCCAGAAACAAGGATGAAACTCAACTTAACGGACTAAAGAGGAACAGTCTGGTTCCTGGGGAATCAGGCAGAATTGGGTCAAAGTGGCACATGATCAAACATATCCGCCTTCATCCAAAAATGCGGTAAAGAGCCACTGAGCACGTGCGGCGCGCACACATCAAAGCCAGCTGTCTGAAGGGAGCACAAAGGCATGTGGTACGCTGGCTAAGGGGTTTAGCGCATGGCTGAAAAGGCTTCAGGATTAATACCCATTCAGGGCACTGCCACTTTACCCTTGAGAAAGGTACTTAGCCTTAGAAGCTCCTCTAAAAATGGGCGGGACATTATAGTCGTATACTTAACAGGATTAACACTTTCTTTTGTACAGAGGATCTGATCTTATATCTGGAAAAAATATATAAAATATAAATGAAAGATGCAAAATATAAAATAATCACTCAGTCAAACAAAAAAACAAAACAAGAACTGCTCAAAGGAGCAGTACCTTTCTAGATCCTCCCATCTGTGTTTAAGTGATTTTTTAAAAAATTACCCACAATCCTCATTCGCTGAGACTGCCTTTTAAATTTCTGCTTTAGTTTGACAAATTCCTTCAAGTAGATTTCTAAAAAAAAATTATAATTCTGGGGACTGATGGAGCAGTGCATTGTGGGAACCGGCAGCTACGTGTGCCAACTTGCGATTGGCAACCTCTTTGAGTTCCCGCAAAGAAAAGACATCTTTGATGTGTTAAAATAACTCTTAACCTCCAGATAGAGGTTAAATCTCGAGTATTAGAGATGAGTAGGAAAGGGGATGAGGGGGAATTTTTAGACAGGATGTAGGGGTGGGGGGGCTGGGAGGTGGAGACTGGAGACCAGAAACGCGAGTATTGTTTGGCACAACACAGCACCGCAATGTCTTTGGCCTGCATTCAATCACTCTCCCAGTTAAATGTGAGTTCTAACTCTCTTCTTCAAGAACACAGTTTGGCAATCAAGAGAAATTAAGTTGTCTTGACTCTCCTCGTGATGAAAAAAGACACATCTACGTGTATTTGAAGAATAAGTGCTGATTGAATTCAGGCTTTTTACTGGCTGGACCCATTGTGATGGAGATTACAAAGCAGGTCAAGATACACCATGGCAGAGACATAAAGAACATTACATCTACAGTCCATCTGTCTCATAGAGGAAGGCAGATACTTAAACACACACACACACAGACACACATACCCACACACACACACACGCACAATCTTTTTTCTCACACATGCACACTTACACTCACACTCTCTTGCACACACACCCACACCCACACCCACACACACTTTATCTCTTGCACACACACACACACACACAGATGCACACACACGGATACACATACCCTCATGTGCACACACACACACACACACACACACACCCTCATGTGCACACACACACACACACACACACACAATCTCTCTGTCTTGCACATGCGCACACACACACACACACACACACAAACACACACACATGCCCGCACACACACACACACACACACACACACACACACTCTCTTTCTCTCAAACACACACACACACACACACACACAGACACACACACACTCCCGCTTGCCTTGCGTCGGTGAGATGGCACTATGAAGAAGGTCTCGATCTGGTGCTTTTGCAGGAAGGCGTGTCTCTCGTGCCCGTTCCCCGGCTCCACCTCGTAGTCCCCGTTCAGGCAGTCCAGGGTTGTCCGGGTAATGTGCACTTTCCTGTGTGAGATGGGATGGGATGTGACAGGTCAGTGGGGGTCACCGTCCAAAAACAACCACACTGGCATGCTGTCAATAAACATTCAGCACTTATGCAGCGATCTCAAATCCAGGATAGCCGCAGCATCCGTAGCTTCAGTGTTTGAGTATTGCTAAAGAGTTCACGCTTTGTTTCCACGGCCTAAATTGGTTGTTGACTGGGCTGCCTCTTCGAACACACAATTACGGATGTAATTTAGTGGGAGAGATTGACAGAAGGTGACTGTATGTTCACACTCACACAGGCATACATACGCACACACACACACACACACACACACAATCGGGATGGTCATTTAGAGGGAGAGGTTGAAGGAGGAGGGGGGGCGTACTGACTGTATGTTCACACACACACACATACACACAATCGGGACGGTAATTTAGGGGGCGAGGTTGAAGGAGGAGGGGGGCGTACTGACTGACCCCGGCAGGCCCCCGGCCTCCATCATGTTGGCCAGCGTCACGTCGTTGGACCAGACGTCGTACTGCCACTTCCTCAGTCCCAGCACCCCGCACAACACCCTGCCCGTGTGCAGGCCCACACGCATGTTCAAGTTCACCTCCGTGGCCTCTGCCACCGACCTACACGCCACAAAGGACAACATGCATTATTAACATGGAAAACAGAAGCTGCATTATTAACACGAAAAATAGGAGAATATGCATTATTAACTCTGAAAATAGGACGACATGTAATATTAACACGGAACATAAGTGAATGCGTGTTATCCGAATAATAAATAAGAGATGCATTACCAACACGACAAATAGGCGAATATGCATTATTAACATGATAAATAAGAGAAGCTGGCTTATTAACATGATAAAAAAGAAAATGTTTTTTTGATAAATAAGCGAATTTGCATTTTTAACATGATTAATAACATGCATTGTTAACAATGCTTCAGAAACACAAGAACATGAGGATGTTTGGTGAGAAGAACAAGCCATTTAGCCCATCTTAGCATGTCATTTTAACCACTGCATTGAGAATACAGCACCGTATCAAACATGGTCAACACCACCCCAATGGTCTCTACTCCTACATGACCTGGGAAGCTGTCGTTAAGATGGCAGTACAATCTTTTTAAAAAAGACCCTCTCCCTCCCCTTTTTTTCTGTCTGCAACAGCCCTCAAATGTCTTGTGATCCTTTTATTATTTAAATCATCTAGCTAGCTCTTATCGGTGCCGATATTTTGCTTTCATTATGTTTTCAGTGAATGCCTGGGGTGGTGATGGAACAACACGATGCAATCTTGCGATAAATTACCATACAAAAGTTGATGAAAGAATACAAAACAGCCAAAACAACGAAATGCACTGCGGCCTGTGCATGTGTGCGCGAGTGTGCGTGCGTGTGTGTGCGTGCACGTGTGTAAGCACACGCGCGTGTAAATGTGTGCACGCACGGGTACGTGCCGCCGTGTTTGTCTGTGCATCCGTGAGTATTTGTGTAAAACCTGTTGTTATTTCATCATATCCAAAAATAAGCGCATTACCTTTACAACCACCGTCGCGGTACACACCTCGACACTTCCAGCGACAGGTTTTTAAATTATAAATAGTTCCACCTGCCTGTTCTCCTGATGTAACAGAAAAGGTGAGAACGAGAGCGAGCGGGAGGCTGGCGCCGGTCCCGTGTTCAGACGCCCTCTAAGCTTTGAGAAGATCAGACGGGGAGCTAAGCTACCACTGCTTTGCATTGTAAACCCCCCCCCCCCTCCTCTCCTCCCCTGTTTGTGTGCAAACCTGCAGAACGAAGCAAAAGCACTTTAAAGAGAACTGTGTTTTTCATCCTGAAAGAAGAAGGAACTTTAACTTTAAAAAAAAAAAACTGCCATGCCTGAAATGAGTCCAGATATACACAAGATGGGCATGCAAGAGCCAAGGGTACACAACTCTCTCACACAACTCTCTCACACAACTCTCTCACATAACTCTCTCACATAACCCCCCACCCTCACCACACCCACAATGATGAAGACTGAGGGAAAAAGTTTGGTTTTTTGTCTGTTTTATTACTTCTATGCTGATTTCATAATAATGTAATGGAATTCTACAAATAATTACACGTAAAAAGAGTACTTTTTCTGCCCGGGTTCCCTTCTGGAAGCGAGGAGGGTGTTTGCACAATGTTTGTGGAAAGGTTTTCCAGCTGACAGCCTTTGGGAACTCATTCTAGGCCTATTTTAAAGTAGATATTTCCATTGCTTGTTGTAATATGGAAGCATGGTAGGACTACTTATAAAGTTTGTAATACTGTGCTAGCTAATAACTATCACCTGAGAAGTCAAGCACAGCACAGATTAAACGGGGAAGCGGTGTCTTTTAAATCGTCAATACAGGCTTTCCTTGGAAAACCAGTGGTACCTCAGCTTTCTGTTCTCTTGACAGTCACATGACTTGGGTTTATGGTATCTCCACAAAAAGAGAAAGTGTGCTGTGTTCTGGCTGTTAGGCATGCGGGGTTGGTTGTGGCGTTACAGTGTGGGCCGGGGAAAATGGGATTCGTCGTTCAGTATCTCCTCGGCCGTTACGGCACTCGGGAATCGTTCCCCTGCGTTCCCAGGGCGATGGGAAAAGGAAACAGAGCCAAATTGGACAGCCCACGACTGTTTACTCATTAATGCCAGATAAATAACCTTTCAGCGCCTGCAGACAGCCAGCTGAGAGCCATCTCCATTATAATTACAACTCCAGTAAATTATAATGAAGAAAAAAAAAAAATAGATAAATAAAACCAACTCGACAGTAAAAGGATTCCTGCATTTTTCAAAGTGAAGGTTCTTTGCGTTAACTCACTCCGAATCCTCCATTTGCCCTTGATCGTGTCAATGCCAACGCTATTAAATAAAATAGAACAAAAACAATTCTATAATGAAAGGATCCTGTGTTTTTTCTCCCCACTGCAGTCTGGAAATAAAAAAAGCCAATTAAAATGATTCCCCCTCAACATTCTGCACTAATTACACAGTTCATTTCAATTTAATTTCAATAAAACCAAAACTTTTTGCAAACCTTTCATTGTGAGATTTAATTAGGGGATATTTGGGTGAGAGACTGTACTCAGAGACACGGCAGGGGGTTATAAAATAAATCCAATCCCACAGTAACAGAAAAGGAAACTACACATTCAGTCTGAACTTAAAAGTAGCCTACCGTACATGTGTAAGTGTCAGCATGCTGCATATTCCTAATACACTAAAAACGCTAATACGCAAACATGGCCTCTTCTTGTCCAGTGATCCTGATCCTTGCCTTGTTTTCGGTTTTTGTGTTGTGACGTAAGGACCAAAAACAATCAATCAAAAATAAAATATTAGTGCCTGTTCTAGAATCATCTGTTTTTCTTTACAGTGACTCTTTGGCCGTAATACCACAGCAGGCTTGACACTGCTCACTGTAACCCCAGAAAATCCATGTTTGTCTAACAAACTGTGATACAAAATCAGCCCTATCTGCTGCATCCTGTCTCCTGTGTACAGTGTACTAGCAGCTGTGTACTGTTTACTGTGTACTGCTCAGTACGCGACATTCAGTATGCAAAAAAATATCCTCCTTCCAACCGTACTGTGGACGTGTCATAAGACGTCCCACCCATGCACGGCTATGTCACATGTTTTTTTTTGTTGTTATTGAAGGAAAGCTTCAGCAAAGCTGCATCTCATTTTTAAAACAAAGCTGCGCGTCATATTTATTTGACCAAAATGTTTGTGTACTTCTTGAAAAGTATGCTCTCGAATATACTCAGCGAAACCCCGGCCGTATATCATCCGGGGGTTTTAAGCATACTACAGAGAATTTCACCTACTTAAATACTTTCACGTCCAGTTTACTCACCAAGCATACTGAATAGTATGGAAGGATTCGGTGCTGATTCGGACACAGCCCCAGTCAGCAGGAAGCGGAAGCAGAGCTGCAATTGGAGTGGCTACGGTAGCAGTGTGCGGAGCCATACTTTTCCAGGTTACTCACGTGATCGTGTCAATCATGTCCAGCCCCATCTCCACACAGCAGTGGGCGTGGTCAGTCTTGGGCTGCGTCAGGCCGGATACGCAGTAGTAACAGTCCCCCAGAATCTTGATGCGCCGGCAGTGATTCTCCTGTCAGTCAGAGAGAGGGGAGTGATGGGATCAGTGGTCGCCAAGATGGAGTTTTGTCTTTTGGAAACTGGGTCATTTCCAGTGACTAAAAAAACATTTTAGCAAAAATGGCTGCAAGTTGTTACTGAAATTAAAGTCTGTAGTAAGTAGACTAGGCCAGAGAGTTAAGATAATTATTTAAATTTCCCTCCCAATCCCAGAGAGTTTTCCAAAAAACATGTTACTAAAGCATACAATATTTTTGCTCGGAATATTGGTGATAATATATATTTATTTTTAAACTGTGAGTAATCTGCTGGATCTCTTAATAGTTTCCAAAGTGGTAAAGTATTTCAAATGCATACAGCCCTGCATAGACAGTGTTATTTGACCAAAATAAGATGGAGATTAGTGGATACCTGGCAAGTTTTCCAGTTATATATATTACAGGTATTTAGCAGACGCTTTTATCCAGAGCGACTTACACAACTTTTTACATATTATCCATTTATACAGCTGGATATACTGAAGCAATGCAGGTTAAGTACCTTGCTCAAGGGTACAACGGCAGTCTCCGACCTGGGAATCGAACCGGCAACCTTTTGGTTACAAGACCAGTTTCTTACCCATTATACTACACTGCCGCCTCACATATAAACCGCCATCACTCAGAAAATGGGAAATAGAAATATTTAATCAGAGTTTAGTTAAATCAGGTCATGGGCGTGGCTTAAAGCAGACACTGCAGACCTCCGGAGACAGAGTTGAGTAATTTTGTGTGGTGTGCTGGGCGTGGGTGTGGCTTAAAGCAGACACTGCAGACCTCCGGAGACAGAGTTGAGTAATTTTGTGTGGTGTGCTGGGCATGGGCGTGGCTTAAAGCAGACACTGCAGACCTCCGGAGACAGAGTTGAGTAATTTTGTGTGGTGTGCTGGGCGTGGGCGTGGTCGGCTTCAGACCAGACCGGCCTATTAAAGCTGATGCCAAAGGTGACCAGAGGACACTGTAGGCGTCAGGACTTTGGCTGTCCCCACAGGACATGGCTTTCCGGCTGCTAGAGTCAGCCCACTTTGTCTAGCGGCCAGTTCTTTCCTGTTTTTAGGCTGGAGGGGGTTAATCTCTCAGCCTGCAGGCTCGGACAGCATTCTCCCGTGCCTATACTGCCAGGGTGCGAAGGAGGTCACACCGGCCTCTGCCCAGAGTCAGCCTCTGCCCAATGCAAGCTACAGGCTACAGCCGCCATTTTGTTTCATTTGTATTATGTACGGCATAATTGAGTAGTCATTGCCGTTCTGCATTATTTCATTGATCAGTTGCTTAGCAACCTTTGACACCCAGGCAACTTTCACAGGAACAGATACACAGGGCTGCACCTGTGATTCTTTTCATTAAAAAATTTTTTTTATTGAGTTATTTTTCACATATACAATTTTAAAAAAAGACAAGCATTAAGTAAGAGTGTGTGTGTGTGGGGGGGGGGGGGGGGAGTTGAGCAATCGCTAAATTAATTAAAGCCCACAGTCCACCTGTGATTTGATCCAGCAACCTTTTGCCGATTGGATTTTAAAAAATCAAACAGTTCCTGAGCCACAGTGCTCACAAACGCCACCATTAATCAAATATAAGACCATGCAGCTCAGATGTACAGCATCCACACTGCACAGGCTCACGCAATACAATGTTCAGTGTTAAATCAACTCTGATAGAGTGGGCTACATTTTACTCAGATAAAGTTAGTGCAGTCCCTGAACTCAACTAACACATTGTACTGCACACTGTCACAAAGTACACCTTTGTTTAAACCTGTTTTAGCCTTTAAAAAAAAGTCACAGGTGTGTTAGCATGATGGTACGCTTACAGTATGCGTCCTCTTCCCAGAAGGTGTCGTTATGCACGCCCAAGGCATCACCAAACTGGGGACATAAGCAAAGCTGGTGTGATATTTGCAAGACAAGTGAGCTGTGTGAAAATACTGACTCAGCTCCCAGGGATAGGGCTCACTGGAGACCGGCTCCCTCTCTCTCTCATTACATAACGTCAAATGTCAAACCCCCACTGTATAGCCATCATCACGCAACGATTACTCTGTGAAACGTTCACGTTCCGACCGTGGCCGTTACGCAGCCCTTTATCGTGGGAAAGCGTGTCATTAGCATGGAGGTTGCGTACGCGGTAGACACGGGAGAAGCGAAACACGGCCGTTAGTACACAATCCTCCAATGTGTCACAGGAAAAAAAGACAACGAAATGACTTCAAACTGGGGCTGGGCTCGACGCTATTTATTTTGGAAGCCCGGCGGCATTGTGATTAACAAACGAGACGAGGCATAAATCTCCATTAGGCTCGCATTAGATCTGTCTGCCTCCTTCACCCAGGGCCCGCTGATGTGCGCAACGAGCCAACGCCCGGGTAACGGGCAGAGTGAAATAATGAGCGCGAGAGTGGGCGAAATGAACCGCGCGCGAGTTTATCCGTTACCGACGCGATGCAGCCCTTCGCCTTCGCTTATCATTTCCCCTGTACAATTACAAATGGCACGTAACATTTGTTTGACTTGAAAGGATGCCCGTGTGAGGTCTGTTCTGAGCCTGGAGCCGCATCATTGTATTCTATTCAGACATGAGCAATTTAGGTTTGAATAGAACAGGCACTTTATTGTCCAAACAGCGTGGAAATTACCCCTTGGCTTCACAAAAACATAAGGGTATAATCAAAATTAAGCAACGGGAAAAGAGCGTGAGAGCATCAGGATATTCATATAAACTGTGCAAAGAACAAATTTGGCCGGAACAGTTCTTGAACCTGTTTTAGTCCAGCAATGTACCCTCATCACAGTTTTTTATTCAGTCAGTAAACAAGCTGAAAGTCAGAAGATATGACACACAGGACATACAAAACAGAAGATATGAGAACAGAAGTTCAGCATAAACAAAATAGGAATTATCATTTATTTCAAAGGGAAAAGAATCTGCCATGCTGTACAAAGCAACACCATATACAATGTCCCTACAAACTATTAGAAACTCTCATATGACCCCCACCGGGCAGCCAATCACACACCGTCATCCAACACCACACTCCCGAGGCATCCAATCGTGCGGCACCCTGCGCCATTAACTCAGTCCAATACATCTAAAAAGCAGAGCAATGGTCTGAAGCCCTGGTCCACTACACCTGCAGGGTATGCTTGTTTACAGACCCCGAGATCCCAGACGATGGGAGTGAACCATATGATTTTTAATCGGTCAATTAAAGAAAGGGCAAAGCCTGGCACACCCTACCGACTAAGGTCGCAGACACCGAACTGGGAGGGTTAGACATTGGCTCGGGCTGTGAAGATGTGTGTGGAGCTTCCGGGCTCTAAGCTCCTGCCTAAGGCTTTGGAGCCGCTTCAGACTTGAGGAGGATTACCCCAGTCATGTGCCTGGCCCTCGCACACACACAACCTGTTAGCGCCTTTTAATTGTCTCTCCGTGCGACGCCGCCCGCCCGACGCAGGAAAGGCGGGGCTCTTCTCCGTGACAACAGGTCCCCGCGTCGGGAGTGCGCGAAAGCGCCGCGGCTCGATAGTCTTTCTTGTATTATTGATGAGACGCGGCAAACCCGTCCCCTCACAGTTTTTTCCTTCTTATATGTAGATTTTCTCAGAATAGCTGTGAATCTGGCTGCACGGAAGTAACTTTTTTCAGAACGTAGCTTGAGAGATCTCCAGCATGCATTATCCAAGCAAGAGCGGCGAAAGACCTCTTTTTCATAACTCTGCGAATTCCGGTCGAGCCAAGACTTTGCACAGGAAATCAATCCAAAGTTCCATGCATGCAGTTGCAGTTCCGAATTGAACCCACTTCAAAGCTGAGTACACAGAACGGCTCTAAGTTTTAGGAAGGCCGTCTCAGAATCTGGCAGCTAAACGAGTGTGACTAGAAAACTCACAAAAGCTCTCTGGTTTTCGAGAGGCAGAGTGTGAAAAAAAACAATCCCACTCCCAAGATGGAAAGTTTTGACAAATGTTATACTGTCAGTGTCCAAATCCACTTACACGAGTAACTTTCCACTTTAATGTTTACAGGGGCAAACAAAGAGAGCCACAAAAAAGGGAGAGAGAGGGAGGGAAGTTCAATGAGACATGGAGAGACTGAGAGAGTGTGACAAGGCAAAATAGAGCCTGAAATAGAGGGAGTAATAGAGGAAGAAAACAGCAAGAGAGTGAGTACTGAAAAACAGAAACACAGAGAGAACATTTTTTTTAAATGTGTGTGTGTGTGTGTGTGAGAGAGAAAAAGAGAGAGAGAGTGAGAGAGACAGAGAGAGAGGAAAAAAGAGGGGAGGAGAGAGAGAGCAAAAGCATGTATTTTTGTGTGAAGAAGCACAGATGCAGAGACATTGTGTTCTTTGCACTTGCCCACACAGTGATGACTTTACCAGTCAGACCAGGGGCACAGCAGAAGGGTGTTTCCACAGTATGTTGATTAAAGCACACAGAATAGAGACAGCGTAGTGAATATAAAGAGGGCGTTAATTAATGGCGAGCGGACCGATGAAAAGGACCAATCAGTGGAACCACTATGGAAGCAAGAGGCACTGAGACAGTCAGTAAAAGAGCGAACGCGGTCAGGGACGTGTCCAACAAAACTGCAACACGATGACAAGAACATTG
Organism: Ilyophis sp. 1 JC-2022; assembly: GCA_022702515.1. Lineage (NCBI taxonomy): Eukaryota > Metazoa > Chordata > Actinopteri > Anguilliformes > Synaphobranchidae > Ilyophis > Ilyophis sp. 1 JC-2022. Next base: position 12,200,402 of record CM040395.1, read on the forward strand.
GACACAAGTTTATGTGAAAGGCGGGAAAAAGATTGTCTGGCATAATCCAGTTTTGGCATAAACCTATGGATTAAAAGTGTACACATTCGTGCAGTGGTAAGCAAACCAAGACCGATTGCATTTATGTACGCCGTGTGACCTTCAGGAGGTCACTGCATCGCCTGGCAACCAGGCAAGGGTTTCCAGAACTTTCAACACCTCACTTAATGAGCTTACACCCTTCTTCTGACCCCGACCCTTATAAAAAATGTAGCCTTGCATATGTTCAAATATGGAAGTAGAGTTTTAAATGTCAACAAAAACACATTGTAATTAGTCCAATGAATGTGCAGGTGCAGTGCTTGACTTGATTGGTGTGAATGTTTCTGTGAAAGTGTATAGTTACAGAAGCAATTCAGGTTAAGTACCTCGCTTTGGGTACAATGGCAGTGCCCAAGATAGGAATCAAACCTGCAACAGCTTAGTTACAAGGCCAGTTACTTAAACATCAACACACCCACCTTGAAGATGATTAAAGAGTGTTTTTCCAAAACTCACTGAATCTGCTTTTGGCCAAAATCAAGCGAAAAACTTTTCTGAAAAATGGTTAGATATTTGCAGTTTTACTTTTAGACTATTATTCTTAGAGATGTATGCATTCAAACAGAATTGTTCATGAAAATTTCATCCACACCAATTTAAAATGGACAAAAATGTGTCAAAGTGGACTGAGTGAGTTTTGGAAAAACACGCTTCAGTTAAACTACACTGCCTTCCAAACTAGGGGAGTGACAGCTGTCTTATGTGTCTGCAAGACACTGGCAGTCCACTCAGTGCTATAATGCAGCAGCACAGACCAAACTCCAAGCAAGCAGCTGGCGCTGTCCAGCCCTGTGGTGCTGAAACACAAACCCAAGCTGTACCAAGCATTTTTTTCCCTTCATTTGAGTGATGTTGGAGTTGGTTTAAAAAAGCCGTGGGAAAAATGCAATTTAGCACAATTAGCCCTTAGCAGCATGACAGTGAATTAAAATTGCAAAAAAATAAAACAAAGCTAGGTAGTAAAAAAAAACAAAAAAATTGTGTTTGGTAAAATGTGCGGTACAACTGCTCTGTAATGAAGCTAGAAAATGGGGGAAATGTGCACGGTGATCTTGAACTTCTTTAAATATTGCACAAAAAAAAAAACCCTCATCAGTGGGTGCACTGGTGTTTGGTGCATGTGAGTAGAAAGTCAACTAGAATGGCACTCAGAGAGATTCTACATACGCACGTGTGCTAATCTCGACCCTGAACGTCATATGCATGGGCCTAAAACTTTGATCTTGCACTGTGAAGTCGGGCATTGACCAATTGGGGGGAAAAAATTCAAGATTCAGGTCAATTCATTGCCCAACTGTCAACATTTCCACAAAGTTTCATCACAGAGTAGAATTGTTCGAGTTATGGATGATAGGGACACACAGACAGACACACGCACAGACAGGAGGGAAAGCAATACCCCTTGCTCACGCTCTGCACACATGGGTGTAATACACTGCATATTCATAAGTAGGAAGCTTTATATATTTGGTGCATCCAACCAAAACATATTCCCTACATTTGATTACCTCACAAAAGAGGCCCCGTGGGGTGGGTACACAACAATGGATTTATGCCAAATTGTTTCTTAATTATTAAGTAACCCAATAATGTATTCTATCTGACCAGTGTTTGGTATGCACAGCCACACACAAGACACAGAGTCAGAATAATTGGTTGGATCAGAAAGCCTAGCGTGCTAGCAGACGGGTGACTCACCGTAGCCAGCTCATCAAACTTCCCGAAGAGTTCGTTCAGCAGCTTGACCAGCTCCTGCGCCGTGCATTGTGATGCCAGGCTGGTGAAACCCACGATGTCCGCAAACAGGATGCTTGAGGGTGGAAAACAAATCATTTTACATTTCCTAGAAAAACTCTCCAAACTCTCCAGACGAACGCTCCCCAGAGGAAAGTTTGCGAGCAGAACCCTTTCCATAAAAAAAACATTCTCCAGACAAGCGCTCTTCTAAACACTCTCTCCAGACAAAAGCTTTTCAGACAAAGGCTATCCAAGCAAACTCTCTCCAGAAGAAAGCTTTCCAGGCGAAACGCCTCTGCTCCTCTGCTCCGGGGTCCATCATCATCGAGAAACTTGATAAATACCACTTTGTCGCATCACAAATGTCAAACTCGATATGTTTCTCATTTATTAATTTAATAATTACTCATACATTCAACTTGATGTGAACATTATAAGTGGCGGGCCATCTGTAATGAGGCAACTCAAAGAAAAGCATAACTATATATTATGTGCAATGCGAAGATGTATGCTGGCATCATAAGTTAGATATACTGTGGATATTTTAAGTCGGTATAAAGCCATCTGTATGTGGGAAGCCCATAGGAGATTATGACTTAATGCTGTGCGTATGAAGACTGACGCGTGGTGAGCAAAATGACTTGCCGCCAAAAGTTGGTTTAGAAAAACGTTACATCTATAGAATGAGCTGATGAGTGCACAGCAAAAATGCCGGTGTAAATCTAACACTGCTGGTGTACATTTAACACCCCAGGGTGTAAAATGTACACCACCATTTCTGTGGTGTAAATTTGTGTGACTTTAATAGAACTTCATTGCCTCCACTAATGACCCCTTGTACCCTCAGTACCTTTGTCACAAAAGATAAATGTCTTTTATTTTCATAATTCGGCGCATGCCGCTTCTACCACATCAGGCTGCGCAGCAAAATGGTCAGATTTAACACTGACATGGTACAGTTTTACACTGACAGAGTACATTTTTAACACTGTTACTGTGTGAATGAACCGAGCTGTGAAAAGACCTCAGATATACTGAGGACTTGCAACTCTGCCAGCGTCTGGGGTAAACTCCCAACCTGGCCACCTAATCGTCTCCCTGTTTAATTGGCTTAATAATTCCCTCCCTATCCACTTCACATGATGTGGGGTGAACCTTCTGAGGCAAAATGGCTGCCCTGAAGCTCCCAGATGGTGCTGCATACAGGTTTCACTGCAATGGGCTTTGATATCATGACATAAGAGCTGCTTAATTAATTAAATCCATTATTTTTTATCCATATATTATTATTATTATTATTACGGGTGACATATAAATCATATGATATTTTTCTTCGCCTGCAGCAATCAAACGAACAAAATGCATTCTTATTTGCTGTTATGATTATTGTTATTATTCTAAAGTATAATAGCTGGGCATGAACCAAGTATGATGACAATATCAGGCCTATAACAATTACAAAATGCCATTCAGAGCCCCATTAATTATTCACTTATGAATTGCCTGTGATCCCCGCTCTCCGCCACAGCAGCACTGATTAAATGATCACTCGTTACAGATCAACAACGACGCCCCCCCACCACCACCACCGCCACGATATAGCGAGGATAGTAATTATAATCAGATAACACATCCAGTAGTGCACACGAGTACGGCAGGAGAGTGAGCTGCTTTTGAAAATGTGCTCCAGTGTTTGCAGCGGGTCGCATAAATAACGGGACACACAGGAGGAGGCGGTGTATGTCTGTGCTGTTGGTCAGCCCTGAAACAGACGCAATCTGTCTATTTGTGGGCTGAGCCGCTACCTCTTCAGACAGTTCATAACATCTTAGGCCTGCATAACAGCTCATCTGTATTCATAGTAACACTGAAGTC